>VZTY01005072.1:96743-124201 GCA_013400935.1 Turnix velox | reverse complement strand
GTAAAATCACCTCTCTTGACCTGCTGGTCACACTCCTCTTGATGCCTTATCAGTACCTGAGGGGGTCCTACAGAAAGGCAGGGGAAGGAATTTTTAACATAATATCGGATGGGAGGACTAGAAACAATGGATGTAAATTAGAGGGGGATAGATTTAGACTAGACATAAGAAAGAAATTCTTTACAGTGAGGGTGGTGAAGCACTGGAACTGGTTGCCCAGGGAGGTTGTGGATGCCCCATCTCTGGAGGTGTTCAAGACTAGGCTGGACAGGGCACTGGGCAGCCTAGTCTAGTGGCAAGTGTCCCTGCCTATGGCAGGGGGGTTGGAACTCGATGATCTTTAAGGTCCCTTCCAACCCAAACTATTCTATGATTCTATGATTCTATGTAATTGGAAACCTCTAATTTAGTGACTTGAAGTTCAGATTTGTGCTGCTAAGCCTTTGTCAGGTAAACAGGCATTGCACTGAGGAAGGCTAAAGCAAACTCAACCCATCCCCCTGCAAAACATACTGGTGCTGGGCTGAATGAGGGCTTGCCAGATAGCACTGAGTTTTGAGCCTTATGTGTTTAAATGGGTTCTCCGTATGGGACAATGCTCATGACCCACTTTTACCAACCTTGCTAGTCGTGCTGTGGGAGTGTTGATGTCTAGTTTGCTTTGACTGGCTAATGGAAAGGGGAAACCCACCTGGCAGTCAATACCCATGCCAGGTGGCCATCAAACAGCACAAATGGCAAGTACTGCCCAGAGCGACCCCCAGACTCCTCCCTTTGTTTTCACTGAATGAAGACTGTTCTATTTTAATATTCATATTTAAACAAGAAAGATTCTTGTACTAAGAGCCTCCATATTTTGATACATGGTCACTGCAGTGGTGATAAATGGTAAGTGTATCTGTGACTCACTATCAGAGAAAAGATTTCACAAGGCCAAACTTCTGGTTCTTTGGCAATACTCAGTTTAAAATTATAGCTTTCTTTAGTAATCTGAAACATAATGCTGAGAATGAGCAAGCATTGAAAGCAAGGAAAAACACTGAAAACAAAATTAATATAAAAGGGCCATGGATACTGGAGAGGAATGTTGGGCCCATCTATTGTGATACAGCACTTGTTCTTGAAGCAGGAGATGAATATCAGAGGATGAATACTGAAGTTTCTTCTTGATGTGAACAAGATCTCTACAGAACAGCCTGATAATTATCAGAATACTGCTGAAGACCATTGCAATATTTGATCACTCAGCTCTCAGTGGAGCTTATAACAGAGTCCCAAGAAGGATCATTGCACTTGAGAAAATTCCATCCAATGACAGTAAAATCTATGAGACCCTGGAAGAAAATAAGCCTGCTGCACAATTTATGGTCTAAGCTGGATGTAATTCTACAGAAATGTATCAGTCTGTCCAAAAGAAAATTAAGAAAATTAGTTTTGGTGAGATATGGCAATGGTTTGTTTTATTTTAAATCAGAGAACGTTATGTCTCTGTAAATAAAATATTCAGAAAAGAAATTCAGAGGTGAGAAAACAAACATCTTGAAAGACGAATCGCTCTTAATTACATAGGGTGTCAGTTATTGAAAGAATTATTTTCTAAAACCAGTTTTCCAGCTGAGATGTAACTTTTTTTTTCTTTTACTAATCTTGCCCCTGTTAGGGTAGAGGATCTAGTCACAGAATCCCCTTTTCAGCACGCCTAGTAGTATAATTTACAGCTCTAATCTTGCAAAAACTTCATTTTACACCATCCACTTGGTTTCAGTGGAACTAGTCATAGTGTATATAACATGCATGTGCACAACATCTGATGGGGGTTTGACAGTTCTGGAGGCCAATGTGCTTATCAGTGTTTTCTTCTTAACCTCTCCGCAGAGGCCGCTCCAGATGAGCTCTTCAGTAACATAGAGCACTGCCATGGTTTCCTTGCATTCAGGAAGAAAATGCATTACACTTGTCTGAACAGTGAAGTCCCAGCCTTTTTCAAAACCAGTGGGAAGTTTGACTTTAGCTTGAATAAAGCCATTTCTCAGTCTACCCCTTTCCCTGTAATTTTTTTTGGAAATGTAATAATACTCGACAATTACAGCTCCAAACTCTACCAAAGATATTTATGTGCATGTGCACATAAAAATAATCTCATTACTTTTGCATTATGTACAGATATCCAGGTATGAAGACAAAATAAACTTCTCAAGATTAATAGTAGTGATTTTATGTAGTTGCATTTAGTAGTAGTTGGGACATCCACAATTCAGTCATCCACGAAGAAGTATCTGAAAATTAGGTTGGAGTAAGACCCATCAGTATTTCAGTCCAGTGGAGTGACTTCCTCACTTGTTCACAAGCACATAAATTATTCACTATCTAAAACACTTATTGAGCAAAGAACACATTGGACCATAAGGGCATGTGGAAACTTTCAATCACCATGAAAGGAAAAAAGACATACAGTTAAGAATTCAAAATTATATTTTTGTAGTTATTTCTTTTACCTAAATTCCCTCTGCTAATAACATGCAGGGAAAAGTCAGTGAGTGCTGCTATTGCCATGCTGGACTCTGTGGGTGGTTAATCGTTATTTGGATTCTAATTCTGTTTTAAAAGAGTGCAAAGAAGGTGCTATATTGGTCAATAATCATTTATAGTGAAATTAAAACTCTGGAGCAGTCTTCCTTTAAGAACATCTACAAGTGACTATCTGGCAGTAAGAATCCTTTTATACCTGTAGGACTTTATTTTTTTTAATTAACTGATAATTTTCTCTTCACTATATATGGTGAGTATTCTAGAATGGGATGGAAGCCTAAGTACATTACTATTTAAAAGGAAGATACATTTGCAATAAGTATTCAGTGTCAAGTCAAAAGTGTTTGGAGTCATTAAGCACGTTTTATTTCTTTCTTGTTTGCTGCTATTTTTGTGTGGGTTGGAAAACACAGGCATTTAGTCACAGTTGCAATTTAATGTTAAAAAGAAAAGGAAAGGAAAATGAAAAGAAATTATTTTGAGTGCAATGCTTTATTGTTATAACTACACAAGGGAAAAGAATTAGCACAACATTAAATTTCTTACTTGCTGACTTTCAATGCATGTAAAATTTACTGCTTGTGTCTCATTTTCTGATGGTCTCAAAAACACAGTAAGCATTTCAGTGCAATTCACAGACTGCCTGAAACCTTAGTATGTTTTCTTAAACAGTATCCAAGAAAAGCAAATAACTGACTATGGTCAGCATATTCTAACTTGATGAAGCAACCAAAACTAATAATGATTATCTTATTCTTCAGCCACATTGTTTTCAAGTGATGTGTTTGAAACACAGGAAACAAGAGCAAGATAAGCTAAACTCATGTGGAATATTTAAAATCTGTGAGGGTTCTTTTAAAGGTCACATTTGGGAACACTAGACTCATTTTGGGAACAGAAGTCTCATGTCATTTCTTTGTGTTCTGGTCAATCAAAAATACAGTTCAACATCCCATTGAAACCTGATGCAATTTACATGAATGGAAATGATAGATGTCCAGTTCCTACAGGCATCTGGGCCTGCAGAATGCTCCCATAGAGCAGCAGTTACTGGATGAGGAGTTATCTTAGCCTTACAAAGAAAGTGTCATTTGACTAGGTGTATTCTACAACTGCAGCTTGCTGCAGCAGACATGCTTTTCAGTGGTACACAGTATAAAGCCAAAGATGAATCCTGGGAGATCCTTTTATGAGGGCTCAATGTTGAGAGGCACAAGAACTGAAAGGAAATGAAGTTGCTGCCTTATTTCATCAGGAGGTAATTGTGTAGGTTTATTCTCCAGCCTCTGACACAATATGTCTCTGGGGCCTGTGACCCAGCTGCATTTCACAAGGCCCTAAATGCAGACACAGCCCAGCAAGAGAGTCCACATGTCAGCATACATAATGTCACTGCACAGCAACAGTTATGTACAAAGTTGGATTATCCAATGACAACACCTGCCTGCTGGTGCCAGGATATAGTCTTGCACACAGATTGTCATACCAATCTGTAGGGAAAATAAAGTGTGCTTCATTTCTGAGCAAGTTTCCTCACTGTTCCCAGCCCATGCTCCCTGATCCGACCCTTCTCATGACCCTTCTTTCTGCTTCCAGGATCTGCAAGCAGGGATCTTTCTTCGCATAATTGATTGTGCTAATTTCTGCTCTTCCATGCAGCCTGAAGATTACTGCATCTGTCTTTGTCTAGGCTCTTATGTTGGAAATCGTCCATTGCCAATCCTCCCTCATAGCCCACTGATGGAGTTTCCTGTTTTCCACCCCTGCTCACAGCAATCTCAGCCTTATCTCCCTCCTGTTTTCATTCTCAGCTCATCTGTTCATAAGACATTTATGATCCTCATCAAGCATTTGTTTTCAAACCCATCCAGATTTAAGTGCTTTCCATTGTATTTGTGGTTTCTCAGTTCTCGTGTTTGTCACTGGGATGATAACTGTGCTGAGTAACCTGAATTTGCTTCTGACCTAGGCTTCTGTCCTTTTCCAAGAGCCTGCCATGCTTTCAAAAGTGTCACTACAATGTCTCAATGGCCAAAACAGTTCTTTTAGTGCCCTGCCAGTCAGGCATTCTCCAGAAGCATGTAAATACTTTTCATGTAAATAGATCTCCTCATCCTGTCCTCTCTCAGCCGTGAAATGCGTTTCTTTGTCTTCAAACATAATTTGAATTTGTCATATTCCCCCATAGCCACTTTGTGACTGACTTTCATTCCTTTGTGCTTTCTTTTACTATGTCAAGCTGGTTCTGCCATCACTAAGTTCGATGCCTTTACCTCGCCTTGTGAGCTGGGATGACAAGTTTGAAAAGAGGAGGTTTTTTGAGATAAAACAGCTTCCTCCTTACTAATGTTTATATCTCTTGGCAGCTTTATTCTTGTCTGAAGTATGTCATTCCTCCATAATTTTAACAGTAGTTAAATGTCACATAGATAAAGGCAGGAAGGAAACTAACTTAAGTTATCGTTATTTATATCTCAATTAAATCTGACTTAAATAGCTCCGTTATTAAAACAGCTCCATTCCAAGTATGCCACGTGCACAGGATACTTCAATTATGTTGTAACTTGAACTCCAGCTCAGATACTGGAAGTTAAAGATAAAAGCCCCTAACACCCAGAGCAAACCAAATCTCAAAAGCAAAATAAATAGTTCCAACTTGCAAAATGCAGACTAACACTGAGATCCTAAATTTGTAGATCATCTAAAACTCCTCATCTTCAGTCATTTTATTAAAACAGCTACAAAAACCCTGTACCTCACTGGTACTGTTTTTCTTGATCCACATGCTATATTTTCTTTATTTTTCTTTTTTTCCTGAATCTCATCCCAGTATCTTAGGTCAAAGTCTTTTGCAACAATCAGGTATCCTTCTGACTACAACAGCTAACAGCCCTTCCCTTCATTTCTAGCCTTCAGATGCCTGGATTTCTATTTTCCTTGCTGATACCTGTTTTGCTCTTGTCCAAATGAACCCATAGGAGGAGACTTTACTTTGCTATATACAAGACTGAGATAAGTTTAGTGGATATTTTCATCTTAAGTAAAGCAAATTTAGTTCCATTTTCAGTTTCATTGCTCATGGCTGAATTTTATTTAATGTTTCTATATTTCATTATTTTCTAAGACTGTTTCATAATCTTCAGCAAATAAATCATAACTCCTCCCATCTATTATTTCCCAACATGCTGTCTTACTATCAGAAATTTTAGCACTTAACAGTGTTTTCCCATTTACTCATATTTTGCAGCTTAGCCCACAAAATGGTCAAGACACAAGCAGGGAATTTGCAAAACATCTCTAAAAATCAGTGATGATGTTTTTGTAAGTCTGGAATAAACTCGCGATCATGAGCAGATATTAATAGTGTTGAATAAAATCCTAGCCCATCTGAGGAAGTAAAAAAATCCGTAAAACTGTAGGACATTAATTAACAAGAGTATCTTTCTGAAATTACATTAGACAAATAACCACAAGAGAAAACAGAGGCAATGCCATAACTCTAAAATCAGTTTTTCATGAACAACATGATCATTTAGCAACACCTGTATCAATAATATGTCTGTCTCAGAGCTGACTTCTAACTTTTCCAGGCATAACATGGGGCAGTAGGATAGATTTGTGTAATTAAAATGCAAACATCTGTGCTGACTTTTCAAGACCAGATGTTCTTCTATTAAACAAGCCCTGAGGTTTGCTCAACACTAGCACCTGCTTCCCACTTGCATGCAGACACCTGGGTTTCTGTGTTTAAGTATGATTTATGTTTTGAATATCTTCAGTTCTTTTTGCACAGCAAATGCCTGTATTTAGCCACTTGTTTCCAAGTGACTGCATGGTATATTCCAAATTTCATTGTTTAGAATTTCATTTCCACCCTTCAACTTCCTCCTGAGGTTTTGTCCTGGTTGTTGTAAAATAGCCAAGGGCTAAGAGCTGCCCAACATGCTGTCCCTCAGTGCTTTTACTTTTTGATACCTTTAAATATAAAGAACATTGAAAAAAACAAAAGTGAACTTCTAATGATTTAACACAGGCCATTAAAGTACAGCATCCCTTAGGCAGCAAAAATGGCACTACTCTAGTTTCTCTTGGCACCCTGCAGACACATTCATGGGCTCTGCCTGGCAACTTTCGGGTTTATAACAATATGGATTTGACTTTGGGCCTGAGCAAATATGCATCCTCTGACTAGGGACTCCATTATGCCATCTGTTGTGTATCAGCTGTATTGTCCCAGGAAAAAAGAAAAAGCTCACATGGTTTGAGACTTGCAGGTAAGACACTGCCAACAGCTGCTTCCTGGTAAGCAGATTCATAATTAGAGGAATAGGACTGTCCATACTCCCATATAGGGAGTGAGAAGCTTGGCTTTATTGCTCAACTGAATAAATTTCAGGGTACACATCCAGGATGTACTTAGTAATAAATTTTTTTGCAGAAAGAAATAAGTCAGATAACATTCAATATCTCATTGAAAATGGTGGTTTTACTGGAAATTGCTTTCTGAAAATACTGTAGACTGAGAATCATAATTTTTTCATGCCTATGCTCAATTTTACATCGAGTGCTGGTGTAGGCAACATAACAGTACTCCAACTACTTTCATTTTCATTCTAACTTCTTTTTTGACTATTCTGCATATGTCTGGTGATTTGTCTGGAGCACCAGAAGGCTTAGAATCAGTTCTGAAAGTATAAGATACCAAGAGAGTGCGAAGGACATGAACTATTCAAGGGTAGAGCCTTTTGCAGTGCCTGATAGAGTTTATGCAGAAGTTGTTCAATTTATCTAAAGGTGTTCAGACTGGAGGAGCAAGAGGGGAGCCTACATCAGCACTCGATGTAAAATTGAGCACAGGCATGAAAAAATTATGATTCTCAGTCTACGGTATTTTCAGAAGGTCTGAGTCTGCAATTATTTGACTTCTCCAAGCTGACAGGTTTTTGCCCATTTAGTCATATCTAGAAAGGAGCTAACTTACACTTCTCAGTAGCATTTAGAGAATTCTAGTTCTTTCTGATAGTATGGAAAATGCACATCTACGACACATACACCTATACATAGCTAAACACAAAGAAACATACATTTGAGGAAAAAATGTGGACCTAATAATGAGTTTATTTTGGCTGCCTTTTTCTTGTTTTTAATGAGGTGCTCTGGCATGAGCATGGTAAGCTTCAGAAACACAGTAGACATCAGAGGCACAAGAGGAGATGTTTTGCTGATATTCTGATAGCATAGATCACAGAAATATGACTGAAAGAACCTTTTATTCTCTTAAGAGTCCCCCTTTTTTAACACCATGTCATCTGAAACTTTCTGGTATGCACTGTGCTCTTCTTATGGATTAAGTACCCTGCATTGCTAGTTCATAGTTTTGGAGAAAAAGGTGTTCAGAGATTCAGTGCATAGATTCAGGTTGTCCTTTTCCATGGAAATACTTGGAGAGTTGGGGAGAAACTTACCTCTTCTGTCTCCCTTTAGCAGCAATGGTCCAGGGGCAAGGCCTGCCAGGACCCTGCCTGCCCCTTTTCTCAACGTGTTTTGCTTCAGATGTTCCTGAGAGTGCAGTGCAGTTTAGGATTTAGGACCAGCACATGTACTCTCCCATGGGCAAGGCTCTCTGTAAACCATCAAGACTGGGGCACACTGCTCCCTCCCACGTCCCTACAGGGCAAAGGCATAAAGGGAGGGGATGCAGATGAAGAAAGAACTCATGAAAGGCAGTTCAATTCCAGTTGCATGCAAAGGGAGAAAAAAGTCCTGTGGAGGAGTTCTTTGCTTGCAGAAGGCAAACTAATTGCAGAGATGTGAATAGGATATGGTGCTGAAAATTAGTATGTTTATGCAGAATTCAGCCAGTGGAGACCAGGTTTCCAAGATGCTAAGGCAGACACAAATGCAGGCAGACATGTAGACCCAAGTCCTCAGAAGTATTTAAGCACCCATCGTAGTCATGTGACGTTGAGTTTTCTAGAGCCACTTCATTCCTCCCCACTTCATTTTTCTATAAGCTCTCCAAATAAAAAAACCCTTTTTTTAAGATTCACTAGCTTTTTTTTTAAATGCACTAAGAAGATGAGCAGAAAAGACTGTTTTTGACTGATTTATCAACACCCCCTTGCAAATTAAATAAACTAGTGATATTTACATTTTTCTGCATCACTTACAACTTCAAGAAATGAGCAATGTATTGTATTTTAATTTATTTAACTCATTAAAACCAACTAGTACTCATTCAGTTGCCTCGGTATATCTTGGCATGTTAAATATATGCATATGAGTCCTGAACTCTGCCCATCACAGTGACGTAAAACACAGTGTCTATTAAACCAGATCCTGTGATAGAATTTCAGAGGACTGTTACCAATTGGAAAATTAAAACTATAATGTCTGGATGCAGTGATATCTGTATAGTGTTGATAATTCATGGTTTGCTTTTATTTCTTCACTGAACTGCCATGATTTAACCTTTCTGACTCCTCATTTATGGTTCAAATAATCATCTGCCTTCATAGATACTCCCACAGGTAATGACACAAAGCAATTCAGCAGGAGTTTATTGAAGAATTTTGATTAAAACTGAGTCCTGAAGATGTAAATGAACTGACCTCCATACAGTTTTATTTCAGAAGTAATGCTTCTTGATTTTCTAAAGAATGTGACCACATAAAAAATGTAAATAGTCCCTAAAGCTTAAGAGATGTTTACTTATAGACATTATTTTACTTTTATGCATGATGCCAGGTTAGCATAAAGTACTTTAGCAGTAATTTTCCTTTAGAATTCTTTTTTTTTTCCTTCTTGAGGTTTTCCTTTTAAGTTTATGTAGAATGTGTGTGGGTACTGCAACTGTTATATCAATGACATTTAGTCATTCCTTTTTACAGATATATGAACAAACTGCAAACAAAACAGTCAATGGTATTAAAAAATAAACAATCATTGTCTGAAAACTATGACTATATTATTATTATCTGTAGAATACATGAGAAAGGATTTATTCATTGTTACAGGGATTTTCCCTGTACAATTTTCCTTGTAAGGTGACTGAGTTAGGTGGTATTATGGGAAGATACAAGCAGTTTTTCAATACTATCTCTTCAATGATATTAAAATTCTGGACAGGAAATAAGTCTCAAAAGACCATATTTTATGGTCTTTTTGTAATAGAGTACTGTCCTTGTCTTGCTTTCTTCCCATCTAATATCTGAGACTTAATGTTCATATCATCTTAAATCATCTCCAATCTCTTAATACACTACATTGATCAGCCATTCATCTGATTGTGGGAGCAGGACATTAATGGCTTCCATTAGTCCATTTTCTAATTTCCACGTGTTCTGATGATAATAGATCTTTGCTTCATCCATTTCTGTGGAGCAGACAGTTCCAGCAGGGTAGGATGCATTGCAGATAATGGAGATTTCTAGAAGGAAAAGAAAAGAAGAAGCAATGATCATCTGGGTAGCAGAAAGAACAGCAAATTCTTTCACAGGACCCACCAGTGAGAACAAGTTGTGCAGGCAGGCAAGGTGGTTCAAGCTACAGAGTCTGACTGGAAACCTGAGAATCAATGTCACTTGATTCTCAAGTGAGAGAAGAGGGTGAGTTTATTTTTGGTGTTGGGGATCAGTGTCTTGCCTCTCACACAGGAAGCAGCTTGAGTCGAGATCACTTCACCTGGATGGAATTGTCATATACTGTCTGAAAACTAAACATGACTCTGAGTATGAGCATGACCATGATTCCTATGTATTGGCGCAGAAACACTAAATTTAAACATTTTTGCAAATCCTGAATAATTTCTGAGGAAGAGATGTGGGCATGAAATTGAGTTGAAGTAAGTATACAAGACTGCATGAATAAACCCTGAAGGTGTTCACAGACACACACAGAGTACTCCTCACTCTCTCTTTCGCCCTCAGACTTGATCTAGTTAAGTTTTCTCTTTGGCTTCCCTGTCAATGGCATTGCAAAGCTGCTAGTTACATGCAACTGTTCAGAAATCTTAATTTCCATTCTGCAACTTAAACATCCTGAAAGAGCATTGTATTTTGTTGCACAGAGCAGAAACTTTGAAATGTCCTCTGAAAAAAAACCAGCTCAGCAGAAGCATAATTTTGAAAGAACACAAACATTTTGTTCCAGAAGAAATGGTGCTGGCAGATTAAGCAGCAGTCCTTGACTCACCCATAGCATCCTCTGGTCTTCTGACCTGAGAGAAGAATCAGCTACCCTCAGAGGCATCAAGGAGCCCCAGTGCAGAGTGACTCTTGAAGGTCCTGACTTTACAACAGGTAAGCTCCAGTGCCTAGGCTTCCACCTCACAGCATGGCTACCAGAAGACAGAATGCTGAGACTTCACTTCATCACCTTTATTTCAGGTATGTATTATTTTGAGATTCATTTAGCTATTTTTCAGGTTGAGGTGGAGGCATAAGGGGCTTTATAAATTTGTATCTTCTCATGCGGTGATGAGCTTTGGTTCATTTTCATGTAACCAACATAGGTTAACACAACTAAATTTGATATACTTCCCTAACTTTACTAAAGAATAAGAACAATGTAGGCAGATTGGGACTGAGGGTCCAAGGATTTGACTTCTCATTATTAATCAAAAATTATTTTCTAAGCATGAATTATGCAGAGCCCTACTGCTACCCAGTAGTGGGTTAGGAATATGCCTATTTTCTATACACTGTTCAGAACAAATATTGCCTATTACTGTATGAAAAACTAATACCTATTGAAGTACAAAACTGTTACATGTAACCACATTCCTGCATTTCCAAGAGAACCTCTTTCAACTTCTCTTTTGAGAGAACTCTCTCTTTCAAGAATTTTATGTACTCCATATTTAAAAGGCAAATGCCACCTATACTTCATCTGTTTGCACAATGTAAAACCTGTGGCAGCAACAAGTAAAAGAGCTTAGAGGTAATATCAGTGGAGCTATCATTCCTCCTTTAGGAACGGACAGTAATAAAATAAAATTTATTTTCCTTAGCAGAATTTCAAGGCTCTGAAACAGGACTTCAATGATCATGAGCTGGCAGATCATCCTTGTAAGTCTCACAAGCTCACACATACTGCTCATTCTAAACTTGGTCTGACATCAGTTTTAAAGGTGAACACAAAACTCAGCAGTTTATCAATAGTTTATTGATAACGATGAGGCAAATAAAAAGAAACACTCTGACCTTTAAAGAAGATGTTTATCTAAACTACAAAGAGAGCAAATGCACAAATGCAAACCTATGAGATAAAAAGTAAAGGGAGGATGGGGCAGGAATTTTAAAGGTAAATTAACCATATTAAATGAAGGATCTGCTGAATTTGATTATACTGAATACAGATTTGCCAGGATACATTTTGAAATAATTATTTTATCCATAGCAATATGCAGAGTGCTTTATCTAACAAATTTTAAAATTGAATCTGGCTTTGAAGTGAGTGGGAACCCAGACGAGTTCCAAGTAAATTGGTCATGAACTTTCCACTCCCATCCCCACCCGAGTACTGTAAGAAGTTGTTGAGAGATTGTCAGACTCTGAGAACTGCATCTCAGTGAGGAAGCCAGAAGAGAAAGAGTATGAAATTTATCTCCTTAGGAGATGAAGGAGAAAAGAAAACAAAATTTTTTTAGCAGCGTAGTGCCTCCCAGGGCAGCTGACAGGGTGTGGTCCGCACCTGGTATGATTTAAAAGCAGAGCTGTTTTATGAGTTCAGCCACTGAAGGAGTGGAATTGATAGAGCTGGTGAAGTGTGAGAGCCAAGTGCTGCATTTTATGTGTAGAGTTCTACATTTTGATTTAGCATTAAGTATGAATGCTTGTTCCCACCGGGCACCATGATCATAGGAGCACCCCACAGGCACATAGACACTGATTAATCTCTTAGGTGGAAGTCCTGTCAAACTGAAAGCACTGTGTGGGGGTGGGTGTTTCTAAACCAGAATTTTCAATCTGATGGATAATTTTGTCCTCCACCAGTTAATTCAATGTGGTAGCAATTCAATAATTAAATACATTTTCTCTCTGAAACACTGTAGTTAATATGAATTCAAACAGAAAGAGAGAAATTCAAATTCCAGGACTAAAGAGGTGAGTGGTGAGAGACCTGGGGATGCAGTCTGGACATGACAACTTTCACGCTGCTGGGAGACACAAAGGACTTTGCTGTTTTTCACCTCCTTTAAAATGTTCATCCTAAAGAATGAAGTGTTAGTATTTATCAATGTTGTCAACAGTTTTTGTTTGATTTAACCTACTAAAGAATATATGTCCATGGGCTCCTGGTACTTAATTCAAATCTGAGTTGACTCGTGTTAGAACTATATCCTGTGTTTACCAGACCTGGCCCTGAAGGAAAGTAGTTAAACTGTGTTATGCCACGGTGGCAGGAGACTGTATAGCTCTTCAGCAGCTGATCCAATTGAGCTGTTGAAATTAAATAGCACATTCCAGAAGAATATCACTTATAGCAGAGTTTCTGTAGGGGTGGTGGGGTGCGTCCCGTTACATCCACAGGGCACAGCAGAAGGATCAGTTTCTTCTCACTGTATCTCCAAGTCAAAAATTAACCTCCATAGTTCTAGAAAAACATGTCTGCCAGCCACACTAAGCAAAGTAGTGGCCTTTTTTTGAGCAACAGTATGACAATATTTCTTTTCATATTAGAGGTTATATGCTACTAGCCTTGGCCATCCTCACAATGAAGGCTCCAATAGAGCTGCAACACACATCTGGCTTCTGAGGTGTTCCATATCTTGAGGGAGGAGGGAAAGGAACTCCTCACAGTGATGCAACAAGAACACACCAACACTCAATCTTTGACAGGGACAGAGATAGAACCTCCTAATTGCTGATGCTGACTGCAGGAAGTGCTCAGCCCACCTGGCTATTCTTAAGGATATCTCTTGGGGTGAGCAGTTGAGCAGAACTGCTGCTGTGAGCTGAGCTGCTGTGAGCAGTTTGAGTAGCCAGCATGGAGTTATAGTAGCATATCTAAATTCCACCCCTCTGTATACATACCTCCTCAATAACCCAGTCTAACACCATTCCATGACAGGAAGGAAGTTAAAAGAAGGGGTGTATACTCCCAGTTCTGTGTAGGTAAATTCAGTTTCTGGAGGTGAATTTCCCTTTCTGGAAAAAGGGACCAAGATCTGATTGTTTCTCTGCTCACTTTAAAATTTGGTTCCAAAATGAGGAAGGAAAATTCCAGTAGAACAGGATTTTCATTAGAATAGGTACCTCTGAAGCCTGCTTTCCTATAAAAAGCTCACGACAGGGCTCATAACCCAAGCAAACATGATTCAGGACTTGTATTGTGCTTTGCAGGACCAAGGGGACTCTTTGAACATTCTTTTTTCTTTCTTTCTTTCTTAATATTCCTTTTCCTTGTTTGCTTGCTTATTAGTGTTAATTCACTCTAACAATAAATTCTGTCTCTAACATCTTTAGAAATCCTGACAGTATTTTTCCAAACTCTATATGTCTTAACAACTGCATCTACCTGAATGCCTAAAACCTGAAGATTAAAAAAAAAAGATATCCCATGTAACTCACTCACCTGATCATGGCTGGGCTGCAATTCTGCTTAAATCACATTTAATAAGCTGAGTGGACAGATAGAATGTTTTATTCATTATACTCAAATTTAAAAACTAAATTTAGAATAAAAAGAGTAAACAATCAATGGAACACGGCCAATAATGCAATCAAGAGCTGTGAAGCAAAGAGGAAGCATCTGAGAAGAAACAGCTTTGGGAAGTTTTGACCGGTTACTTGAGGTTGTAAAATATCCATTGTTAGCTTTGGAGGCAGACCCCTGAAGAACAGAACAAGGAAAGTAAAGCACAGGGAGAATCAGAGCAAAGTTGATTTAATGTCATTGGGCTGTCTATGGGCCATTGCTCTCAGGCTGCCTGTTCTGCTCAGCAAAAAAGCCTACAAACCAACCAGTGCTCGCAGAAGAGAAGGCAACTCAGATAAGTTTCAATCTGCCCTGGCAATCATGTGTTTGGGTTTTATCCTCTTGTAGCTGTTAGCTTAATTCAAATTTCATTTAAACAACAACAGATCTCCATCCAGATCCATATGTATTTATCATATTCTTTGCACTATAGTGACAGTTAAGATGAATACACGATTTCAGTGACTGAAAATATATTTGCAGCAATAGATACAAAATTAATTACATAAACAGATACTGTTATGCGTGTCAGATTCTATGTGTCTTATTTCATAAAAAGCTGCACTCGATTTCAACACCTCTCCATGCCTCAGTTTTTCTTTTCCTCCTTGGTATAATAATATTTGTACATCTTACTCTGCAGGAAAACTGCAGGCCTTAATATGCATTATTTCTACACACGAGAACTGAAAATACTCTCAGACTCCAAAGTGGGAGGTCCTAGAAATGTACTGAAACAGTCTTCATTCATTTAAAAATCATCAACAGACACAGTCTGGTGAATGAAAGATCATGCTTGACATGCAGAAGCTTGTAAAGTACTAAAAAAAAAACCTCAATGGAGGAAGAGGCATGCACAAGGTTGGTAAAACTGAAAAGGAGGTCAGAAAGAATTAATTTGTAGGGTCAATAACACAGTACTTGAGAGAAATTTGCTTTCATATCAAACGTGCATGCACTTGTGCCTGTGAGCTGCTCATAAGCCATCAGAAAAGACATATATTTGAAAAGACTACAAAAAGGAGAACTAGGATAAATTAGTTTAAGTCTTTATTGCAGAAACCTCGAGGAATGGCTTGTAGAAATATGATGAAAGTTTATCTTAATGGGAAACAGCAGTAATTAAGTCAATTCAAAGGAGTGCAATAAAAATCCACTTGACATAGGTAGGTGAGGAATAGGAGCTGCTAGGCAGTGTATTTCCCATGGTGAAGAAATGTCATTTAATTGTGCTAAAGGAAGAACAAAAATTGAGAGTGTGAAATGAAATGTTGCGCTAAACAAGAAATACATCTAGCAGTCATATGAGCATGCCCTCTCTCAGTTCACAAACAGTCTAAGATGCCACATCCACAAACAAAAGGAGATGTCCTACTAGCAGAGGATGACTAAGACTTGGCTACTGTAATAAAAAAACAATTAAAAATATTCCTATTTTTACAACAAAAATAAAGGCTAGGCAGAATCTTGATTGGATGTGGAGGTGAAGAAGGCGACAAGAGATGAGGTAAAGGTTCATATACTTAATGCCTTATTAACCTCAGACTTTAATAGTAAGACCAATTGTTCTCTGAGTTGCAAGACAGAGATCGTGAAGCAGAATGAAGCTCCTGTAATCCAAGGGAAATGCTTATCTATGTGCTACACCACTTAGATACACACAAGTCTCAGATGGGGCTCACCCAAGGGTACTGAGGGAGCTTGTGCAAGTGACCACCAAGCCACTTTCCAGTATTTATTAGCTGTTCCTAACCAGGGAGGTCATATGTGACTGGAAGTTAGTAAATGTGAATCCTATCTACAAGAAAGACAGGAAGGAAAATCTGGAGAATCACAGTCCTCCCAGTTCGACCTCTATGTCTGGGAAGATTATGGAGCAGATGATTCTGAGTGTAACCTCATGTACAGGAGAATCAGGTGATCAGGCCCAGTCCTCATGGGTTTATGAAAGGCAGGTCCTGCTTAGCTAACCTGATCTCTTTTTATGACAAGATGACTTACTTAGTGGATGGGGGAAAGGCTGAGGATGTTGTTTACCTGGACTTTAGTAAGTCGTATGATGCCATTTCCCACAGCATCCTCTTGGAGAAGGTGATTTGGTGTATATTTCACTGAATTAAAAACTGGCTGTATAGCCATGCCAAAAGATTGGTGGTGAATGGACTTAAATCCAGTTGACAGAAAGACAGAAGTGGTATTCACCAGGGGCCAGTTCTGTTTAATATCTTTATCAGTGATCTGGACAAGGGGATTGAGTGCATCTTGTAGAATACATCAGGTTGGGCAGTAGTACTCATCTGCTTGAGACTAGGAAGCGCTTATGAGGAATATTTGGGAAAACTGGGGTTCTAAAGAACTGGAAAAAGGAGGCTGAAGGGAGAACTCATCACTCTTTACCTGAAAAAAGGCTGTAGTGAGGTAGGTATTGATTTCTACTTCCAATCAGCAAGAAATAGAATAAGAGGCAATGGATGCAAGTTGGGCTAGGGAAGGTCTAGATTGGGCATTAGGAAAGATATCTTTACTGAAAAGGTGAAAAGTTCTGAAAAGCAATGGGGAACAGGCGGCTCAGGGAAGTGATGAATCATCATCCCTGGAGGTAGTTAAAAGATGAGTAGATGGGTAGCTAGAGATACCATTTGGTGGTTGACTTGACAGTACTAGGTTTACAGTGGCCCTCAATAATCTTTTCCAACCTAATTAATTCTTTTTTTATTAACTGTTGAACAATCTTAACCCCTCTGTGTTCCTGGGACCTGTTAGAAAGTATCTAAGGATTCTTGATCTTTGAAAGTTTCTAGGAAAACCCCCCGATGAGAGAAGAAAATACTGCTATCATCTTCAAAAAGGGCAAGAAAGAAGATCCAAAGAACTGCAAGTGAAGTGAAAAGAGACGATCAAGGTGATAGGGCTGCATGGTAAGCCAGAGGACTGAAGGCAATTCAGTGATAAGAAAGGATGGCTTCAGAAGTACTCCTTTGTTTTCTCTCCGGTCTAGCCTCTTCCCTGCATTTACAGTGTGATTGTCATTCAAGCTAAGGTTTGTAGCAGCTAATTTCTTTGTTGTTTATCTACCTTTTATTGCCAGTTAACTCTGATAAAGCCATTACTCCATTGTATGCAATTCCTTAGCCTTTCCTAATTTTTCAGTTGTCTGCTTCACTCTCACTCTCTACCTTTTCCTGCAAAACTCTGCCAGTGTATGTAAGGGTGACTGAAAGCGCTCTTGCTTTGAGATGAGAAATGATAGCTTTTTCACTAAAATTCTCCCTGTTTTCTGTTAGTTCATGCACTTTTTTAGAATTAATTTCCAAAGTTATAAAAAAAGCAGACCAAGAAAGGAACAAAAAAATGTTTCATTTCATTGTGCATTTAAGTCAAATCTTTAAAACCCTTTGCAGTATTTTAATCACATCAGACTTGTCAAATCACACTCATTTGAATGAGTGAGATTTGAAAACGTCTGAGTGTTATATTACATTTTCCATTGATATATGCTGTGAATCTTTATGGCTGCATGAAAATGAAGCCAAAAGTAAGAATAGACAGCTCACTTCAAATGAGTGAGACTGGATAGGTCTGTCATATGTTATTTCAGGTGCTCAGAGGATAGCAGAGGATGATGTGGTTGACGGTTTGCATGAGTTTAGATAAAGAAGGAAAACTTAACTGTAGAGACAGGAAGGGTACAAAAGAGAGACCATATCCTTTGAAAACTAACTCAGTCTTCAATCTATATTCAAGAAAGCTAGAAATGCCACATGTGAGAGCCTTTCTGGAGGCATTATTGAGATCCTGCAGTGACTGCATAGGACTCTAGCAATTTTAATAGGAGAAAGCAAGTATCACTGGCTCTGCGGGTCATTTTCTTTGGCTGGAAGGAGGAACTGTGACCCTATAACTAGTCTCTCAGTTTCTGCTGTCACAACTGATCCTAGCAAGAAGATGTCTGTGTGTCAGACAGTCTGAGCACATTTTGCTTGACAATTAGTTAAGAAGCCAGCTGTGGATGGACCCTGTTCCTAATTTTAATGTTTGTCCGTGTGACAAAACAGATACGTGATGGAAGGACTAGGAATAACAGATGTAAATTGGAAGAGGGTAGATTCAGGCTAGATATAAGAAAGAAATTCTTTGCAGTGAGGGTAGTGAGAGGCTGGTTGCCTAGAGAGGTTGTGGATGCCCCCTCTGTGGGAGTGTTTAAGGCCAGGATGGACAAGGCAGCAACCCGATCTAATGGGAGGTGTTGCCTCTAATGGGAGGATTGGAACTGGATGATTTTTAAGGTCCCTTCTAACCCAAACTATTCTATGATTCTATATCTTTGTATTTTAAAGAAATTAGACTCCTAACAAATTTTCAGGGACTTTTTGAAGCAGATTTTCAGTGTAGCTGAGGAGAGAAATGCTGGTGAAAGATAACTTTCAGACGTGTACTGAGCAAGACAGGCTTCCTAGTATGTGAATGCAAGTTGATATTTTTTGGCAGATGTAGAAACACACCAAGGAGATCACTACCACACACTCAGGGTGTTCAGTAATGCACAGTTCTAGCAAAAAACGCACATGAAAAATGCAGAAGGGATGGGTGTTGACTCCTTCAGTGAGAGAACTGGGAAACTTCGAGAGTCGACGGCCCAAATGCCAGCCACTTTCAGGGTGCCCTGCGAGGAAACGCCTGGTTTCCTTCGAGAGCAACGAGGCGCTGCTTTCTCCCCCATCGGTCAGTAGAGGGAGATGTTGGCATGGCATTGGTGGCAGGATCGACTCTGCTGGTGACTTTTTTACCACTTGATTAATTCAACTTTTGAAAACTAACCTATGTTTAAAATACACTGATATTAATACAGAAGCGAAGGCAAGCAACGTGGAGAAGTTCCACTAAACTTTCTGCACAACAGTAAATTTTGATTTCTTCTTTGGGATGTTTTTGGAAAGTTGGTGCAGCTGAAAATGTCATTTGTAACAGAAACTTTGCAGGAAAGAGTTAATGCACTGAAGCATTTGTTCAGTGTTTTTGAGGCTGAAAACAAATCAAACATGAGTATTTTTAGGAAGACAGAACAGAATATAGAAATGTACTTTTGTTGGTTTGTGCATGTGACATATATAAAGATCTTAAAGGATAAGAGATATGGAGATAAGCATTTTTAAATTACATTAGCATAC
Organism: Turnix velox; assembly: GCA_013400935.1. Lineage (NCBI taxonomy): Eukaryota > Metazoa > Chordata > Aves > Charadriiformes > Turnicidae > Turnix > Turnix velox. The sequence continues at coordinate 104,804 of VZTY01005072.1, read as the reverse complement.
ACTGGAAAAACATATGAGAATTGTTTGGTGCTGTGGTTGTGAACTTGATCAGTTTTATCTTGAAAAGCACCAATAAAAATAAAATTATCAGTATGCAGAAACTGCCTACTTCTAATTTCACCATCTTCTCTCTACGTACAACAGCCATGTGAGCATCATTATTATATAAACTAACTGGAAATAATTCTAAAACTTCTCACTTCCACAAAGCAATATGAAAATACTTCAACCCATGGTGATGAAGCTACAGAAATGTGTCGCTGAACTGACAGATACACGTCAATAAATAAACATGTTTTAAAAAACATCTTGTCAACGCAAAACTGCAGCAGGTCATCCAAAATCCATAGAGTTCCTCTAAACCTAAGTGAGGTGCAAATAAAGGCTGCATTAAGACCTGAATCCCTACCCAGGCAAAAGCCTTCTTTTTTAATTTACTGTACTGCAACCTTCAATGACAATTTGCAACCGGAAGGAGCTAACATGAAATGTCACGAATACTAATTGCTACAAGAAATCTGAGGGATATAGCTTTCATAATTTTTTTTAAAAATAGTCTAAAAAGTACAAGCACTGAGAAAAAAAACAACAAAACCCAAACAACAGCTATAATGAAAAAATTCCCTGCATTTCCTGGACCATGTTTTAATGGGAAAAGCATAATCAGATAACAATGGGGCAAACCTAGCATCACATAAATCATTAATTTTAGTGAAAGCTTTTTATTTATTTTCTCTTTAGAATAATAATGTACAATCAAATTTAAATTGTAAATATTATCCAGATACTACTAGTTTCATGGCTCAAATGCTTTACCACATATGGCAGAAACATAAGCTTGTGTCAGTCTGCCTACTTTGGGTAATTTTGCATGCAAATAGTTTAGTTCCTATACTGAGGTGCTAAAATGTGTTTAGTACACTTGAAAATATTTGCATTGCAAACGAGGAGTTTGTCTCCTAAGGAAAATCAAATTGATATTTTACATTTAGGGACTACTTTGGACATTTTGTGACACTGTTATGTGGAAAATAATGTTTACACTGCAGCTAGAATTTTTAATAGACCTTCATAAGTGAAGGAACCTCTCCTTTACCAAATATGTAAGCTATTGGAACAGTCTCTGGTTGTCATTCTGCTCCTTTGCTACTCCTGAATCTTTATCTGATATTTTCATCACTTTCATAAAGCTATTTATTCCCCATAAACAATTTTAGCAATGACTGCAATGTTTAAAAAGTACTCAGTAAGCACATTGGTTGGAAAGAAGTTATTAGTGTCATGAATAGTTAGTGCAGCTGGGTCTGGTCTAGCTTCTAGAAATGTCCATTTCACATTGGACAGGCTTAGAGTCCCAACTCTTGGTGGCTTCATGGCCTTGTTTTCCATCCATAGCAATGCCAACATATGGATTCCCAAGCCAGTAAACTGATATTCGGACTCCTATTTCCAGTCTTCCCATCACAGATGCACATTCAGAAACATATACACAAAGTTACATCCCTTATTGTTATTTAAATAATCTCTGACAACTTTCTTTTCTGAAACAGCATGTAACTTGGTCCATGCCATTTGCATCCTGTCTGTGTTGTATCTGGCTGACTGTCTCAAAACACAGGACCAGAATGACTCAGTCATGTTAAGCTCAGCTGGTCCTAACTTGGCTGTGACATCAGTAATGCTGGAGTCAGCAGTGACTCAATACTCAAAGCTTTCTCCAGCGACCAGATTCTCTTATGACACTAGAGTCAGATCTGAACTTTCATGCATTTTCAGTCTCACAAAATGCGTGCTGTTTATCAAGATGTTTTCTGAAATGTGTTTTTAATTAAATGTGTCAGTTCAGCTACACATTTTTATAGCTTCACCACCATGGGTTGAAGCATTTTCGTATTGCATTGTAGGAGTGAGAAGATTTAGAATTATTTCCAGTTAGTTTATATAATAATGATACTCACGTGGCTGTTGTATGCAGAGAGAAGCAGGTGAAGTTAGAAGTAGGCTCTTCTCTTTCCTTTTTTCGTCTCTATCTTTTTTCCAGTTTGAACAGATTTTCTTGCCCCCATTTGTTGATCCACATGCAAATACAGATGACTGGCTGCGCTACAGGAAAACTGATCTGAGGCCTAACTGAATACTGCTGCCATGAACACTCAAGACAAAAGATGTAAGTGACCTGGGAGATTCCTGAAGCAGTAGTCCTTGAGGTGGCAGGTAGCCTGGATCAGAGCAGAAGGACAAGGGACTTTGCAATTATCTGTGCAGTAAGGTCGGTGTACTTCAGGTCTTCTTGCAATGGAAGAAGTAAAGTAAGCTGAAGCAGAATTCCTTTACAGTGACCAATAATGTTTTCCTGCTTTTTTTTTTTTTCTGAGGATGTACTGCCTGATGAATCTTCAGATGGCTGAAGCACCATGTGAAGTAATTTTCCAGCAAGTCCTCTGATTGTATGGCAACTTTCAACAATACATAAGTTGTGTGGATACACTTCATACTGTTCATTGAGCATTTCAATTATTGCTTTTATTTATAATTTGTATTAGTAATTACATTTTTTCTTTTTTATGTATATTTTAAAAATGTACTGACTGCTAAACTAGTTTTTAGACTTCCTGCAAGTCAGACATTTCCATCATCTTTCTAAGGAAATTTCAAAGCTTTTCTCATTCTGTGTCATTCACAATCGAGGTTAAATTTCCATTCATTATAATGTCAGGACAATGCAATCCTCCAAAACTCTGTCAAAATGCTGTATGAAATGTCACAGCTATAGAGCTAATCTCAAATGAAAATTTACAGGTCCTCAAACCTTCAAATGGTATATTTTAAGCCAACTTACTTACCTCATCTAATTTGTTAAAAGGCAAATCTTGCATATCAAATTACAGATATGATTATTTATGACATATTAACTTTTGCCTTCTATTTTTTTCACTGAATGATACTTAGGTTTTTGTTTTGATATTGTTTCCAGGAGAGTGCCATGCCTATTACACTCTCATGAGGCAGTCAATTTGAGGGGAAAACTTTTTAGTAAATACCTGATGGTCTTTGTCTATGTTTTGTTAAGGCCTCAGATCAATTCCGCATGACTCTGGGCATAAATAGAGGACTTTTTACTGGTATCTGTCTCCTAGATGTGAATTATTTGAAGAGAACTCTGTAATGCTGTGCATCTGTTGCTATCTCACCCCTATCTTGAAAGGAGCTGTACTATCAGTGAAATAGCTGCTATCTCACATTGCTACATTTTAAATCCTCATTTTTATGTACATGGTGGTGATTCTGGGAAGGCAGAGGGAGTACAACTTTTTTAAAGTAGCAGGTATACTTGTGGGCTAGAAGAAACCGCATGCTAATTGTGGGTCTCGTATCCCCCAGTATGGCTTAGAAGTTGGGTTCAGTTTCCAGTCACTGACAAAAAGGATTTTGACAATGGATGTTAAGAAAAACCTGTGAATTTTGCTTCAGCCAGCAAGCATCTGTTAAGCTATCAATAAGTCTCTAAGCAGGATGAACAATTAAAAAAACACTAGCAGTGTTTCAAATTACAGTGACAGCAGTGGAAGCTACTAGTCTCAGAGCTATGTGTAATGCTGACTGCAGACTGAGGCTCCTGCTCTACACTCATTTCAAAAATTAGAATCATAAGGCAAGTGTTTAATATTTCTGAGGAAAACTGAGGTTCTAGAGTACAATCATCTAGCAAGTTAAAAAAACCCAAAAACAATTATTTGAGCAGCTGCATAATAATGTTGTAGGTCTTTGCACTAACACATCTGCTAGCATAGATACTTCCACAGGAAATTTCCTCCTCATTAGTATATCCACTCTTGTACAAATAATATAATACCTACATGTACAGCAAGGTGCCAAACCAACTACAAAGACAGTTTGATGAGAAACTGAGGTTGTTGATTTGAGAGCACTCAAATTGTGTCCCTGATTTGCGGGGGACCAGCTGATAAGAATATGTACTGAATCAAATAGTGGGCACTCTTATGAATGCTGTGCTGTTTTTTGCTTTTCCATTATGTTGAATCTAGGAAAGCACCATCAAAAGGTCTCAGTATGAAACTGGGATCTCTTTCTGGTCCTTTTTTTTTATTGTTGCAGTAACCTTGACTTCTTTGTACCCCATCTATGAAGTGGCCTATGGCCTGTTTTGCAGAGGATTGTGTGTCTTGATAAATTACAATTGTATAACACTTTAGAGATCAAAGCATAACAGTAACATCAGCAAAACAGTCCTTAACTTTTGTGAGATTGAGCAGGGGATTCTGATCCAAGTGCCATGCTGCAGCTCATTCCCTCTGATTATCACCACGATTTTTTATAAAGTTTTAGTTTTTCTTGTTATGAGGAGCAAACCTCCAGAGATGCTCGGAGAGATAGAACAACTAGCCTGGAAAACAAAGACAGATATGGGGCCAGCTGAACCTACAGCCTCAACATTTTCACAGATACAGTTCCACATAGGTTTTACAAATATTTTTCCTGTTGAAATATATTATGGTATCTACCACTTGGTGAGGTAAAAGTAGTGAAGGATGAGTAGGGGAAGAGTGGCAGAGGAGAGAAAAACTGTGTGATAGTGCACGTGAGCATCTGCTTCTGTCTTCCTGACTTCCATTATTTTCAGTGATTGCTTTTAGCGGAGAATATGCAGTTCAAAATGAAAATTAGCTGGATGAGCAGTCACACAAAGCAGTAGGCAATGAGAAGTCTCCATTTGACTAAGTCACACTTAAGCCCACAGTGCCTATACATTTCTGGTCTCAAACAAGCAATATCAAATGGCATTGCAGTAATTTCCATTGTTATGGTACAGTCACGGTACTTACGGGAAAGTGCTGTCTGGGAGAGCAGCATCCTCTGAACACTCAGGCTTGTATAAAGAACTGTATTCTGTAGTCTTTTGCAGTATTTCATTGTTCAGTGTCTGCTGTAGCTCACAACTGCCTGGTATGGAGTCATGTTTCAACAGACAGGGAGTGGCAAGTACTGAATGTGGGCCAACAAGTACTTCTTATGAACAGAATAATAATAGATGTCTGACTTAGTGTGTTTCTGAAATTCCTCTGTGTTAGTAATTCACTTATTTTGAAAAAACAAAACAAAACAAAAACAGAAAAGGGCTTGAGGGGTGCTGGCATAGCAATTAATCCTTTAGATAAGTGAATAAACTAGTAACTGAGGTATAAATAGTCTCTAAAATCCAACAACAATATTTTCAAACATATAATTTATCAAAATTAAATGACTCATGAATGATTTGGAAGCTGCATTTTATGTTCATACATGGAGGGGAGGGAGGAAAAGAACAGTAGGGCTAACTGTGAAATACTCATCTCTCTGATCTTTCAAGTCTTCACTCCTCATTTTCAAGCTACCATGAAAAGAAAAAAGAGAGAAATTAAGAAGTAGTAGAAGAACAAAAAGAAGGAAGAGAAGAAGGAAAGAGGAGGAGGAAAAGGAGAAGAAAGAAGAAGAAAAAAAATCCTGCAGTACTTCTTCTAGTACAGAGGGAGGGCAAAAGAGCTGCCTCCATAGCTGATGCCACCATTAACATGCAATTATCCCTATTTAGCATAGGACTCCCTGGAAGATGCAGCACACAGCTCTGCAAAGAAAGAACCCAGCTCTCCTACTGCTGAAGCATGCTGCCCCAAGAAGAGCAGACACGATAGGTATAGGAAGTCAGGTCCTCTGAATAATTCATCTACTATGTTGGGAAAAAACTCAAATAATACGTTATCTAATATATAATATAGAGTAAATATTATTAAGGAAGGTAGCAATTTCAGAATTGAAGCTTTTTATGTCCAGGAACTAATCACTTATTTGTGGGAGGGGATCAATTCTAACAGTGCTGACAACTTCGGTAACTATATTTTGTGTTCTGAAAGCCCTGAGTGAATCCTTTAGATCCATTATTATGATTATGAATTAGGGTTGTGAATATTTTCAACTTAACTGTGAATCTCTGGTAGGAACACCTACCTGAGACTCTCTGCTCATGGTGAGATAGGATGTTTCTCATGGAGACAATGTACTTAAAAACTGAATGGGGTTGTCCACTATAAAGCAATGAGTCAAGCTGAACCCCAAATTTGAGTTTTATATTGATATTGGTATATTCTGGAGATAAGTCATCTGTGAATTGGACTCTGAATTGTTTTAGTGTCACTTTAGCTTCCACTAATTCAACTCCAGTTAAACTGGCAATAAAAAACACCCCCAAATATGCTGTAATTCTATTTATAAAAAATAGCTCCAAATCTCAACACTATGTTAAGCAATGTTACTGAGATGAAATTGATGATGAATACGCATAGATTTAAAAAAATATACTATGAGGCAGTCTTGCTGGTTTTTTAAAAATTATTATTACCACTTTAACCTCACAGTTATTTCTATAGAACAGGCATGGCAGGAGGGTGGGGATGGAAGTGATCTTCCTGTTATAACTCTTTCTGGTTATCCATTTCCACTTCACTCCAATCTAGGCCAGGATTTAAACAGTGCCTCTTTACCACCTTGTAGTTACGTACCTTCTTTTACAGTTTTCCAGAGGAATTTCCAAAGGAATCTGTTCTATATTTGTGGCTTTACAATTTGATTTACGGGTTAACCATAGATTGCTTGGTGTTTAGGATGGACATGGCATTCAATGGGTAAAGAAAGAAAGTACAAAAAATCTCTTCCCTTACAATTGTCCACTGAAGCATCTAATGGAAATATACTTCACATCTTACTTTGCACTGTAGGAAGTTACTGCCATGGTCCAAAATTATGTGGTCTGATTAAGGAGAGTTGCTAAAAGTTAGTGTGAATCTAACTGCTGTGTAAGGTTAGCAAGTAGCCAGCATCATGAGCACCTATGGATAAACCATTGGGAGATGGAGGACTTTGTGGTTCATGACCAAAAGTGGGATGAATGGAAACCTCAGATCTCAAACAAGTCTTGACATCTGAGCTGGTAAGCTTAATAACATATTGCATCTTGAGGTTTCAAAGCAGCTGAAAATTTTGAAAGATAAGGATTGTTAAAGGAAACAGCTCACATTCAGTAGTATACCACAACTGTTGAGTTTCTTGCTTATTCAGATGCCTCACTAATTGGTTTTGCATAAAAAGATAATTGATTTTGATTTTCTAACAAATTAACACGATTATCCAGAAGATATGTCTTCATCACCTCTAGTTAAAGTATGACTATTCGGCACTCTCCAGAGACTTCAGCTACTGCTGGGATCTGAGAAGTGCTGTAGTGCACTTCTGAATCCCAAGGCAGTGGCCCCATTTTTTCCAAGATTTCCATAGCAGAAGGGAATTAAAGTCTGAGATTACTTAGTAAGTGAATTCTGGGCATTAATGACCAAGGCTGATTTCATTCTACCATAACATAGACATATGTGGATATTCAGAAAACATGAGAAATAGGAATTGTCAAACACAGGGAGATAGAGGAATGGATCAAGAACAAAAATAAACAGTATTTATTTTTGCATCTCTAATGCTCTCTGTTCTTTCCTATCTGCCTATCTCTTGTTTTCTCTAGTCAGGTAGTCACATCTCAACCTTTCTTTGAGTTGGAGGCAAGTGAAATGACTAATGTATAAATATGTTTTTTCTAGTTCCTCACAAGAAAACTAGCACTTTGTTTTAAGAGAGGTGCTGGCTTTCTGTGAATCCAAGGACAAGGAATTACAGAATGTTGTTGCAATTCCATTTTTATCCAGTTTCCACAGCATTAGATAACATGTAAGAAGAAATCAAAGCTTTGTTTTTAATAGTAGCAGAATTGGTGGACTATATATCTGTCACAATACCTTTAGGAAAAGAACCTTTAATAGATAGAATATGGATATTAAGGCCTCTGTCAACAAATGTCTATTCAACCTGTATTTTAGCCATGATGTACTTTACAGCTTCTGTATCCAGCCTATTTGGGTCATCTCTTCATTCTTAAAAAAAACTTTTCGTAATGTTCCATGATATTTTCCACAAAAAAAAAAAAAAAAAAAAAAAAAAAGCGGTACGTATCCGAATATTAGA
>VZTY01005072.1:67919-96681 GCA_013400935.1 Turnix velox | reverse complement strand
CTCCTGTCTGAAACCATTAATTCAGCCTTTCCCCTTATCTTGTTTTTCTTGTCAACAGATTCTGTTTTCACATAACCTTGCCCTTCATTTGGCTCATTTTATACTAAAACAGCATGGCACACTTTAATCAAACAAGACAAATTATTACAGCATGATCTCATGTAACAATAACAAAACCAAAATGTTTATTGTTTTGAATTATTAGTAATAGCAGTCTAATTCTTAGATTAGGAGCACAATATGTGGTCACGTAAGGAATTTTAAAATACAGGCCAGAGATTTTCAAATGGCAATGACAAAACCAACTTAATCCTACATTTCAAATGAAACTGAAGTATTGGCTAATGCAGTAATTTCTCTTTCCCAGAGCGCTCTATGCTTGCTTATGTGAATTCTAACATTGATCCTATGTCACAAGTCTGTCAAGTTCAGAAGGACCATGATACAAATTACAAATTGTATTAGCACTTTACACTAACTGCAGTGAAAATGTTCAGCCAAAGGCTGTCACAATTGAGCCATGATTGCTCTCCAGCTTGCCTTTCCAAATATGGATGACCTAATTTGCCTTGCTCAGTTTAGCTTCAAGTTTCAGACTTCCCAGAATTTACACAGGACAAAAATTCTCAATAGGAGACTGTGTTGATGTGCTGTCATGAGGTCTTGTGAAAACATGATTCCCAGAAGGAAAATATGTAATTTCATAAACCAAACAGATCCATGTGCATTTGAAGAGCTATGCATCCTCTATTTACTCTGTAAGTACACTGCAAAACTGTTCATCATGACAAAATGCACTGCATTTCTGCAGAACTTGGTGTGTCACTTCAGTGCCTGATTGCACCCTCACTGTTTAAATGAATGTGGATTTATGATTATTTGTTAGAGGAAGTTTTCTTAAATTCCAGGTACATTTTTCTATTGTAGCAAGTCCTAATTCATACTTCCTTTTAGTGGTAATGATTTAGTTTCCAGGATGAAGCATTTCTGTAGAGATCTTGAGAATATGGGATAATGCTGCTTGCTTTCATTCAGTCGCTTTCCTTTTGATAGTGAAAGTCTTAGTTACTTACCACAGTATAATTACAATATTTTCATTTGGGAGTGTTTGTCATTTAATAATTGCCATTTTAAGATGTGTTTAATAATTAGCAGTAATAAACCCTAAATAACATGGAAGGAACTCTTGAACTGCCACTAGACAGTAGGTTTACTTTGGCACACCCAGAGCCTATTAAAGGTAAACTAATTCAGTGTTTATCTTATCATTGCAGCATTTAGTGTTTACATTGTTTGAAGCACTTTCTGACTGCTGAATTTCTGTATAGAACAGCTGTCATTTAGCAGCTGAATTTGTATATAGAACATTAAACATCAGTAAAGTCAGATTTATAATAGATTTGTTCTAGTTATAAGTGGAGGCTGATATAGCTTATACACATTTATCTCCTGCTAAATTCATGCCTTGCAGATATTGTATGATGATAATATAAAGCAATGATATGTATACTTTCTTTACTTCTCTTGGTCTTTCTGGATACAATCGGTTCTTAAGTCCTATATTCTGTCTTACACAGACACATAATTTTAGTGGGATAAATAATTCCCAGTCTAATACTACCAATAGTTAGGCCCTTCACTGTACTGAAAGTGATACATTTGGCTCAATATAGTTTTTCTTGCTACGACAAGCTGTCACAAAGAGGCAACTTTTGTAAGATCTCAACACAGAGGACTGCAAACATTTTTCTTCTGCAGTATGGCCATTGATATTAAAGGATACTCTGCACCTTCACAAACTGCAGTGAGGTTGAAAAAAACACCCTGAGAATTATATAGATGGAATTTATTTTGTACAAATAGCAAGTATGAGAAAGGCATCTGCACAACCGTCCCTTCAGAAGCTATGGCTACAGTGTTTTCTATACCTCTGTCATTAAGTAATTGAACACAAGAATTTAAATTTCTGGTGTTGCATTTTCCATTGCATTTATTTAAACCACTCTATCTCAAGAAGATAATTACTACTCCATCAACAAATGTTACCCCATGGAGAGTGTCAGCCCTTGAGAAAGCAGGTGGCTACTCACTTGCAAAACAAAATGTGATTGTTGAATGCATGGAACAATAGTCTCCAATGCTCTCTTTATTACTTTCAGTAAATGCTAAGGTGTACTATAATTTTCTTTGTAAAGTCCAGTGTAAATTCTTGCCCACTCCAAGAGTAGAATATAGAAAAATGTGTTTATAAGATATACATCTTTAGCTAATAGACAAATTGATCTAAAGAGCATGGGATGTGGGAAGGGAGATCTTAGTTCCTCCTTTATACACACATACAAGCTTCTAAAATGCATTATTATTTCTATCTAGAGCTATTACTTAAAATATGCAAGACATTCTGAATCATAAAGTATAGTAGATACTGCAATGGATGCACTATGAACATAGAATTCATTGCCTCAAATATGAAAAATATTGCTTGCTGCTTTTCAGTGGTTTCTCTTACTGCAGAGACACAGAGAAATTACTACTTTGTAAGAGACATTACAAGAGACAGAGTATGCCCTCTGTGGGATAGATTGAGGATAGAGAGGATAGATCTGTATCTTTCCCAGTGGACTATGATGTCTAAATTTGAGCCTTTTGGCAAGATCTGGAAAGTGGCATTTTCTCTTGGAAACTGAGGATTCCCTCATGACCAGCAGAATACAGTAATTCCATGTGCATTGGAGAGGCTGATATAATATCATTGAGTGCTGGGGTCATCAGGGAATGCACACTGCTTATACCTTTAAACTCAGTATATCTCTTCAAACTTCATTATTTCAATGAAATAATAATAACTGGAAAACTTTACATTTTACAAAGGAAAAAAACAGTAAAGAGAAGGATGAATCTGTGATTTACATGAGAACTTGTATAATGCCATGAATTTGTACTTAGTTAGCTTGTTGTTCAATAAGAACAATCCTCCAGTAAAAAAGTAAAATAGTTTGCTGTCTGGTTTATGTTTTGAGCTTTTCATATAGGAGAAAGATAGTAACAGAAATAAAGGTAAATCTTGCTTTCAAATTCAGATGAATAAAAGGTTTTGTACTAGTAGTATTAGGAAATGCATAAACATAAAACCATCTTTCCTGAATACCACACATCTTCTTACATGATTTCTTGCTACCTGTGAGACAATGAGAGCAAAAATTCTTACCTTTGTGAACAGATCATGGAGTACAGAATATTGCGCAGTATTAATAAAACAGTCTATCCTAACCAATACTTTCTCAATGCCCAAGATCCAGGACAGCATCACAGAACATGGCAGAATTTCTATTATTTCCATGGATTAGTAAGCAACTGCATCAAAGGTTGTTGCACATCCACAACACTCAGAGCTGGGCTAATGAATTTCAGTGAAGATATCTTCATGAGACACATACTGTGCCCTTACTGATGGCTCTGCAGTTTTTTTGTATTTCTATGCTCACCACTGCTCTTCTTTTACATGTTTGTCCACGTAGGGCATTGATACTGTCGTTACCTGTATTTTCCACCTCATTTTTCCTACCTTTTTGAATAATTTGAGCAAAAGAGAGTGTCAAAGAAGAAGAACATTAACTAGAGAGTCCAAGTTCAATTGAGTTTCCTCACAAGGAATTTGGAGCACATATACTGCTATATTAAGTAGCAGGTTAATGGGTAGAATTAAAATATTCCAAGAGGTGGATTCCATGTGTTCTTCTTCTGATTTATAGAAATTTATGCTGGATGAGTTTCACGTAAGTTTGTTTTTCATCTTGTATCTCCGAATTCCAAATGCAGCAGGAAGAAATCATACACAGAGAGAATTACACACAGAATATCTGGGATTGGAAGGGACCTCAAGAGATCACCTAGTTCAGTCTCCCTGATGGAGAAGGAACACCTAGACCAGGTCACACAGGAAAGCATCCAGATGGGTTTTGAATGTCTCCAGAGAAAGAGACTCTCTGGGCAGTCTGTTCTAGTGTTCTATCACCCTCTCTATGAGAAAGTTTTTTCTTATATTTCTGTCGAGCCTCCTGTGTTCCAGTTTGCACCTATTGCCCCAAATCTTATCATTGGAGGTCATGGAGAAGAGCCTGGCTCCATTCTCTTGACACTCATCCTTTATATATTTATAGACATTAATGAGGTCACCCCTCAGTCTTCTCCAAGCTAAAGAGACCCAGCTCCCTCAGCCATTCCTCATAAAGGAGATACTCCAACCCCCTAATCATCTTTATGGTTCTGTGCTGGACTCTCTCCAGCAGTTCTCTGTCCTTCTTGAATTGAGGGCCCCAGAAGGCCACTGGCCTTCTTGTCCACAAGGGGATATTGCTGACTCATGGTCATCCTGCTGTCTCCCCGGTCCCTGTCCTCTAGATGTAAGTGAATAAAGTAAAGGGTATGAATAGAATGGGTCTGAGAAGCCTCTGCATCTAGCAATAATTATTCTTTCAAACATCTCTTCTCCTAGTTGTCTACACCTTTCTTCACATGTCACTTTACTCACCTGATCTTCCTCCATTAATGCATCAGATGAAATGTTCAAGTGAACTCTGGCTTGTATGTTAACCAAACTCTCACTTTGTTATTCCAGATATGATATTATGCATTTCAGCTGAGAGTAGTGAAAAAAACCACTAATAAATTCATTCTGAGTGATGTACAAATTCTGTGTATGGAAATGGTAAACATCCTAAGGTTTTTTTCCCTTATCTTGTATCCTTCCACAATGGCAGGGCAGCCATTCTTTCCTTTGAGGTCCTTCGCTGTGGAAGCTAGTATTTTGTACTCTGAGTTTGGAACAAACTTTACCCACAGATATTGGAACATTTGACTTCCCTGATGACACATGAGCTTTATCAGAGAGATTCTAGCCCAGGATATCTCTTCTTTTTCTCTTACACATCTCAGTGTACTTGCAAATGCCCTATGATAGCAAGAAAGTACACATAATACAGTTTTTACTGTCAAAATGTAGGCTCTAAGAGTTAAATAACACCATTTTTCCATTCCGTATTTCCCTGTTATACATTTGAAAGAGTATAAAAGCAAAACTGGTATTACAGTCCTGTTCACTAGTGAGCTTAGGCAAAATTTCAGGAAAAAAGAGACAGAGAGGACTTTGCCAGATAATCTCAGTACGTTCTGCTCTGCTGTCCTCTGACCTGGTGCAGAATGTGTCAGTAGAGAAAGCTGGTAGGAGAAACATGAGTTATTTCAAGGTAAAATGAGAATTCCACCAGCTTAACCAAAATAATTTTGATCACAGTCTTGCATCACAGTAATCCACCTGGATTTCATTACCATGATCAGCCATCATGGATGCTTCCAGCAGCTGTGGCAGATCAAGGTCATGGGTGTCTGTCTTCCTCCCATGGACATCCAGGGGAGACGATGACTCTAGTCCTTTTTCCTGTAGCTGTAGGCTAACTAGATGGTAGATAGGAGGGATGCTGGAAAAGACTGACTGCAGGAAGGCTCTGCATTTACCCTACTACTGCCTGCCTGCTTACCCCATCCCTAGGCAGAAGTACGGGCTTCCAGTGCAACCAATCGCAAAAAACCCACAAATCCACTGGGAAGACACCAAAATAAAAACCAGATTTCTGGTGCTTAAAGCTGCCACAGTAGGAGGTACACAGGAGTCATGAAAACAGTTCATAATAGGGTGGTATGCTGAAGTGAAATACAAATGGATTTTGCCACTTCAGGTGGGAGGAGAGGGACATTTTAATTATTCTTTATTTGATCGGGTAGCTGGTGGCATGCCAAGTCCAGGGAAGAATAGAGATCTTCTTTGCAGATCAGTAGAATTAAAATAATCTGCATTAATGTGGTTATCAGATTACTCTACTTCCATTTAGAATTCTTTCTAGTCAGTTTGGGCTTATACTTTATTGTTGGGGTTTTTTGACCAGAAAATAAGGCAAATCCTTCATTGATGCCATGCATCTTTAAAGTTCTTTAACCTTAAATCATTGTGACACTTACAATAAATATTGTTTTATTAGTTAAGATTTTAATTGTCACAGTATATAAAAGTATTATTATCACAGTACCACTTAAGAGCTCCCCAGCATTAAAAACAAACCAACCTGAATTACTCTAGCACCTTCTCTGACTATTGTTTAGCTCATTGAATGAATGGATAAGTAAATAAATATCCAAACTCTTTAATTTTACAGGAGTTGATATGCCTTTAATTAGACATTACTTCACTCACGATGTTTTTTTTGCAGTTTATATGTTTTTCTCAAAGGCATTGCTTCCCAAAAGAAAATACCTAACCTTCCTCTCTTCCCAAAATTTTTGACTATTTGAGAACTTCTTAGTGTTCCATATTCACTGTTATNCAGGGGAGACGATGACTCTAGTCCTTTTTCCTGTAGCTGTAGGCTAACTAGATGGTAGATAGGAGGGATGCTGGAAAAGACTGACTGCAGGAAGGCTCTGCATTTACCCTACTACTGCCTGCCTGCTTACCCCATCCCTAGGCAGAAGTACGGGCTTCCAGTGCAACCAATCGCAAAAAACCCACAAATCCACTGGGAAGACACCAAAATAAAAACCAGATTTCTGGTGCTTAAAGCTGCCACAGTAGGAGGTACACAGGAGTCATGAAAACAGTTCATAATAGGGTGGTATGCTGAAGTGAAATACAAATGGATTTTGCCACTTCAGGTGGGAGGAGAGGGACATTTTAATTATTCTTTATTTGATCGGGTAGCTGGTGGCATGCCAAGTCCAGGGAAGAATAGAGATCTTCTTTGCAGATCAGTAGAATTAAAATAACCTACATTAATGTGGTTATCAGATTACTCTACTTCCATTTAGAATTCTTTCTAGTCAGTTTGGGCTTATACTTTATTGTTGGGGTTTTTTGACCAGAAAATAAGGCAAATCCTTCATTGATGCCATGCATCTTTAAAGGTCTTTAACGAATGCTCAACAATACTTAAATCATTGTGACACTTACAATAAATATTGTTTTATTAGTTAAGATTTTAATTGTCACAGTATATAAAAGTATTATTATCACAGTACCACTTAAGAGCTCCCCAGCATTAAAAACAAACCAACCTGAATTACTCTAGCACCTTCTCTGACTATTGTTTAGCTCATTGAATGAATGGATAAGTAAATAAATATCCAAACTCTTTAATTTTACAGGAGTTGATATGCCTTTAATTAGACATTACTTCACTCACGATGTTTTTTTTGCAGTTTATATGTTTTTCTCAAAGGCATTGCTTCCCAAAAGAAAATACCTAACCTTCCTCTCTTCCCAAAATTTTTGACTATTTGAGAACTTCTTAGTGTTCCATATTCACTGGTATTTATGGTTAATGCTCATCAAAATATCGTGAAACTCACACCTTGATCATGTGGCAGCACTTACCTATTAATAACATCTGCATCAATGTGCATGTGTATTTACATTACAGCAGACTTAAATCTGCCCAGTTGTTCTTTTTTGCATTACCTCTGGGTTGATTCCTTTGTCCCAGGTAAAGCATGAGGTGAATGTATAAACTGCAAAGGTTAAAGGGCTACCATTGTCATTGAGTGTGATGCCAAATATAATTTCATTATTAAACTAAGGTTCATGCCAGGCAGGGTAAACTACTCTGTGTTAGATGTCTGGAAAACATTATTTGCTCTTTTTATTATATTGTTATTTTAAATTTATTGATGCAAATATTTCATTCTCTCTCTGTGTCTGGATCTGGGGCTTACTGTCTGTGCATGTCATATCCTGAGATGAATCACATTTTTGCAAAAGTAGCAGAGGAACTAGCCAACATTTACTGCCTCTCTCCCTGTCTGTAGACTGAAGCAGAATTGAGGTCCTCTTGTAATGAAAATTTGAGCAATAAATGGGGATAGTGTCTAACTCACAGTGACAGACTGCTTTATCTAAACATTCTGGAGTGATCAGAGGTGAAATAACAGAAGCAGTAACATCTTGGTACAATCAGTGAGGTGGAAAAAATGCAGGTATGTAGTGTATGTGTTCTCAGTGTCCTTAAGATGTGAACCTGTTTACTAACTCTTGAATATTGAAATCTTGAGAACTTTGAATGAAGTAAAATGTTTTTTCAGGGCCCATTTTCTAAAGTAACATGTTTGCCATTACCACAACATTATGTATGATCATGCTTTCCAGTTCAAAGGAAACATGAATCCTCATTCTGTTGAGGATTCTCTAGCATAACTCTATTATTGGTGCTCTTCATGTTCCTTGTTCCTTTTCTTCCTCTTCTGCACATTCTCTTATACACTGAAAAACACCAATAAAGCCTCATGTATTTCCAATTAGAGATAAAGATTGTTCTGCAGAAACAGTGATCTAAAATGTACTCAAAACTCAATAATGAGAACATAGGGTATTTCTCAAAATTTTGATCTAATCAAAAGCTTATGAACTTTTATTGTACTCCAAGTAACTTCTGATTTATACTTCCATGAAATCTGAATCAAATCACTGCAATAATATTGTATCTACTTCCAATGTACAATATTTCATTCATTTCAGGAGAGTTAGACGTGTGATACATGAGATTTTTGAGGTTTTCCTTTCTTGTCTAAATCAGAGCAGTTACTTACATTCATTATTATGCATTCATCATATCTAGTGATTATAAATATATTTTTTTCTAAAGTGCATGCAATTCTGCAGGCTAAATATACATTCTTAAGTATCCAAGTCTTCTTTTTTTCCCAAAAGGGATAAGAAATAGGCAAGTGCTTTCAATGAAACATATTCATAACAGTGCACTGTCAGAGTCTGAAAGTTATGTGCACAGTTTAAAAAGATTGTACATCTTTCAGTAGTAGTCTGAATAACCAGAATTCCCATCTAAGAATCAGTAGTAAAATGAATTAGAATTGTGAGGTGAATTCTGTCTTTGAACATATCAGCAACTCCTCCCAGCCTGCTGATAGTGCACTCTAGTCCCTCATCTAAGTCATTGATGAATATATTGAATAGTACTGGCCCTAGATCTGATCCCTGAGGGACTCCACCTGACACAGGCTACCAGCTAGACTCTGTCCCATTGACCATGACTCTCTGGCTTCTTTCCTTCAGCCAGTTCAGTGTCTACCTCTCAACCCAATCATGCAGACAACATTTTCTTAGTTTAGTTGCAAGGATGCTGTGGGATACAGTGTCAAATGCTTTACTGAAATCAAGGTACACTACATCCACTGTTTTGCCATCATCTACCCACTTGGTTACGTGGTCATAGAAGGTTATCAGGTTGGTCAAGCATGATTTCCCCTTGGTGAAACCATGTTGACTACTCCTAATGACCTGCTTATTCCTGATGTACAAGGATAGTACCAAGATAGTACCAAGGATAAGTTGCTCTATCACCTTTCTAAGAATGGAGATAAGCCCGACCAGTCTGTAGTTACCTGAGTCCTCTCTCTCGCCCTTTTTGAAGAACGGAATGACATTTGCTTTCCTCCAGTCCTCAGGCACCTTTTCTGTTTCCCATGACTTACTAAAGATGATAGAGAATGACTTCTGCCAGCTCCCTTGGATTTATCCCATCAGGACCCATGGATTTGTGAACATCCAGATTGATTAATTGGTCCCTAACCCGATCCTCATCAACCAAGGCACACTCCTCCTTTATCCTAACATCCTCTGGGGTCTGAGGAGTGTGAAGCTCCTCAGAACTGCCTCCAGCAGTATAGACAGAAACAAAATAGGCATTCAGTAACTCTGCCTTCTTTGTATCTTCTGTCACCAGTGCATCCACCTAATTCATCAGTGGGCCCATATTGCATCTAGTGCAAGTTTTACTTAAAGAAGCCCTTCCTATTGTCCTTGACTCCTTTTGCAAGGCTTAATTCTAAGGAGGCCTTAGCTTCCCTAGTTGCCTCCCTACATCCTCTGACAATAGTCTTATATTCCTCCCAAGCAGTCTGTACTTCCTTTCATGACCTGTAGGCCTTCCACTTCAGTTTGCCCAGCAGTTCCTTGTTTAACTAGGCAGATCTGGCTCCCTTTCTTGACTTCCTACCTGTTGAGATGCTCTGATCTTGGGCTTGGAAGAAGCAGTCTCTGAACACTAACCAGCTCTCTTGGGTTCCCTTACCTTCCAGTGCCCTATCCCATGGGATTTCCCCTACCAATTTCCTGAAAAGGGCAAAGTTTGCCACTTGTTGCTGGACGACCTGTCCTTTCAACATAACAAAATGGACAAAAAAGGACTTATGGCACCTGAGGTTGAGCAGGAACAAGGTATATGAGCCTACTTAAACATAGGTGCTAGGACTGGGATGTCTTGTTTCAATTAGAGAAAACCAAGGGATTGCTTGGATCAATGCCCTTGCCAATGGCAGGGGTTGATTTTTTAACTGACCACAAAGCCTCAAGCAAATTCAGGAGTGTAAAACCCATAGCTAAAAACTCATTTATTTCTAAACCATGACTGCTTGTAAAGAGATGTCTTCAAATACAAGATCAAGTATCCAAAGAGTCAAGACTAATACTGTCCCAGGGATATCACTTTCAGTTTTCTGTGTTCTCAGTTTAAGACATAGTTACTTACCATGCCAAGCCTGATCGCTTTCTTTTTGTCTTACCAGACATTTATTTTTCCTATGTAAAAGATATGGCCCTATCAAAAGTTAAAGAATCCAAGGAAGTCAATATTTATGATCTCCAACAGCTTTTCCTATTTGGTCTACAGCAATAAAAGACTCTCTCTAGGAGAACAGTCACAATATTTTTTTATGCTGATGTAGACCAGTAGGAAGGACAAATCTTTGCTAGAGATAGTTTCTATCTTTACCCATGGGAATGTATAAAATTGACAGTCAGTCATGTTCAAAACTGTGACTGACCATGCAGCAGTCTAACACCAAATACCCTCAGCTAACCTTGTTAGCAGGGAGTGTACCAAAATAGTCTACATGATTTCCTATCTGCTTCAGACACAATCTTGCTTGATACAAATGATTAACAGTTCTAGTCTTCCTGGATCAACGTTACATTCGTTCCTTCTTCTTCTTCCTTCTGATAGGGTCGATACCCCGATTACTGCAAACAGATGAGAAAAATAGGAATTATTTTGAAAGGGTGATAACCAAAGAACATTATAAACCTATATGGTAATTTCAGAACCTGGTTTTCATTATAATCTTCTGAATACGAAGGCCATCTCCTATCTTCACTGATGGTGAAGCAACTCCCATAAAACACATCTTCAGTTGTGTTCACAGAATTAGTAAAATGGTGTGTATGCAACAGAATTGCTTTGTGCTTGCACTGTGTTACATATACTTTTTTTTAACAGAAATAAGCATTCCTTTCTCTTTATTTCACAGGAACTGATGATCCTGCTAGAGGACAATAGGCTTGTTTCTTTCATGATTCATGCATTATCAACACAATTGTTAAATATTTAAAGTTTCAGATCTTTATTTAATGCAGAAAAGAGAATGAAATTAGTCAGAAGGAAATTTCCAGTTTATACTGAAATTTCTCTGCCATATATTCAGATTTATTTTTTTTAGCTGTGTCATTTATCATTTGTTACAAGTCATGTACACATTAAATAATAAAATCCAACATTGTAGTCAGTGAGGGAATTAGATATGGCTGATTTTAGACAAAGAATATATCTAATTTGTAAATGGGAAATTGAAAGTTTTCACCATATTGCTTTTCAGAGGAAACTCTGGTTTTCAGAAGAATTTGGTGAAGACAGAAGGATATTCTTGTTACTCTTTCAAACCCCTTGTGTGAAGAACTGTGACCATGGTGAAGACTTTTGCATAGTTCAAATACATATATCACTTTTACCCAGTTCTGGCAGTTTTCTCTTGTTACCCATCAATGCCTTCAGACAGAAGTACTTAACACAAAAATGGTGTACAGGTCAACAGCCCTGTAGTGACAATACTCCACACGATGCTGTGTAAAATTCATATCTTATATTTTTAACAAGTGACACAATTCAGACTAACTGGCAAGGACATGTAATCTGAAACATCTTTCCTAGATGTTCAACAATCATTCTAGCATGTGCTCACATTAAAAATCTAATTCTGCTTGATTACTCATTAGCTACAGTAACCCATTTCATATTTATTTCTGTCCCTAGTCTGCTTCCTTTCCATCATGTCATTACTCCCTTGTGGTAAGAGGTGATGCATAGAACACAGCACGACATACCAGAGCAGTCAGGACTATGGCTTAAACTTATCATCAATGCTAAATGTAGTAACAGTTTTGCTGATATAAAGCTCGCACAAAGTTCTAACTATCAGTCATATTTTAGACAATCAGTACTCATGACATCATCAGTTGGTGTGCATTTTTTCAAAGCTCACTTTAAAATTAGTAATAATATATTCCTGCTGGATTTGTATTACGCCAGTGCTGCCTACAGTGTCACACTTTTTTAGTTTAATATTTGTCAAAAAAAGAGCATGAATTTTCTAATGCTAATTACTAAGTGTCTAGCAAATGTATTTTTCTTTATCTAAAGGGACCAGCAATTTTTCTGAACATTTTCTGGGACTCAAAAGCCTCCAGCACATGTAGGGAGTGTGATTTCTGGTTTGATTAGGTAAGGCTTAGCCTTTCAGCAAAACTGTTTAGGTGTGTTACATTTACCTTGAGGCGTGTAAATATCACACCCAGTTCCTTTGCAACCTGAGCCTCAAATGAAAAATAAACCACCCCTCAAGGGGAAGAAAGCAGAATATTTACTTGGAAGCAGTATTTTCAGGGGACTCAGAGTACAAGTAACTTTCCATTCTTAAGACAAGTACTGTCTCACCTGTGCGTAAAAACACTGTTGAATCAAAGCAGTCATTAAATTTGGGTATTTTTAATCTTAAACTGATTGCTAATTGAGCATGATGGTAGTAGTGGGCTCCTCAGTTCAGCTGTTCTGAATGTGATCATGAAGTGTTTTGGTCAATAAGCTCTTATGAAATGTATTTAAGACCAGCATTTCTGCAAGCAATCTTGAATATTCTCCATAATTTTATCAGATGGTAACTGATGTAACTTCTGTTCATCAGTTGTGGGACTTCCATGTTACAAGCAGAAAAGGTGTAACAAAAAAATCCCAATCACTGCTCCAAGGAAAAGAGAGATGGAAGCCCACTTTAAAGTGAGAAGAGTCAATAAGGCAGTTCAGCAAGTTTTTGATACTAAAGTAATTTCTCCTGCACATTTTTAAACAGGAAGAGTGTTGTATTTGCCTATATACAAGTATGCCAAATTTAAAAATACTTGGTTTCCTTCCCAAGATGGGAAAGATATAAGCCAGATTTATTAACTGACAAATACACTTTATGTTCACTTTTCTTGTCACATTCCAACCAAGTAATCAAGTCTATGAAGATTAGATATTACTAGTAATTTCATTAATAACAGCTGAAAATACCTTCTTTTGCCTTTTCATGATGTATTTTCATGAACAGGACTGGTTTAATGGCTACTAACTAGATATCTGCTAGGGAGGATTGTAGAAGTGAACTCTATGAAACAGAGATTAAGTCTTGCAATACCATTTAGAAACTTATTCTTTCTTCAGCATTGCAGAAAATAGCAGCTCCCTTTTTTTTTTCTAATTTACATGCTTCTGATTAGTTACTACTTTAGTTGTTTAGGTAAGCTGCCTCATTTAAAATGCTATAAGCATCTAAAATTTGTGATTAAATACATAAATTCTCCATGCACTCGGATCAATTCTTAGAAGTTAACAGTAAGCTCTTAAGAATGCTTTACTTCGATTTCTATGCATAAGATTTAAACACACCCATATCTTATCAAAATATCTTTAAATCTACTAACTAGATATTAAATATTTAATAAAATTTAAAATTTAATTCAATATGTTTAATCTATTTAATAGATTTTTAAATGGTCTTAAAACTTGCTGCAACATGTGAATATAAGGAAAAACTCTAAACATTGTTTAGAAGCCAGGAATTATGAATGACTGCTCTTAAAAAGGTAAAATTTTTCTTGAGAACCTGAAGAAGTTAAAATATGGTTATTAATTTTTCATTTAGAATGCTAATGCTACATAAAAATCATGAAATGAAAGATTATTTCAGTACTATTATTCAAAATAGAATTCCTATTATTTTACTACATTTTTATGTTTTTTAAAAACAAACCTCCTGAAAACACTTATCTTCACTTTTATTTTTATTAATGAATGTTTTTATAGCATATAACAATGAACTACTCTCTATGTCTATGTCAGAAATGTATTTATAACTGAAGGTTTTATGGGAAAGGGAGGTAAAAGAGAAACTTAGTTGGGAATTTATTATTTTTATTTTATTATCAAGGGCTGTTCCTCTTAGGAAGGACAACTGTGGTTTGAAAACTGGTCCTATAATAACTGCCTTCCCACAGAAATAATTTTAAAGTAATGACTCTTGATTGTTTAGATTAACTAATTTCAAAATTAATTCTGACCCCTGTAAGTTCTGGAATTTGGCACATGAAAACTGGCACAAGAATTCTGCTCAGATATTTAGAATGTCTTTCTAAATAATTGTGAAATCATCATCCAGATTTTTCAGACACTGTAATGCACATTTGCACTTTATCTGTATCACCCAACATTATTTCTTTAATTTTTGAGGTGTATGTTTCCAGACTTATTCATGTACATCTGAAGAAAAGAAAAAGAGCTGCAGTATTGAATGGGTCCTGGTGCCACTGTCACAACCACTTCTATAAGTAACTCAATGTTCCTTGATAATTGCACCAATATTAATATCATACCAATCCTATTGCAGCAGCCAGGCTTTTTTTCTGACCAGTAATGTATCTGCAAGTCAGGTGAATGTGCTAGCTAATCCTGGTCATTCTGTAGCACATGTTAAGATTACAAAAGTTTGTCAGCTCTGTAAACTCTTATGAATGTTTTACCTCAGTGTTTATATTTAATGTTTAAGCACAGCATGAGCCATATCTTAAAAAATCTACTAATCTACTAATCACCTTCGACTGGTGTTTGTCCTCATTTCTGTTCCAGGTGCAGACTTACTGTTGGTATGATCTGAGTCATGCAAGCTTTCTCTGGGTGCATCATTACTCACTAGATAACTTATTACCTCTGAGTGGTAAATCTTACTGGCTGTGATAACAAATTTCATGTATATGCATTCTGAATATTCTTCTGATGGCAGCTTATTTGCTAATGTGATATTCAGCAAGAAGAGGTGTTTTAATACATTGTGGGTCAAAACTGCATGTAATCTTTAGTTCATTTCAAGCTGATTTTGTGCTACTACATCAAGCATTTCTTTTTGTTTTAGTCTCCTATAAGTATTCAGTATCCTTGGAACAAGCAACAAAATAGCAATATTGCATGCATGCACAAGTTTCCTTTTTTTTTTTTTTTCCTTTAATTAAGCATTCAGACTTGCTTCAAAAGTAGCACAAATATGCCAATTTTATGATTAGTAGCTTCAGACTCAAATGCTTTTATTTTGGTCTTTATGGAGAGTCTACTGTTTCCACTGAGCTATTTTCAACAACTTTAGCTGTATTAAAAGTTAATGAGCTTTTTCAATTAAAGCTTCAGATATTTAACCTTTGGATAACATTTTGATGACCCAGAGTGTATCTAATTATGTTGGATGAATTCCTAAGGGGCCTTGCATATACTTCATTCATAGCAAGCGCAATTTATGTTGCAGGTTTATACTTGACTTCATTACAGATTCAGTGCAAATCACCTTTGTGAAAGCAACATTACTAATCAATGTGAGATTTTAGGAATGATTACACTAACAAATGCTCTTGAGAGTATGTACAACATCGGCCATTCTGAGTGGCAGAGAAATCAGGACTGCCATTAGGGTAAAAACTAAACAAAGAAGAGAAGGCTGGGTAAAAATGTAAGAGTGCTGTCTAAACTGGGCAAAACATGTCAGAACAGAATATTGAAATCTTGCTGCCACCTCATAGAAATCAACAAAGGGATTAAACTAAATAAACCTCCACTCCAACATGAGAGAAATCCGGGGGGGAAGAGGAAGATTGTGTGGCTTTCAAATTGTGTGCTGGATGTACATGGGGAGAAAACACTGTTTTATGTGTTCAGTTCCCTGGGAGCTGATGTGTTCTGCCTTCCTGAAGGACTTGGTTTCTAAGCATTCTACGAGACTTCTGAGATTCAGAAGTCACCACAAGAGATAGCCTGGTTGCCTCAGAAAAAATAGCATTTCAAATTAGGTTGTTGACTTGCATTCAAAGAAAACATTTCAAACTGCATCGTGTGAGTCTCACAAAATCTCAGGAACATCACTTACACTATCCTGTTTTTGATGCATCACTTGTAAGTCAAGGATAGCAATATTACCATATACCAATCTAAAAGAAGAAATTTTAAGGATATTTACTGAAGTAAAGGGCTACCCATAAGGAAAGAGTAAGATGAAAAACTATGTATTTATAAAATAAATACACATGTCTTGACTGCAATTTTAAGCACTTTAAACCTAGAGATCTGCTGGCCCATATATTCAGCTCCCTAAAGAGATGAAGCAGGAAATTTCTGAAAGGTAAAAATCCAAGATCAGGTTTCAGTTGGTTCCTAATAGAGGAATGTCCAAATGTATGATGTGCCTTCAGATGACATCTTGACAAAATCCCAGCTCCATTCTGTAAGTCGGTGTTTCAAATTCACAAATACAAGTTTCTCAGATGACCTCTGAAGGTCCCATCCAACACTATGATTCTACGATTCAACACTCTCAGCTTTCTTTTCAATGTTCCCCTACACAATTTTCTCAGATCTGCTCTACATCTGTTTTCAGACTGGTTAGCCAGACTTAAAACATGCCACAATTATCTCTCACTTCCACTGGCCAGTCAAAATAGCTCACAGGGCAGCCTCTTGGTACAGAAGGTAGACTAAGTTGCAATTGCTAACTCTTCAGATTGAAGAATTTTTAAGATCACTCATCTTTATCCAGTTGCCCATTTTCAGGAAAGCTGGTGAAGACTTAGTAGACTTGACACTCCTCTTTCTTAGATTTTCTGAAGTTGGCTGCTGGCTGCAAAACTGTAAGATGCAATGGCACAGAAAAATCAACAAGTAGACCAGTGTGACTGTGTAGAACTTTTCCCCCAAGAACTTCTGATTAACAGAATCCAAAGTCCGGGAAACAATTTTAAATGTTACAATTGAAGAGAGGACTGAAAGAAGTACAACTGAAGTACATGGTCTAATTTCTCTCCTCCACCCCATCCTGCTTCAATCAAAATGTTAACAAGAAATTGCAACAGAATATAGTTCTTAAGTCAATACTTGCAATGCAGTTTTCTGGTACTATACGGCAGTGAATGATAAAAAAAGAAATTATATTATGTGTGACTGAAGCCTCAGTCTGAACTGAAACAGAAGAAAGCTGACAGCTGTTTCTTCAAGATTATTCTGAGAGTATGTCTAATCCAAAAGAGAACATCACCTTTCTCCCTAACAAATGTAGCATTAAAGGGGAAAAGTGGCAAAATTCCAACAGGAACTTGCCAAGACTGTGAATCTAATGCTATTTGCCTCTGAATTCTGTCCTACCTAACATTTCATTGAACCTTTCTTGCTTTTTATCATAAAGCTAACAGGTTCACCGTCATTACAGTCGACTCTTCATTTATGGTGTTACAAATCCACATTCTCCTTGACAAATGCAGCCACCAGACACTCAGGGAGAGGCCAGTTCATAGGCAATGCATGCATCATGCCAACCACCACTCCGATGAATTAAGAATCAAGATGCAGCACAGAGTGTACACGAGGTGCTAAACTTAGCTAAGATGGTGGGGGGAAATTCCTCACAAGACTGCTTCAGAGAAGCCCCAGCTTTTATTTTTATCCTTAGTAATAATTGCTGATTTGACTTCTTGAAATGCTTCATGTGACTTGATTGCTTTTAGTAGCTACTTGGCTCAGACTGATTGACACTAGAAATAGAAATGTCTTAAAACAGCAAACACAGTTGGAGGTACAACAAATTGGGAAAAATGCTTTAAGAACTTACTAACATACCTTTGTCACACTTTTCTGGGATCCTGTCCCAATGACTTCAGCTTGAAAGCACTAAAATTAGTTCCTTATAGATGTTTTGCAGGTGAGAGGTTTTTTTGAGCTTTAATTTTCTGTTTGATTCGCCCCAGGATTTTCAGGTGTTGCGCGTAAAGAACAGAGAGTACCTCAGTTCTTGGTTGTCAGCCATTGGATGATGGCCACAGCATTATTAAACCATCCAAGCATGCTGGGTCTCAACCGCAAAATTTAATTTTCCCCACTGTGGGGAAAATCAACTACCATGTCCTGAGGAGACTGGTTTTATCTGTATTTTTTTCTTTCAAAGACTGAAGCACAGTTAATTTTACAGTTTTGTCTATCCTCAGGCTTACAAACAATGACAGCAATGAAGCTTGATGAGAAACAGATAAAAATTGGAGTTTATGCTTACATTATGACATAAATCAAAGAAAGATGAAAGGTTTAAATAATTAACAGCACTTCCATAAGTAAGATAGAAAGACCCCAGATTCCCTTAAGAAAAAAAAAAAAGAGAAAAGACAAAAGGGAAATAAAGCATGTGAATTATATCAGCAGCCACCTCTTGGTTTGTGTGAAATTGAGAAGGAAAGTTGGTTCTTACTGCAGTCTCTGATTTCCACAAATTCACCTCCACTGACAAACTGAATTCTCATTTCTGAGTCTCCACAAGAGTTTTACAGTACACCCATATTTGTCTCTCAAATATGGTATTCAGAAGAACTATTTTGCATGTATTTACTGCATAATAATCCATTAGGTTCTTGAGCAATTGCCATTGTATGTTTTTTTTTCAGAAACTCCGTGTGTATGTTATCGAATTTAGAAATATGACTAGGCAATTGAACTATATATGTTTCACTTGCCATGAAGTATAGTATTTCATGCTAAGAAAGGAAAGTTGGAAGAAAAATAGAGCAAGGAGAGGAAAGAAATACAGCTCCATAAGACTGCAATATTCATCTATATTGTTTTTAACCATAGAAACTGTTTGTTGGACTTCCAGAATAGTCTGGGAGGTGGGGGGAGCTTCATGATGAAATATTGATACATTAAAATGCACTGGTACAGAAGATAAAGGCTGCACATGTTAAAATATGTGTCTGAAAAATATGGCTGCAATCAGCCCTTCACATGACAGGGACAGAATTCTTTAAAAATTATGGCTGTTCAGGCTTTATAGGAAACATTAGGTTAAAAGAAATTTGGAAATAGAAGAAAGTTCCAACCAAAGAAAACAATTATAAGTATCCTTAATTGCCTGGAAATAATTGGTCATACAAAATTGGAATGAAATACATTTATACAAAAGCTTCAGATGCGTTGATTTTGAAATGCCTTTTTGGACCACAGCATATTTTTGCACAGAGTGATCCAATAACACATTAAACAAAAGGATATGACTTTCACTTTTATCTTCTGTTTCCCCTCTTCACTTCATTCTGTCTTCCACTTTTTTCACTTTGCTTTTCCTTTCCCCTCCTCTCCCTCCTTTTTGCAGGGCAAGGGGGACAATAAAATAACTAGAAAACTCAGTAACTGCTACTCAATGTTTTTTATTATTTCAGGATTTCATTCCAAGCTGGGCTGCAATTATATTTAAAACTAGAGTATAATGGGCTATTGACATGTATATGGTTTTAGAAACATAAGGCCTAATTTTCTCAGCTGGAATTTCCCTTCAATGTGCATTTGCATTACATTAGAGATGCTCTCTTTAAAAATAGCATAGCCTGCATTCAGAAATTTCAACATTATCTGGGTCAGAGGCAACATTTAAAAGCAATAGCCCTACATATACTATGAATCTCTTATATGCACACAAAATGCATTAGTGGAAATGAGAAAATGAGTGAAATGCTGAGAAGTTCTCTGTATTAAGCCATAGTTTACGACATACCTTCCTGGATCAGACATTGATCTGCAGGAGATAGATTGCCATGGTCATTGTGCCCTGCATATACATTACCTAAATTGAAATCTGCTCTTCATTCCCTGAGTAGTTTGATGTGACCAGAAATGGTAGGATACATAAACTAGCAGTTTTCATGGTGCATATAATCATCTCAGTTTTCCATGTATTTACCTACACATAGAGCTGAACAAAGAGGACTTTATTCTCTCTCAGCTTAACTGAGGTCTAACCAGCTTGTCAGGCTCAAAATTGCATAGCACTGTTTAGGTATGTAAGCAGCTGAGTACCTTTCTTGTTCCCAGAAGTACCTAAGACATAATGAAAATGGAATGCAGAAGTATTTCATCTGTTATAATTGTTTTATAAAGCCCTGTACAATGTATTCTCTGTCATCTTTCAAGAATGGGTCATTTATGAATGGTAATGCTTACACAAGTGCGTTATGAATAGAAAGATCTGGGTAATTGATGTGGTTTTGCAAGTGAAACCCCAAGAAGATTGCACAATATGTATTTGACTTTCTAATTCACCGCTTGCAAGATTTTCAGATATCATGTATAATTTATCCTTCACTGACATACTCCTTTCTGCATGGAAAAGGCTCTAAATTAGTACCATCCCATTGTAATTAGTGAGGAATAAAAGGCAGTGTAAAGAATGTCTTTTTCTTCCTTCATCTTTTCATGTGTCATTTCTAACATTTCTTCTCACTCCCACTTCCTGTCACCATCACAGAATTCCCTCTTTCAAACTCCTCTGTATTAATGCCCTTCCTCTCCTTCCTCCTCACAAATCTGGCATTACTTCTGATGCTCTTTTGACTCTTGACTTATTCTAACCCCAGACAATCTCTCACACACCACACATCTCCCCCAGCACTTTTTATGCTGCCTTGAGTTTCTTGTTTCAAACTAGCCTCTCTTACTGTTTTCCTGCTCATACTCCATACCTCCTTCCCACCAGAAGACCCCATTTTCCATTCCCTTTCCCTCTCTCTGCTTTTCTTTTTAACTGAACCCTGGATTTGCTTTGATAAGCCATCTCTTCTTGTTGACCTATCCTCATATCTCTTCCTCCAGTTGGAAGAAGGACACTCCTTTTGGTTTCCTATCTTGCATTTCCAGCTTTAGATTCTCTAGATCTATTGAACCTGTAACTGTCACAGATGTAGCAGTTTAGCAGAACCACTACATGTGTCAAATAACAGATATCTACCCCATGGCTTATGGAATAAATAAAACCCTAAAATCACTAGACTCACAAATGATCTCTTTAGAAACTGTAGAGAGGACATTCCAGAAGACCAAGTTCTGTTGATCTATGGTAATGAAGGCCTTGAAGAATGGAGTATGTGAGATGTATTTGGCTTGATGAGTTTTAAGGAACTATAATTCTTCCAATCTTTGCTCCAGGATTTTACCATATCTCCCTGGGGTTTGGATAAATTCTAACAATGTTCTAGGCAAAAGGATTGTGCTTTCCTTCGTCTAAGAGAAAGATTTCTTACCTCCAAGTGCAGCAAAGAGGGAGGAATTACGGACAGGTTTGGGGTCAATACTACTCATCCTAGTATTGTTGAGATGAAAATCAATCCCTTAAAGAAAGTTTCTGATATTTTAGACTTGTTTATATTTATATTTTACTGTTTTAGTACATGGCAGTGAGCGTTCTGGAGAGCAAATATGTTGAAAAATACTGCCATGAGAGATGAAATAAGACAAAGATGGAAAAAACTAAAGAGGTGTGTGTTAGTCATTAAAAAGCTGCAGGGAATAAAGGGGGAAGAGACAGAGGTGAGAATATGCAGAAATCAATCTTAGAGTTTATGCTACTTTATCATTTTAGTAAAATAATTTGTTCATTTTGATAAATCAACAATTTTACTTTATCATTATTTTTAAATCTCTCTAAACCCAAAATGATGTAGAAAGATCTATCCATAAAAATGTGTGCATAAACCAATTGGAGGGAAATTCTTCTAAAGCTGCATGATCTATCTGCAAAAAGAAACTCTCTGGCATTACTGGGGTGAAGAGACAACCCAAGATACGATACAACCAGGTTTAAATTTAGTGATAAGCAGTAATAGCAGATGACTCTGGCAGCTGTATAGCAAATAAATATTTCAACAGTTTTGCACTGTAAGTAATGTTGCTTCAACAAGATAATGCAGGAAAGGAATGTGATCTGACAAAGCAGAACATGAGCTCTCTGGTGTGTCTACTATCTGATGTGGTAGTAAAGAGGTACCAACTATGATTAAGTAATACACCACAAATCTGTGAGGACAAAAGAGTGACCATTTTGAGAACCGAGTATGGCACAGCTGCATAAAGAGTGCATGCAGGTCATGCAGGCACTAAATCCCTGTCTGCTATCTACTTTGAATAGGTGCTCCAGGACCATTCCTTCATGGGATTTTGGTTCTTGAGCAGGCCTTAATTCATTTAGCATACAACCAACTATTCCTCTTTAATCTGATAAAGTATTGCTGATAACCAGCAATTTTTCTAGTCCCTTCAACCCTAAGATGCTCCAGAAATTTCACCAGAAATTTTGGCACTAGAATGACAAATGCTGGTTTGGTTTGATTTTCTTCTTTATCTTGGCTCTTTCAGTGCCTTATCTGCACTGAATTGCTAGTTATTGCTTATTTTAAAAAATAGAAGCCACTTATTGTATATGAAGATTACAATTATATCATGACCTTTCTTTAGGTTGATTTCTAATGTACCTGATGTGCTCTAATGTTCCTTGCACAATGGTATAGGCCATAGCAAAGGAAAATCACAAGCACTAAAGTAAGCAAAATTTAGGTACAGATATTCAGATTATAATTAAGTGCTACTAGAAGTAACACTTGAGTTGGTTACAATATAATTTGAAAATAGCAATTGCTGTTTCTCCAAATGCAAATGTTTCTGAGACAAGACTAATTTTTCTAATTTTTAAGAAAGAAATTTTCTATAGGAAAAGTAAAAAAAGACATTAACTTTTCTGCAAGAATGCACCCATATGAATGAAACTGCAAACAAAGAATGGTGGATTGGTTGGTTATTTTGTTGACAAACAGAGGTGTGGGAATTAGATTAGACATTAAGGAGAGATATTTCACCATGACAGTGGTGAGACAATGGAGCAGATTGAGGTGTTAGAGGCCACATCGCTGGAGATGTTCAAGGCCAGGTTCAATGAGGCTCTGAGCTACCTGGTCTAGAGCAGTCCCTGCTTACTGCACAAGGGTTGGACTAGATGATCTTTGAATGCCTATTCCAACTCTATGATTCCATGAATTTAAATAATGTCTGCTTCCTAAGCACCACGGCTACATGTCTGCATCACAAGTAGTGGATAGATTCCAAAATACTTCTACTGAGACATGAAGTCTGGAAAACAGCGAAGGAATCAACCGTTTCTGGGGAAAAGGTAAGCAAGATAGTGTGTTCTTTTTTCATTATCGTATTTCAAAGATATTACTGACTGACTTATTAAAATCATGAGTCATCTTATAAGGCTAAAAATATACATATATTAATATGGAAAAATTATCAACTATCAATACACTAGTTTTTGTTCCTGTTGAAATAACTGACAGAACTGCAATATACACTAACTTTATGCTGACATTTTGCCAAAAAATTCTTCATCAAAATCAATATGAAAAGCACATTCTATTGCATTAATATAAACAGCTGGAAGCACTGATATTTTTTTAGGGCTGCGTTTTAACAGTTTCATTCATATTGGATATTTTATTTAGCACCATAGTCATCATCCAGAATTGTAAATCCTACAATAATTTTGAAAAACTTTGCAGACAGTACTTTCTAAGCCCTGTCTAAAACACTCTTTGTATTACAATACTCACCACAATAATTCTAAGGGTTGATACTGGAGTACAAGTTTTTGCAGACTCTTCAGCTGAGAAGTGCTTTTCTTCCTACAAAATCTAGCAAGACCTTCCAACCTCTTGATGTCCAGAGTCAAATGCTGCACCTTTCTTCCATGGCCTGACCTTCCTATATAGGTCATAGCTCCCATCCAAGACAACACATGTAACCTGAAAACATGTTACCAAGACAGACTCAAGCAAATATTTTGAGGCTATACACAGATATACACATACCTGCATAACTTCATCTATATATCTATGATTATATTCACATGCGTACATAAATGCATGTGACACATGCACATAGAGTGAAGGCCTTTCTAAGATTTCCTATAGCATTTAGGTTTTGCGTATGATTCCACAACAATACCATATCCTGTAACTGCAAGCAGTAAGAAGTTACAGTCACCTGAAGGCAAGAGTCGTACTGTTAAGTCATACTTGTAAAACTTCCTATGCAAACAGTTGCAAAATCAACTTTTCTTCACAATGGATTGAAATGAAAAGGTCTTTTGCACAACATTATTTATATGTTATTTCTCACAGAAACCCGCAAAAATCCTTGAGCTTTATAAATGTTTAGTAAATAGGGATTAGAAAACTTAGGAGACGACTAAAAGAATAATTAGCCTTATTTGTTTAAATTAATCCTCACTGGTGGCTTTCAAGCAGCAATTGCCAGTACTTTAAAAAGTAAGCTGTGAAACTAATTTCAAATGTACTGTTTTCACGGCCCTATCAAAGCATAAGTTCCGCTTCAGAGTTAGAGAAGCAAATCACATAGGAGAGTGATGAAGTGTTTAACACAGATCTCTTAAGACTGGGATCATATTCTTTCAAGTTTTTAAGTGATTTATGAAAATTAAGAAATTGAAGAACATGTAAGTCTTATGTTTTTACATTCAAGTCAGTGTCTTGCTTTTAACATAAAATGGGATACTGTAGTGTCAATGTGGAGGGTGAAGGTAAATGAGAAATAGTAAACATTTTTGCAATTTTGCCCTCAGCTTCTCCAGCTTGTCTGAGGCAGTAGTGTACACATATACACAAGTAGTGTGAAGGAAATACCTTTAAAAAACTAATCAGAAGATCAGAAATCATTCAGAAATGCCATTTGTGCATGGATTTCAGATACAGTATCAGTGATCTAATTCAGCTTTATTGAAGAAGTCACAGAATTTGACAGTTTCAGAAGCCAGAGACTCATCTGTTTCAGGCCTCATAATGGTTCTAACAAAGCCTAAGAGTTTCAGCAAGTCAACTCTCCACTAGTGCCACTTCCCCATATGGGAACTCTCCGTACTGGAAGAAAGGCAGTCCTCCTCTTGGGTAGACCATGTCTCTAAATATTACTGTGATAAGAGACATTATGAGAGCTGCAGGCTGGGATTATCATCTGTGCAAATAAAACAGAATTTCTTTCAGACAATGATGGTGGAGTTTACTACAGATGTGATTCCACATAGGCAGCAATCATTTCATTGCCAATATCTCAATTTTCATTGAACCTGAATTTCTGACTGCCTGTTAAGAGTTGGACATTCATTCTTTAGGTATGAATGGTGGGTCTGGTCTCTGTATTCCACATTTTTTATTGACTGAGATCAGATAAAAAAGTGATCTCACAACCATTACACATGTCATAATAACATTTATAAAGCATAACGCCTGAGGAAAATGCAGAAATACGAAAACCTTGCTGGAATAATCCATCCACACAAATGAGCATGTGTTCTTTCTTGAACATCAGCTGGATTTCATTCATACAAGTCAGCATGACCGCTACCTTGAGCCTGGAGTTGGAACACTCTGTTCAGGGCCCTCCTCAGCTCCTGCTGAGGTCAAACTCTGATATGAGCTGAGCTGGAGTTGGTAAACAGACCCCAAGCCATGAACCCCAAGCCATGTGACCCCAAACCTGGTCCCACAACCATACCAGGGGCAGCACCACAACTTTGTCCCATGGAATAGTTTGCCTGGGATTTACCATAATGGGTCAGACTAAAATGAATGCCATAGCCCTGCAGACTTTCCTAACCCCTGCACTCACACCAGTTTCTACCTCCCAGTTCTCCATATATTTTAATGAGGAGTAGGTGAAGGATATTATGTGAGTCTAATCTTCAATGCTGTATAATGTCTGGCCTGCACAACAGGCCATCCTGCCCATCTTCAACACTACTGGGCTTCCAGCATGGCCTAGGTGGGTGTCAAAGAGTAATACCCTTTGCCCCAGGTGGAGGCCACCAGTTCACTGCTTGTAAGGAACAAGAGCCAGGACATTCTTGCTGGATTGAGGAAGCTGGAATGTCCAGAGGTTTACTTGGATCTGTCCCACCAGAGAACGCTCATTGCTATGGCTGGGAGTTGAGATGTTCCGCTCATGTAAATCGTAGGATCTAGACAAACAGAGATTCCTACATACCCTACTCTATATTGTCTTGAACAGATTGTATTGGCTGCAGAAACATAGCCCTATCACCTCCTGCTGGCTGGGATCCTTATTCTGATGCATTGTTGCCTCATCTTCCTGTATGGTACCACTGCAGTCTTACTGCCTCCTGAATCAGAAAGGCTTCTTTGTCTTCTGATCTGTGGATTTAGCTGTCTTCTCAATACTGTTCATAGTGGGTTTTGCACTGTTTCCAAACAATAACTGTCTTGTCACAAAATCAAAACATCAGTCTTCCTAGCAGACTTTTTGTTAAGGAAGACAGAATTGAAAGAGCTTAAAGAGTGAAATGCCATTTCACTGTAAGTAGTTCATAAAAAGTGAGCAGTGTGAAAGATATTGTAGCCTTGTAGTATCTCTACTACACCCAGTCTTTGAATGTGTGAGAAAATTACAGTCTCCAAGTGCTTGATTTTCTGACTTGTTTAAATTCTTAGATATTTTTAAACTTCTGATGTAAATGTGAGGTCACAGAGCTTAGATATCTTTTTTCCCTTTTTATTTAATTTTGATATTGTATAATGACCACAGCACAGCCTAGATTTCACAGACCATGTGCATAGCATCTGAATTTAACACTTCATTGCCTTTAAACACCAGTTCTACAGTCTGAACCAGTTTTATGAATCCTGGATGGATTCATAAAGAGGTATTCTCTCTCAAGTTTCCAAAATTTAAAGGACTATACAGAGGAAGAAATAAGAAGTCTCTAGAGTAGTTAAAAAAGAATGAAAACATAAAATATTTGAGAATATATGAGCTTGTATGCATTTATAATCCTATCAGGGCATCTCAGCATGTTTCATTGCTTTGTTTCATTGTTAGTAGCATAAATATTCAAATAAATTAGAACTTCAGGCTTGTCCTCCCTGAACCTCACTACTCCCTCAATGAGAAGGATTTATTGATTTTTTTTATTCCAATGCAGAATTTCCTTCAACTGAGCA
The DNA here is from genome assembly GCA_013400935.1 of Turnix velox. Classification (NCBI taxonomy): domain Eukaryota; kingdom Metazoa; phylum Chordata; class Aves; order Charadriiformes; family Turnicidae; genus Turnix; species Turnix velox. The sequence goes on along the minus strand of VZTY01005072.1, from coordinate 69,383 downwards.
TGTGCTCAGTTGCTGTTAACATATCCTCTCTGGAGGTAATTGTCTTTTCAAAACTACTAGAACCTATTCTGTGTGATGCCTCCTTAGCTACGTGTCCAGAACTGCAAGATGCTTTACTACAATAACCTACAAGAAAACCTGCTTATGATGTACATAAGTTTGCTGTGTAAACACTAAAGCATGAGTAAAAAGGAAGACCAGCTGTCTGTGACATAAAAAATAGGTAGGAAAATAACACTACAATTCTTCAGTTGTCATATGTTTCCGTGGAAACTCCAGAAGAAAATCTGACCAAGTTTATGTAATTACTAGCTACCTAGTTATGTTGATTTTCCTACACTATACATACAAAGAGATGATTCCATTTTTTCTATTATGAAATTCTAAGTAAGAGAATTTAATAATTGGACCACAGTCTTGCTGTTGTTTAAACTGTGTTCAAATAGAACTTATCATCAGAGCCTTGTGTGTTATTTGGCATCTGTTTAAAAAATGTGATTAAAATCAATTGTGACAGTTTTCTTAGCTGCAGAAAAGCCAAAATCAGTTTGTTCTGGTCAGATTTTGGACAATGTACTGTTATTTTTTCTCTCTGTTGTTAAATGACTGATGTGTTTATTATAAAGAATAAATTAGTCTAATGACCATACAAATTAACTTCTTTTATTTTCTACATTTTTATTTTATACTGAGCCAGTATATCAGCAAAGACCAATTTTTTTCATTTATTTCAGGATATTTATTTTATAGTTGACCTGACAGGAACTTTTACTAACAGAAGTCTTCATCTGGAAATGTTTGCACTTTAAGCTAAATATCAGTGCTAAAATATTTTTCCTTATAAAAAATCTCATGTTTCATGCTTTTGTAATAAAGAAATTACTGGTACTGGCCTTTTACATTACATTCTGAAAGCCTAATCAAACTCCTAGGTAACCTTACAAGAATCATAGAATAGTTTGGGTTGGAAAGGATCTTAAAGATCATCGAGTTCCAACCCCTCTGCCATGGGCAGGGAAACCTCCCACTGGATCAGGCTGCTCAGCGCCATGTCCAGCCTGGCCTTAAACACCTCCAGAGAGGGGGCGTCCACAACCTCTCTGGCCAAGCTGTTCCAGTATTTCATTACCCTCACTGTAAAGAATTTCTTTCTTATATCTAGCCTGAATCTCTCCTCTTCCAATTTACATCAATTATTCCTAGTTCTGCCATCACATATCCTATTAAAATCCCCCACCCCTGCCTTTCTGTAGGCACCCTTCAGCTACTATGAGGTTCCCCCCAAGTCTTCTCTCCACTAAGCTGAGCAACACCAACTCCTTCAGCCTGTCTTCATAAAGTAGCTGCTCCAGACCTTTGATCATCTTTGTGGCCCTCCTCTGGACCCACTCCAACAGCTCAATATCCTTCTTATGTTGAGGGCTCCAGAACTGGATGCAATACTCCAGGTGGGGCCTCACCAGA
>VZTY01005072.1:55174-67855 GCA_013400935.1 Turnix velox | reverse complement strand
CTGTGCTTGGGTTTGCTTCGACCCAGGTGCAGGACCTTGCACTTGGCCTTGTTGAACTTCATGAGGTTGGCATGGGCCCACCTCTCAAGCCTGTCAAGGTCCCTCTGGATGGCATCCCTTCCTTCCGTTGTATCAGCTTCACCCACCTCACAGCTTGGTGTCATCTGCAAACTTGCTGAGAGTGCACTCAATCCCACTGCCCATATCTCCTTCAAAGATGTTAAATAGCACTGGTTCCAGTACTGATCCCTGAGGAACACCACTTGTCACTGGTTTCCACTTGGACTGCGACTCTTTGAGTGTGACCACTCAACCAGCTTCTTATCCAGCGAGTGGTCCATCCACCAGACTCATTCTTTTCCAGTTTGGTGACCAGGTTGTCATGTGGGACAGTGTCAAATGCCTTGCACATTGAATGCCTCTATTGATTGCATTGATGTACAAAACTATCTCAATACCAGATTCAAACAACACTAAGCTTTGAAAAAGGTTGTGTCCTTATCCAAATTTTTGACTCAAATCCATTTGCAGTTAAACTGCAAGTTCAATCTCAGTTTTGTCGTAGACTGCAATGTGTATTTTAATTATGCAAAACTGTATCAAAGAAAATTAGGCTTATAATGACATATAAGGCGCTATTAGTATGCCAGTGAAAATATAGCATTATTTTCATTGGCAACTTATTATAGAAAGCCTATTGATATGTTTTGATGTCAGTGGATGTTTCACTCCAAATTAATTTAATTACTTATACCACTATTAAAATACACATTGGCTATTTCAGCCAGTTGCACTGAAAAAAATGCCAGCTTCAAAATTCTAATCGTGCTATAATACTACTATTAAACATATTAAAATATGTGGTATCTATTAGTTTACCTTCAATATTTGGTAAATTAGTGTTCATATTTGCATGCATTTATGACAATAAAAGATGTTTGTATGGTTTTTGTCTTCCACCAGCCATGCAGAATCAGGAAACTTAACGAAAAGAGGGTCTGAGCTGGATTGTAGTTTTTCCATTCTAAAGAGTAGAAAAACGTGTGTCTGATTTGATTCCACTGGTTCTCATATCCCTAGTCTACACAGAGGCTGCTACCCTGTAGCAGCTGTAGCACCACAGCTATTCCCCATTGCCTACATCCCCATTTCCCATCACATCTCTGAACAAAACATAAATACATTTCATTACCTTTGGTGCCCCTTACAGTTCCCACAGGCTCTGGACACTATCCTCTAGAGTACTTTCTGGAAGTTTGCTCAAGGACAGAAGCAGATTACTTCTTGCTGCATTTATGTTTAAGCCTGGTCTATGTTGCACAAGAACAGACAACTTCTCTTTTGTTCTTCAGAAGATCTGAGTACTTGTTAAAAATTCCCATGTGAAGCAGGTATGTCAGAACAAAGTTCACACTTAGCCATTACTTTTATGAGCAGAATTACTGAATTGCTCTGTATGTCAATTAATGATATCAATATGAAAAACATAGATTAGATTTATCTTTATTTGAACAAAATGTCCAGCGTATGGATGGCTTATGGTTTTGTACTCTGGACCAAACTTGTATTATACAAGAAAGTATTTCTATCTGATATTTCACTCTGTTTGAATTCTGAAAGTATGAATTAATTGAAGCAGCAATTAATTGAAATGAGAAGATGTAAGTGTTTGGAAAATCCTTATTTTTGCCAACAAACACAAATCTTTGACAGATAAAATAAGCATGTTGAGTGATTAAGAGTATTTTTCAGTAGGCTTTTGTTATTCTGTCTTTAAACAATTGCAAATGACCATCAGCTTTATTTCCAAGATGAACCTGTGTTTCATGCTAAAATATTTATTTGTGAACATAATTTCACCCATATTTGTGGTCTAGATTTATGTGTCTAGATTTCAGTTCCAGTGATTTAATGTAGTACAAAAATCTATGCTGTACATGTCTTTATTTTGAAAAAAGCTTTTTTTTTAAATAATTCTTTGTAGCACATAATTCTCACACTAAGTAGAAGCCTCATTTTCATCATTCATCAAGAGCTATAATTGAACAGCAATTTTAGACATACTGGAATGAATACTGTCAATTTTAATATTTAATTCTTGAATAAGCATTTAAGGTATTGTGCTTGTCCTATCAACATGATACTAGCACAAGTGTGTGCTTTTGGAGTTATGTCATGAAAAATAAATTAGCTGTGTTTGTTCCCTTTTTCATTTAGAAATTACTAGTTCCACACAAAAATAACTCCTATTTAGTTAAAGAAAATGTCATTGCAAAACCTAAAATATTTAACATTTGAAACTATTATAATTTTTAATTTCCATGTAGCCCAAAGTTGTCTGAACAGCTATGAAATATAATAAACAAGTTAGCATTTACTAGACTATTGGCCAATACACAAGTAATGGTGCTGGATGCCTCAAGAGAAGTATTTTCTATAGGAAAAAGAATGCCTTCTTGCCATAACTACAATGGAAATGTTACAATGGTCAGGAAAAATTGGAGGGGTTTTGGAGAAAATTCAGTACACTTTGTTTAGAAACACACCAGTAGAAATGGAGAAAGCTCTTGCCTCAGGAAAATTTTTATTTTAGGCAAGATTTCCATGTACAGACTAAGTATTAAGAGAAACTTGATTAAATGCTTTAGTTCTACAATGCATCTGCTTTGCCCCACAATTCAATGTTCCACTTTCCCAGAAATGACAGGAAAATTTTTCAGCATTTGAAGTCAAAAGATTAGATTTCAAAGTCTGAGTTTCATCCAAACCAAATGGTTCAAGTTGAGGATTTTTCCTTAGAGGTGACAATAGGGTGATTCCTTGTGATGCTCAGGTGATCAGAGCTGTTTTCCCAGCACTGAGTATCTTACTGACCTCAGACCTCCCTGTTCCTTATTTACCATCCATAAAATTAGGGTAATTACTCCTTTGAAAAATAATTGATTTATTGATGAAATGTGATTAGCAAGAATGTTACCATTTTTCATTTAAAGAATTAAAAGAACCAAAATTGAACACCTTCCAGACTATATGGGAATAGTATCAGAAAATGTCATTTCTGTCTCAGCTGTGATTTACAAATTATAGTTAACACTGGGAAAAAAAAAGTACACACGTTTATGTTTGAAGAACAAGTGGTTTTCTTCTCTTTGAATAGAAAAATATTATACCAAGATTGGAAAAAACAGTGAATTTAGATGCATTTCTGCTGAACTCAAATAAATAGAAAGACACTGATCTATTGAAATCAGAAATTCTGCAACGTGTTTGTTCTTCCTGTGGGCCAAGTGGAAATATCAGAATATTCTGAAAAACCCGAGAAGCAACAATTAAAATTCCAACTACTGAGCAGAAGAATCAAGCACGAGCTTTCCAGTGAACTACAAAATGGATCTAGGCAGCCAACTTACTGTTGTGGAAGTCAGTGTTTAAAACCTTCTGTAGCTTTAAAAATCTCACCATAAGCATGCCTATATTTTATTCTATGCCAGTTTTAATCCACCTAATGACAGTTGGTTGACCTACAGGTCATGAGAACTATGAAGCAGATTTGCAACTGCTGAGTGCCCTTGCTTACACATGACTTCAGTATAAATTGCACAGTCCACATCAGATGGTGCTCTGACAAGTCAGGTTGACCAGGGAAGCATTAAAGAATTCCACTCAGGAAGTGATCCCCAGTGATTCTAGCAAACAAATTTGTCTGTTTTTACAGTAGGACAAAGTAGCCTTCACCAAACACCCTGAGAAAGTTTTAAGCATTGCTGGCAGCTGGCAGCTGATCAGTCTTATTAGGAAGAAGTTTTTGTTGACATGTAATAAAGATGTGTAATTTCTTCATGTTTGCCTTTGGCTGGACTTTGTTTCTAGTGGGAGCAAGACCCTAGATAGCCTCCGATGTTCTGGCAAGACTGTTCTGGCAAACATTCATTTCCACCTCAAAACAAAAAGAGTGTCCTAGAAATTAGTGTCTACCACATCCTTCTGCTATGAAAATCCATGAAAATATCTATAGCTGTAAATACTTAAGGATCTCATCCTGAAAGGCAGGGAGCATTTCCGGGGTATTGCTGGCACTCAACCAGCAGCAAACATGTTAATTTCTTGTCAGAATGCTTTTCCTTATGCTGAGCTATTTAGTCTTGTTATTGATATATTTAAGCTGGCACTGGCATAAGATACATACTTTTTTTGTTTCTTATTATTATGCTTTTGGACACACAACACTTAATAACCATGTAGCACATTTGAAGTGTAAAGATCATGATGTGCAGCAGCACACTAAACAAAAATAATGTAGTTTGGAGACTAAGAAACCACAGGCATACATATAGTCACACAATCTTTAGTGTCCATTGCATTTCACTGTTTGTATATACAGATAATGGTGAATATGAAAATATTTTAAGAAAATATTTTAAATCAGAGCATTATTTTCTGTAGACTAAAATGGAAAGGGTCTTGACTTTGCCAAACAGTAATCTTTGTGAAAAGGATCATAAAATTAAGAGGAAACAAAATGGCTTTTTCCATAAGCAACATGATATAGTATGTGATATATTTACAGCAAGATGTGAATGTTTCAGGCTACAAGTTTGTAATGAGGAGATCATTCTCCTTCTTCACTGATAGAATATTTCAAACACTGGATTACAATTTTTGGAGAGTGTTCAAAATGTATAGAATTCAAAAACTGATGACATAAAGTTACTTCATCTATGCTTACATTTAATAGGCCTTAGCTGCAATTTTAAAAAAAAATATAAATATAATCCAGTTCAGTTTCTAGAAAATATGCCCCATTAACAATTTTTTTACTTTATAAAAAAGCTGTTGTGCTTTTGTTAGAGCAGAGCCATGTCTTCATGTGTATACCCAGCTATCTATACACACAAATATAAATATATGTATGCATTTATCTTAGAACACTCATTGTCTCAAACTTTAATCATCCACAAATACTGCAAAGTGCTGAAGTTTCAAATGCTTCCCTGAGTGCTGCAGAAATAAAATCAGAGAATTTATGGCAGTGTTTAGCGGGGATCAAGTCCTTAAAGGTACAATGATCCATTTTGCTGTGTTAATCCCTAGAAATATGGTTTCTAGTCCAATCAATTTAAATGCTCCTAAAGAAATTAGGAGGATGAAAGCTCAAAGATTAAAATGAAGGACAGAAAGAGATTACTCTGTTTTGATTGCTCTGGATCTCATATCCATCATATACACAGAGACAATCAGCCTGTAGAATTTACTTCCCATGTACATCAGAACAGATCATGCATGTGTATCATTACTTTTGGTACCTCATCCACTTCTTGAAGAATCTGGATGACTTTTTCTGAGGCACTTCCTGGAAGTTTGCTCAAAGGCTTCTGCACTTAAGTTTCAACCTGGTCTATGTTCCACACAAAAAGACACAGGATTTTCATTGGGAATTAACTTCAGTTTAGTTCGCAGTGAGAGCTGTTGACCTGTGATTGACCTTAAACAAGGCAAATTGGCTTGAGAATGTCCTGTGTGTTAAGAAAGCCTCACTGCTGTAACACGTGGGCTCACTCATACAGCAAACAGAATAAATATACATAAATTTATTTCCCCTGTTCACAGATTTATTTTCATTCTGTTCTTAGCCAACTATTTTTGTGCCTTTTTAAGAAAAGCCTGGGGAAGACATTTTGAAAATCCTGCCATGTCTACATCAGTTTCATTAGCTGAAGAACTTCTCACACTTACCAAGCTGATTTGTAAATTCTCTTTTGCTGCACACACCATTCTGCATAATTTTAGCACTGAGGCAGAGAAAAAAGTGAAATTATTTTACTTGAGAATAAACATCTGTATAACTGGAAAAAAAGGCATTGTCTGTACTGTGATACTATAAAACAGACACCGACCAATTGAGTTTCCACAATATCTTCTGAGAGTCAGAAGAAAGAAACAAAAAAACCTCAACTATCTGCTTCAAAGCACAGTTTGTTATTCAAAATCATAGCACTTAGCATATGAGAAGAGAATAATTTTAAAACACAAGTTACATGGATGTATTTGTGTGTTTTGAATTATTTTTTTATAATCTGTCCGTTGCGTCTTTATGGGGAAAGATGAGCAGAAAGGAAAACCTTTTAACTAGGGACAGTAGCAATTTCTGAAAGTATAGAGCACAATAAGGAAGCCCAAATTTGAAGCTCTGACTAGAAGGTGGCATGTCTTTTTTCTGATCTGTGGGAACAGTAACCACTAAGTAATTAAAAATTAAAATTGATAGCAAAGAACTGAAGAAAATCTTACCATCTTCCGCAACGCATATTTAAAGATTTTGGAGTCTTGCCATCACAGAAAGATGCTGGTTGTTTGTTTCTTAGCCTTTTTTCCCTTGTAACTACAGATTTATTTCTTCTTTGAGGTTTTTCAAAAGTAAACAATACCTCTAACGATGTTTCTTGCAGAACTTGCCATTACTCCACTATCCAGCCCATAGCTGTCTTTCCCTGCTTTTTATAACCTGTTTAAAGCAAAGGAATAGAAGACGTTTCACAAAATCATGAGTGACACATTACATTATTGTGTTCAAGAATGTAAATTCTTAGCACCTAATGTTTCCTGCTATGTATCATATCAGGGAGTGGTGTACTAAGGTCCTGAACTGGTGACATGGCACAGTGAAGATGGGGACTTGAGCTGAGGAAAAAGCTCTTTTCCCAGGCCTTGGACTAACAGGGGGTGGGAAACTGTAACAAGCAGTTTGCAGGGATGTTAAGAAGCAGATGCTCTCATTCTCAAAATAAAAGCTCAGTCAATCCCAGGGAAGAAGGTGGGGGGGGAACAAGTATCTTTTAGCTCAGTGCGTAAATGTAAGAGGATTTTCAAACTGGATAGGCAGGAATGTATTGCAATAAAAATTATTTTTTAAGTTTAAAGTAAAGCTTTGTTTAGGTTTTACTGAAAGTGACAGAATTTTAACAACAGAAGTTCTGTTCTTTCTCTCTTTTTTTCCCTTTTCACATTCAGTTCCTCTGCCACTGCACCTGCTTCCAGTTTTGTCTTTTTGGCAGTGATGCTTAGAGAGAAATCAGCTGGCAATGGCAAACTGTTAAGAGCTCCCCTGCAATGCAGTTTTGCAGATGCCAGCCATTTATTCACTGGTGCATGCAAGCTTAACACAAGGTTTCTCCCCCTTTCTCTTTTCTCAGGTTTCACTGCCAAACAGTAAAGAATCTAAGTCACGGCCTAGCTGTTTGAGTATCCATTAAACGTGATCACTTCTATTTGTTGTTGTCACAACATTTTTAATCAAAGGGTGTTGTATAGAATTTCAACTATAGCACTGTTTCTTCTTTGCAGATGTAGCTGTTGGAGGACAAGTTTTGTTCTATGGTGGGATAGCTAAGTTACTGAGATCTTGTAGTTCTTTTGTACTGTTTGTATATTTCTTCTTCTGTTTTTCCATGTCCAGAATGCTGTCCTGGAAAGAGAAATACAGAAGAAGAAGAAGACAAAGAGGGTGGCAATCATATTCAAATCCCAGTCTAAAATAGCTATGATATCTTACATGTCTGAAAATATGAATAAATATTAAGTACTTAGATGCTTTTACTGCAATAAAGCTGGTGTACACCACAGAATCACAAAATTCTGTGAGGAATTGGGGGAGATGAAAGGGACCTTCAGATGTCATCTAGTCCAGCCTCCCTGCCAGATCAAGTTTGCCTAGAGTAGGCTGAACAGAAATACATCCAGGTATTTCTTAAACACCACCAGAGAAAGAGAATCCACAACCTCTTGGACAACCTGTTTCAGTGTTCTGTCATTCTCAAACTAAAGAATTTTTTTCTTGTGATAAGCTTATGTCTATTGCCCCTTGCCCTGTTACTGGCATACTGAGAAGAACTTGACTCAATCCTCTTGTTACTCACCATTCAGATGTTTTTAAGCATTGCTAAGATTCCCTTTCAGTCTCCACTCTCTCTCTCCAGTTGTTCCCTGTCCTTAAATTGGAAGGCCCAGAACTGGCCTCACCAGGGCAGACTAGAATGTGACTCACTGGCCACATTTCTTTTAATGCACTCCAGGAAAGGATCCATCTTATCAGCCTCAAGGGCATATTGCTGACTTACAATGAACTTCTTGTCCACAGGTCTCCAAAGTCTCTCTCTGCAGAGCTCACAGAATCACAAAATAGTCATCACACAACTTTGTATCATAACTCCTTTCCAGTAGGTCGGTCTTTAGCCTGCACAGGTGTATAGAATTATTTCTCCATAAGTCCAGGACTCTATACTTGCCCTTATTGAATTGCATTAGGTTCCTCATTGCCAAACTCTTCAGCTTCTTCAAGTCTTGCACAGCCCTCTGGTATGTCAGCCACTCCTCCAAGTTTTGCACCATCAGCAAACTTGATGAGAATACCTTCATCCCCTTATCTGGGTTGTTGATGAATCTACTGAACAGGATTGGACTCACTACTGACCCCTGGAGAATACAACTAGTTACACATTGCCAGCTGGACTCCGCACCACTGATAAGTCCAGCCTCCCCTCTGCCATTCACCTAGTTCTCAGTTCACCTCACTGATGATCCACCCACAGTCCATATATTCATAGTATTTAATTTGCCGATGCATTCAATCTATGTCAAAAACTGCCCCATATTTATACAGATCTTCATCAGTATAACTCCAAAACAACTCAGTTTGAGGGGAGCCACACAAACAAATCCCCCTTTTCCACATGCAGACAAAGAGGAGGAAGGGTGTCAGTCAGCTATAAAGCATGTTTCTCATCTGTGAGGCTCTAAAGAAACCTGTATGCTGGAGGATGACCATGCAAGGGGAGAGTGTAATGAGACCTCATGTTCTTTTCCTGAGGAATTCAATGCAGTTTAGAATGCCTTAGATTCCAGACACAGCCCTGCTGATTTTTACCATATGTCCCTTTTTCCCTCCCACTCAGAGCTACTTTTGGAGTGTGCTTATGACTTGGAGAAAAGTTCTGAACAGCAGGTCTTCTTCAAACTGCCACCAGTGCAGTGCAGTGCATCCATGTGCTGCACTTGTCCTCTCCCAGTGAGTTGGGTCACCTAAGAAGAGATCAGGCCAGTTCCACTATTCTCATTTTATTTAGGTATGAATCCAGAGATATAAAAAGCAGAGCAAACGGTTTTCAGTATCTCCTTACTAGATCTTCTGTTCACATATCCACTGAGTCTGAATGCTGTTAGTTTTCTCGACCAATAATTGCAACACTTAAAAAAGCACAGAGTTCGCATTCAGATTAAACACCGCATAGTAGTGTTCTATGGCATCTGTAAAATCTCACTTTGCACATGTTTGGATTCTCTAGGTATTTTGCATTCACTTAGGATTATTTTTCTGCTAGGAAGTAATACAGCCATGAATGCAATATAATATATTTTGATGCAGTTTTATAAAAGAAAAATGCATCAACTTGTTATTGGGATCCAAGGATAATCTCTCAATAGGTCTTTCATTCAGATTTCTGAATTGTTGAAGTTTTGTATCTGATTTGGTCCTTTCAAATCTTTTTAATTTAACTTTCAAGAGCAGTTGAAAGTTTACTTCATTTATAAACAAACAATCCATTGTTTGTTCCATGTAACTAAAACAAACTAATGCTCACTGACTGAACACTCCTGTAATCAAAATCTCTTTATCCCTCTGCAAGTGGGTTGTCTTTTCTGTTTGTTGCGTTCAGTTAAAAGACTCTCTTCTAAATTATTTTTCTTCTGAGCTCTTTGAAGAAGCTGAATTCTAGTATATTGTTTAAAGCTGATATTTTCTCTAAAAACCAACAATTTCTTGCATGCATACATCCATTCTTATATGTATATTTATATGCACCATCAGTGATTGATCTACAAGAAAGATTTGCATCTGTGACATATAGAAAAACATAGGTTCACAAGGAGAGAGAAATTTAAATCAAGTCTGATTCAAACACCATTAAAATTTCTAAAATTAGACTATAATGCTGGACTCTAATGCTGGACATCTACAAAACCAACATTTTGAAAGGAGAACTAAAAAGAGTAGATAATGTTGACCCAATTTCCATCTAGGAACTGTACTGTAAGAAACTGCACTGGAGTGACTGTCTTAACATGTAGTGGGGCTTACAAAGCATCAGTACAGAATGTAGCTCCAAATCCGATATTTTTAGTTCTTTCAACAAAATCCTAGCCATAGTACCTAGCTCATTTATACCAGAAAATACGTTCCAGGGTCAACAGATTTTGGTTTTCTTTTCCTTTGTTGTATCTGGTCAATAGGTATCACCTCATAAATCCCCAGCATCTTTCAATTCACATTGCCAGTACTGGCTTAGGAGAGGCACCAGCTATAAGCAGAATTAATTTCCCCTCAGAAAGGGGTGGGCCATTGTTCTTTGCTTGAGATAAATTGGGCAGGGCAACGTGAGTCTCAGAAATCTATAAATCAGGGAAGCACATAGGAAGATGGACAATTCCTCCAAGAATTCTTCTTTATTTGCCTTGCTTTGATATCATAGAATAATAGAAAGGTCTGAGTTGGAGGAGACCCGAAGGATCGTCATTCCAACCTCCTTGCCATGGGCATAGACATCTTTCATTGTACTTGGTTACTTAAAGACCTGTCCAGCCTTACCTTGAACACTTTCTGGGATGGTGCATCTGCAGCTTCCCTGAGCAACATGTTGCAGGGTCTCACCATCCTCACATTGAAGAACTGCTTGCTAAGACAAGTTTACCCTATTCCAGTTTAAAACTGCTATACCTCATCCTACTGGAGTACTCCTTCATAAACACTCTCCCCTCAACTTCTCTGTAGGTCTCCTTTAGGTACTGCAAGCTCACTATAAAGTCTCCCCTGAGTCTTCTCATTGGAAAACGCCATTTCACTCAATTTGTCCTGATAAGAGAGGTACTCCAGCCCCCTGGTAATTTTTATGACCCTCCATGTCCTTGTTGTGTTGGGGGCTACAGAATTAGACACAGTACTCCAGATGTGTTCTCACCAGGGGAGAACACATGGGAAGAATCTGTTCCCTCAATACCATAGATTCATTTCTTCTCTTCATTGTGCATAAGCACAGTTTGTATACTGATTTTATCTTGCATACACTCCTGGAAAGTGAAGTTTTGTCTCTAGGGGAAGAAGAGTAAAGCACCCAGATTTGATCTCTGAAAGTATAAAGACTGATCAGAAATCCACTAACACCCATAAAAAGACTCTCACTGACTTCAGGCAACTCTGGACAGGCCAAAGTCTGGCCTTTTGAACCATCATTTCACATTTGCCATCTATGAACGGACACACTTCAGCATATGCAGGAAAAAGGACTCATTTTTACAATCAACTACCTATTCCTATATACATATTTTTTATCTTATTTAATCTTTTATTTGCATGTACATTGGATAGTGCAGCAGGTACATAAATTATATTATCAGATGTTGGTATAAGACAATGTAAAAAAATCCTGAATGAGATTGTAAAGGGTTAGGTGTGATAAAAAAGACAAGGGGAAGAGGAGAGAGCCTTGAAGGATACAGGAGGATGTCCAGCAGAGGTGAAGTAAGGACAATAAGTCTGTGTGTTATCAACTACTTCTTTGGAAGAAGCTGAAAAAATGCCATGGCATCCCAGAGAATCACATTTGTCTTGAAGACCACTTGGTAATAAGTTATCCTTTTTCTTATCTTTACAGCTCAGAAATGAAATTTTAGATCTGTATGTGCACACATGAACAAAAATAAATTTTCCCTAGCAGGATAAAAAGGAGTTACTTCAGCTTCCAGCTATACATGCCCCATACACATCTCAGTGCTCTGTTCCTGTTTTCTGTCATTTCTATAGTGACTTTATTTTAGATTTGCCCAGACATACCATGAAATGCAGGACACTCAGTAGATAATCCCAAAATAATACTTGTTCTTCTGTCTCTCCTAAGGACAGTTTTACAGAGTAAGGACATAAGGAAGATCCACATACTATAAGAGAAGATCAGGTTCGAGACCACCTGAAGAACTTGGAGGTTCACAAGTCCGTGGGACCTGAAGAGTTCCTTAGGGAACTGGCAGCTGAAATAGCCAAACCACTGTCCATCATATTTAATAGGTAATGGCAGACTAGTGAAATTCCTACTGACTGGAAAAGGGGAAACATAACACCCACTTTCAAAAAGGGAAAAAATGAAGACCCAAGATACTACAGGCCAGTCAGTCTCACCTCTGTGCCTGGTAAAATCAAGGAACAGATCCTCCTGAAGGTGCTGCAAAAACACATGGAGGATGATACTGAAGTGATTGGAGGTAACCAACACTAGGGCCAAATCATGTCTGACCATTTTCATGGCCTTCCATGATGGAGTCACAGCATCGGTGGACAAAGGAAACGCAAATGACATCATCACCCTGGACTCATGCAAAGAATTTGACACAGTCCTGCATGACATCCTGGTCACCAAACTGAAAAAGAATGAGTCTGGTGGATGGACCACTCACTGGATAAGGAGCTGGTTGAATGGTCGCACTCTAGAAGTTGCAGTCCAAGTGGAAACCAGTAGTGAGTGATGTTCCTCAGGGATCAGTACTGGAACCAGCATTATTTAACATCTTTGTTGGAGACATGGACAGTGGACCCTCAGCAGTTCTGAAGGTGACACCAAGCTGTGCGGTGCAGTTGAT
>VZTY01005072.1:25673-46083 GCA_013400935.1 Turnix velox | reverse complement strand
CCAGGCTGGACAAGGCACTGAGCAGCCTGATGTAGTGGGAGGTGTCCCTGCCTATGGCAGGGGGGTTGGAACTCGATGATCTTTAAGGTCCCTTCCAACCCAAACTATTCTATGATTCTATGATTCTATGAAAGAGGCTAAGCAGAGAAGCAGAATTTCCTTTCTGCTTTTCTTGGGAGTGGTGAAACTTTAATTTATACTGACGTTATTTCTTATTATTAACTATTACTATTACTATTATTATTTGAGCTAGTAGTAATTTCTTGCTGAAAGGGCTGCACATGCCTACACACAGTTTTGAAAAAGTTTCACAAAAGATTGATTTAGGATAAAGGAATATTTTAATCAAAACTTAATACAAGATCAGCTTGTCTCTTGGAGCTTCTCACGTGCTTCACCTCTCCATGCTATTGTGGTCACTACATAAGGTCAGTCAGAGACATTAATTTGTTGATACAGCTTGAAGCCAGACAGGGCCCTGAAAATGCTGATGGGTCCTGCAGTCTCATCAACACACCAAGTTGCTCATACTTCCCAGAAAAGAAAGGTATTCTTCTTCATACTTACTGCAATGCAGTATGCTCTCTTGGTTTTCATGGCGTGGCACAGCTACTGGCCTTTCATTCCTTGTCACTCATTATTACAAATGTCCTATAGTCCACCAAAAGTTACTTGCCTTGGATTCTAGTTCCTTTTGTATATGAATAGCACCAAGAAGTTATGCACTTTTCAGTTATTACAAGCACAGGAAAAGAAGGCTCTGGAGAGACTTTACAGCAGTCTTTCTGTATCTAAAGGGGACCTAAATGGAAGATCAGGAGGGACTTCATATTAAGGATCTAAGGAGTAGGATGAGGAATAAGTTTCAAACTGAAATAGGAGAAATTTAGATTAGATACTAGGCAGAAGTTCTTTACCCTGAGGCCAGTGAAATACTGGAACAGGTTGCTGAGAAAAGTGTTCAAGAGCATGAGCAGTTTTCAAGTCATTAAGATGATGTGTATTGTTCTGCTTCTGAAAAAATTAAATAGAAGATTGCTGATATTTCCCATGCCAGACAGCTCACAGCCCTTGCTATCCTCTGAGAGTATGACAACATTTGGAAAGTGTCTCAGTTTACTAAATTTAAAGTTAATAATTTGGCAAGTTCTACAGGACTCAAGTTTGGCAAGACGAGTGCTATAAATAAAGTGGCATTGTCTTTCATTACATTTTAAAATGTATTTCCCAGAAGATTAAAGGGTTCTGAGAGGGAGAGGTCCTCTTCTGAGAGGGAGAGTTTCTTTTTAGCAGGAGGTGATCTGATTTAATCAAATAAGGTCCGTTTTAATTTGTATGTTAAAGACCCCTGTTTTGACTCTGTTTTGTCAGCTGTTTTCAACTCCCTTTGCTAAAGCTGTCCATAAAAAGAAAATTCCAAATGAACTCAAAGAAAAGGAATCTCTAAGTTTCTTTGCTTTTAACATAAGCTCTTCTAGACAGACTCTGAAGGGCTGTACACAGGGGAGCAAGTATTCAGGCTATTATTTCTTGTATATTTTCAGCTTCACTGATGTCCCCCAAAGTTAACAAGACAGTTCAGTTAAAAATGAACTTAACTACAAAGCAGGAGGTGGGGAATGGGGAGGCGGGAAAAGGGAGAGAGGAGGGGATGAGGAATCCAGTATCTTTTTTTAACTGTCAAAAACTGTCTAATGCTGAGAAAGCATAGGACATCCATAATTAAGGCAAGAGCTCCATCTCTCAAATAAAACTGCTAAACAGGGCAAATAAAAACACCATAGAAAAAGTTAATTGCAGGGTTCAAGGACAAAATTTTCTTAGGCTTTAGCCAGCCTATGTGATACACTTAATGCTCAGAAACAGAGCATCTATTGATGTCATTGAGTAGAAGAGAATGGATACATTGCTTATGTATCAAAAGTTTCACTTTCTAGTAAACAAATCCAAAAACCCATGCAAGGATAAAAAGCCATAATGTCCATTCTTCTACAAAGTGCAGATACAGAGAGATAAATGGAAGAGATGAGCCTTTTACAGCCCTCATAATTATTACCTTAAGTCAATGGTACATTGCACCAGGCTTCAGTTTGAAGGGACACTTTGCAGATGCCAAATACACATTCTAAGTGTGTAAGTGCCCTATGAGTCTCAACACTATACTGCACACACAGTAAGTGCACTCTCAAATTCTTCAGGCATAGTTCAGAAGTACTCTCTCTACTAGGATATGGTTCTTCATAAATCTTAAGTCCTCACAAGCATTATAACATGCCTACCTATGAAACAGAAGATATCTTAGCCCCAGGGAAAGCTAAAAATAGTCCTCCTGCACACATATATTTTTATTTAGTTTCTGTTATTATTTGCAAAATATGCTACCATGAAGAAAAACAGCAATGAGCACAAATGCAGATCCAGAGCCTATGGGAAGAGACCTCAGATGATGCCTCTTACTGTACAGGTGCAAAATCTGTGACCAAGGCTTGCTCATTTCAGTGATAGGCTATGCAGCACATGTTGAAATTATTTTGCAAACACTCCTATAAATCCAGTAGGTATAACCTTCCCTATGGAGCTTGTTATAAAATTTCTACTGCCTGTTCACTGCAGGTGGTAGTCACTTCTGTTTAACTAAGGCTGTGGAAATTTTGAGAAGTTCTGTGTTGAATGAAGCCTGGTTTCTGCAGGTATAGTGTTACACATAACCATACCACATCACAACTTTGTCTGTAACAATTACTTATCTTGTTGAAGATTGTTCTACCCCTGTATTTTCCTCTGCTTTATTCAACTATATCATAAAGCTTTCTATTCAAGGGCCACCCAATCTTGTACTCTATTGCTAGGCCCTGTACACTGTCGCCCAGCTTGGATACAAGCCCTACTTTCAGCTATGTCATGCTACTTTGCCCATTCCATGGCCAACTCTCAGTTTGCTACCTCATACCTGCTGTTGGGATTTTTTAAACACTTCTTTCCAGAGTCATGGCTCCTATTTTCCTGCACAACACCTCTCTTTTTATTGTCCTAAAGCCCTCTACCAGGTTTGACTTCCAAAAGGAGTTATCACAGAATCCAAGATGAGGCCTAAAATTTTACTTGTGCTGTGTACTTACAGGGAGAAACAAGAGCAAAAAATAGAGAGTTATAAAAATTGTTCAACAGTTTTGGTGATATGACAGAAAGTACAGCCTAACAGGTACCTTGATCCCCAAACTTGCACATCGGCTTTAGCAAGTGCTACACTGTGACTCTGTCATAGAGTGAACTAATACTGAAACTGTGAAACCAGAGTGCATCCTGAAGACAAGCAAGCTATGAGAGTGGTTATTTCTGGATGGATCTACATGTGTCCTCCAAGAGTTTCAGTGATTGCCTGTTCAGATTGGTAAAGGGTGTTGATGGAGCATCACTTACATTGACACAAGCTGCAAGAGGCATGTCTCATTGAATATAATGATAGCAAATACTGTTCAGAGCATCTTTTGTTTCTCCAAGTTCACAGCCTTTGAAGGAGAGCATTATCTAAAGTGCGGGTACAATTTCTTGCGTGCAGTGAATTATTGCTTAAATCAGCAAACAAACTGGAACCCTCTTCCTGTGAGTTTCCCTGGGTTGCATGTCATCTTGCCAGAGTACTGTACATGTTCCATTTGCTTCCAGATTACAGACCTCATGGATCGTGCAGTTAGGTAAACATGCTGTCTGTGGTTAACCTTGGGAAACACATAATTAAATCTGTTTAGTAACAAATTCCCTGCTGGTTCCTGAAGCAGTCATTACAACTGGAAAGAAGGTGCTATGCTGCCACAGGTCTTGCTGGTTAATAATACTGACTAAAAAACTATTACTGGTATGAGCACAAGCATTTTGGTTTATTTAATTATAGAGCTTTAGGCTTTTCTGTTTTAGAGTTAAATCAAGAGGCTATGTGAAATCTTTTAATCTGGAAAACTTATAGCCCCTTAGCTCCATAACAGCCTTACCTATCACAAGAAATAGTAACTAAGACTGTAAGAATGTCAAAATAAACAAGGAAAATACATGTCAGGAATAGTTCAATTATCAGCATAGGTTATGCATAAACAGAAGTATCTCACCTACAGTGGGGCCTGGATGGGATCACACCTGTGTGTTGATGCTATCATTGTTGAACGTAAGCTGCTATAAATCTGTGAAGTACCTGCAGCAGCACTTTGTCTGCATTGTGTCTTGCATTGCTTTGCCTTGTGCTGTGTCCTCTGCAAATTTTCAATTGTTTGATTTCTTGTCAGATAATAGACTGAACCTCAGAGTAAGAGGCTACTTGGTCTTTTTTAAAAAACAAAAAAGTTTCATTTAATCTTTTTGCAGAAAATGTGAGAATAAACTATTCTTCTAAGAGATAAAAGTGAAACCTAAGATTTTTTATGTCATTATAGGACAAACTTGAAGAAAACAGTAAACATCATAATTTTTACTCTAAATACCTGATTAAAAAACCATATCACAATTGAACTTACAAGAGACACTACCAGTATGAAATCATCACACTGCATA
This sequence comes from Turnix velox, assembly GCA_013400935.1. Taxonomy (NCBI): domain Eukaryota; kingdom Metazoa; phylum Chordata; class Aves; order Charadriiformes; family Turnicidae; genus Turnix; species Turnix velox. The sequence goes on along the minus strand of VZTY01005072.1, from coordinate 41,541 downwards.
TGATGAAATCATCATACTGCAATGTCAGTAACAATCATGTAACATTTCTAAAATTTTATATAAATGTCTCTTATGGCTTAAGGAGTCTATTAAAAACAAGTAGGTTTCACTTACGTTACACATATTGACTATAGAGGAAATATGTGTATTACACTGCTATAGGCTAAATTCAGGATTCAAAGGTGAATTCTTTTTTATTTTTGATTTTCTATTTCCTGAGTTCTGTTGCCACAAAAATGCTTTCAGTTCTCTATCACTCCTTCTTCTGAGCTATGCTATCTGCAAGAAACATGGTGAAACTTGTGTAGGAAATTAATAGAGAAAAACTTCTTCTCATGACAGCTATGAAATGAAACCCATCAATATTTATCAGCAAAATCATATCTATGATCTTCGACTCATTCTAAAAGTAGCTGAAAATAATGCTTTGTCAAAACTCTAGAGTAACAGAATATAGAATGTCCTTCCTCTGCCATATCTGCACAGTCATACTTAAGAAGTTCACTGATTCAGTTAAGGGAGCACCCACTCAAAAATAGTTTCAAAAGAAGGAATTTAAGGGCATGGCATGAAATCCAGCGTACCCACTACTGCTGGGGCAGCAAGCTGTGGTACCACCACTCACCAACACTTCTATCTAGACACTGTTGCAGGAAAGGGGGAGCAGTTTAATCAGGCCAGTGACTTCTTGAGAGGTACTAGTAGCTGACAAAGCTTGGGGAGGACTTGAGATCGCTCTAAACTCAGCCAAGCTACCAAGACATTCCTATTGGTTCATGATCAATGGAGACTGAGTCCATCAGACTAATGGGCTCACGTTATGTAAACTGTAAAGCTAAGGATGTAAGAAATTCCAGAGGATTTTTGTGTGGAACAGGAACTTTAACAAGCGGAGACTTTCACTCTTTTGCTTTTTTTTTTCTTTTTCAGAATAAAAGTCATACTGATAGGTAAAGAACTTCTCTTTTAAAGAAAAATTATTCATCTCCATCTGACCTGACTGCCTGCCCATCCAACTCAGTTGTATTGTGTTCTGCTGACAAAAGTCATGATAGATGTATGAATGTAACATTAGTTGTACTACAACATAATGGGAAGTAGGAAGAGAAGGTTCTTTTCAAAAGAGCTTTTACCCACCATTTTGCCATCTTACTCCATTTGCTATATAGTTTTTATTCCTTGAAGCATGAAATGTAATTCCATACACAGAAAATACTGATCATGGCTATGTGATATCAGCTCTTGGGGCCCAGTAGCCTTTATTCATAACATTTCATCATGCTTACTAACATTTCAGAGAAGCATTTTCCATTGAGGAATATGGTACAGGAAAGAAGAAACACATGAAGAAGCAGCTGTCACAGTTATTAAAATAGCTCAAACCAACAAACTTTTTACCTCATGATACTACATCTTGCTGCAACAAACCAGAAGGTGAAAGCATATCCAGAATACTATGGAGGAAATTGAGAAGAGCTTAGGAAAAATATTTGGATGGAAAATTGTTGAGAACTCAATTTGTTAGCATTATGGAAAGTTTTCTTTGCTTCCTCTTATTCCTCTTTAGAATCAGCAGCAGACATGATAAAAGACTGAACATCCACCTTAAGTAAAAGTGAAAATGCCAAAAAATCTAGGAAGCAGAGCCTGCAATAACAATATTGCAAGAACAATTTTGAGGAATTGAGTGGTCTGGATAAATTTCAGGAGAACTTCTCAAATTTCAAATGCTTGTCTGAACAAAATCTGCTTTGCAGAATTTAGAGTACACACATTGCAACCTCCATTCCTGTGTTAAAAGTCGTTGTATGGTTAAGAGGGAAGTAAAATTTGAAAAGTAAAAATTCTGCATTTATTCTTGAATAACTGTCGTGGGTGTTTTTCCTCCTTAATCCAAATAAACTTTATCACTGAAAGCAGAATAAATTTTTCTACCATCACTACAATTTTTCAGCCTGTAGACTAAGTGAATCCACAGAAGAAAAGGAGTCCAGAATTGGGGATTTTTTTCCAGCAAAGCCCATTTAAACTGTGTCTGGATTTCAGAAAAGGGTGAAAAGGGAGGCAGACAGACATACTTCCAATCATCCCAACAGGAAGACCTAAATCCCAATGCCCCATGGGAAACTCAACAGTTTAAAAAAAAGACCAAATAAACTTAATTTAAGCACTGCATTCAAACCACTGAGTAACCACTGAGTTTCAAAATGTACTTCCTCTGACATGATGGCCTAATCTTGCTACTAAGTACTGGAGTTGTTCAGTCTAGCTTTTTTATTACAATAGTCCTTTAATTTCCCCAGTTGGTTAAATCTAGCAGCACACAGGTGATAATTTGCAGAACAAAATCTACTATGAACATAACTTTTTGTCTAAATCAGCATTTCTGAGGAAATGTGCGGTATGTACATGTACAGCCACAGTTTAAAGTCATTTCACAATGACCGGCTATTTTATTTTTGATTCTCTGATGCTTAAGTCCTTCTTTTTGCAACCTATCATATCCCAGTCAAGCATCAGCAACGTTTTATGGAAAAATACCAAACTGACAGTAAATCTAAGTGCAGATCACTAGTTCCTGTAATTTGTACTATCAAATCTTTAATCTTCTGTCAAAGTCTGCAGCTCCTGAAATAAAGCAGCTGCACAGAAATCTCAGATTTCAGATATGTAAGAATGAGTCTCTAACTTTTATAACAGCAGAAAGAAGCTGAAAATATACATCAAATACACTTCAGCTGCTCAAAGACACCACAACAAATTGTAAAATCTCAGTACCTGCTTTTGAGGGAAGTTGGGAAAGTCTGTCACCTTGTGTTTTTTGTTTTTAACTTGATGTTGGGAGCACTGCAAATGTCTTCCTTCTACAATTGCAGTAAGTTTCATAAGTAAAAATCTCAGTGTAAAAGAAGGCATCAATGAGTCCTAAGCTGCTAAGCCCCTCCTGTGTCAAGCACACCTGCATATGCCTTCTGAATCAGGGGTGTCTAGTCACAAAGGTGAAAGATGAGAGGCATGCCCTCACAACACAAATAGGCATCACATTAGAGTCCTCAGCTGATCTCTGAGCGTGTCTGCACAGTTCCCAGGGAGGCTAGTTAGATGTGAGGTACAGTTCTGGCTGATGTGGGTGCCCAGGTGACAGGACCTTGTCTGGAGTCAAGCAATGCATTCAGAAGTAGATCTCGTATCATACTTCAGTCTCAGCTCATAGTAAACAGACAATCTCAAGAGTCCCCCTGAGAAAAGAACTGGTCTTGCTATATCAATGACAACAGTTCTTGAGTGTCCCTGTAGAGTTCCCAGGGACAGGAGCAAAAATGCAATCAAAGAAAGCAAGGAAAAGCAAGCTGTTACACACAGACCAAGGTCTGCATTAACTTAGTAGCTGCCAAAATAATTTATGCTGTCATGTGATCCATCCTTACAATCCACAGTGATGAAATGGGAGTAGGGGATCAGATGAAAAGTTTTAAATATGGCAAGGTTTTTTAGAAGAAAAAAGCAATCTAATGAAAAATTGTAACTGTTATAAGGAGAGGACATTATTCTCTAAACAAGGAAAATGTTCTGGAAAACAAATAGTTCACAGAGGTATTTTTTCCACAAACTTCCACTTCATTACCCTTGTAAAAACTTGAACTTGCTGAATTACCTTCAGCCGCTGTAAGACTGTTTATTTCCAGCTGCAAACTCTATGGAAGTGCACACTGTTCCAAACCTGGAATTCACTAAAAAGTGGTTAGCAATTATGTGAATTCCAGCTAGATTAAAAGAAAGAAGAGATACTATTATACTGGAAAATATTATTATTATGAATTTTCTTAACACCATAATTTCACTCTGTTTACTTAGATTTAAAGAGACATGAGTTAAATTGTATTATGGTATACTCATCTGGAGAACAGAATATATATCTTTCATGACTGTCCCATGATGTTGAACACTCACCTCTTTTCTATAGTGTTCTTTTTTTTTGCGGGGGGATGGAGGGAGGATGAAGAAGGAGAAGGACGGAGAAAACAGGAAGGTGGGAAGGAAGGGAAGTATAGAGATTTAAATTAATTACTCTTTTGTTTAAATATAAATTTTGTGTATTTCCCATGGGTAATGAGTTTCCCGGGGCAGATTCAGCACAGGAATTATATATCAGTTTTACAGATCCAAAGTCAGTATCATACAAACTTCTAGTTTGGTGATATCTTCTTTGAATGTGATTTACATTAGAAATGTGTCATTAAAGTCAAGACATAATGGGAATCTTATTGCTTAAAATGCTCATTCTCTTTATAAGTGGGCTTGATCTTGCATAAATCTTACTGTTTTCTAAAATTGAACCTGAAAGCAATATGGTTTCTCAAACTTATCCAGTTTGATAATTGCTTACAGTATTTCTTCATTTCAGAGATAAGATAATGCTGTAATTAATTGTATTTTATACATAGCAATTACACATATCTTCAAAAGCCAGGTGGAGATTAAAATTGAGATCTAAGATACCCTAAACTGCAGGTCTTCCCCAAAGACATTCACGTGTATACCTGCATTTTTCTTAGTATCATTAATATTCTGGGAACTGTTGGCAATATCATAAATAAAAGAGAGAAAGTATAATTACTGTTACTCTTGGTATCACAGCTTCAGCATTTTTTGACCATGTGACTTAACTCATTAACTGGGGTTATGGCAGTTTTTGTAACAAATTTAAACTATTTTTCATAACAGGAGGCATGCTTCTACTGTAACATTTTAATCAATTTTTACAAATAAAACCACAAAAAATTTTCAGCTGAAAAATCTCTTTAATTTTTCCCTTTTCTAGCTTTCTCATGTTCTGAGATTTTACTGTTTATTGAGGTTTTTCTTGTCATGGAACTACTCTATTCCATATCTTTTTTTTTTTTTTTTTTCCTAACATGTTTTTACTCTTAGTTGTACCTGTCTATAACTTCTTTTCACTCACAATTCTCTTAGTATCCTTTCTATCCTAATCCTTTTTCCCTGCTCAGCTCTAGTGAAGCTGCACCTGGAGTTCTGTTTCCAGTGCTGGGCTTCCCAATACAAGAGACACACACAGACTGGAGCAAATTCAGCACAGGATCACAAATTAATGAATAAACAGGACCATGTATGGTGTAAGGAGAAGCTGAGAGAGCTGTGGCTATTCAGTCTGCAGAAGGAAAGGCTCAGTGTGCCCTTAATCAAGTGAAGAAATATGTAATGGGAGAGAATGAAGAAGAGAGATGGAACAAGAGGTGATGTGTATCTATTCACAGGAAAGCACTTTTTTTATTGTTAGGGCAGTCAGACACATGCACAGGGTTCTGAGAGGGGTTGTGCAATCTCTGTTCATGAAGTTCTGGAGATGGTTCTAGACAACCAGCTCTAACTCTAGCTTAGAGCAGGGTCAAAGACTAGACGAGTTCTAGATGCCACTGAACACACCTGATTCTGTGATCCTGTTACTTGTTCTCATTCAATACACTAGTCCTTTCCTTTTCTATCTCTTGCTTCTCTCCATCGAATACCCATATCCCTTCTACACAGTCTGCTTCATTTCTTTCAGTTTCCTGCATGTTCCTGAGCCCTTTTTCCACAATCATTTTGGGTAATCCGATTTACTTAAAGCCTGCCCCCTTGAAAGACCTGCATGTGGTCCACTGCTAAAAACTGAAGGCAAATCCACAAAAGTCTGACTCATTCTACTTCTGTAGCGTATGCTTTAAGTTTGAAATTATTCAGCATATTACAAATGAGATAAAACCAAAACTATTCCAAGCATACAGATCTCCCAACTTGAGGGTGCAGAGTTCAGTCAGAGTTTAGAAATCAAGAGCAGAAACAATTGTAGGACTTGCACTTTGTGGAAGCAGAATCAGAAGCTTCTGCTTTAGAGACAAGGGTGCCATCAGTATGTCTGATTTCATACACAGCTAGTGCAGAGAGCAGCTCAAGCACTTGGGCTGTGGAGCAGGATTTTCTAGTGTTTCTCCCTCTCCACCCCTTTACCCATGCACATTCACTCTGTCACTCCTCTGGAATCAAGATGGGAAGATCAGCCATTCATTTTCATGTTTTTCACCTATTCAAGTGTCCTAGCTCACCTGGGTTGGAATGCTGCAAGGAAACTTGTTCTTGCTATCAAATGAGTTGATCGTACGAAAAAGTTCTGGGAATCTCACAGGACAGCCCAAAACCCATGAAATCTCACACCTGCTTTCCAGACTGGAAAAGATAATTGTCTTCAATTGACATATTCCCTTCAAAATGAAGTTCTGCATACTATTTCGTTCTGCTTTATTGCATATGCTGCTCTCTGATGAAACACTTCAACATATCTCCTGTAGTATACGCACTATACACTTAGATCTGCCAACAAAAAAAAAGATTATCTGCTAATCCTGTTTTGAATCAGAGAAGCCCCTTGTACAAAGATCTACTCACAAATTGTATGGATTTTATGGGGCACTGAAAGCCAAGTCTCCAAAGTATCTGATGAAAAAGATTTAAAATTTTCTAATAAGTATATACACACTAAGTGTATCACCAAAATAAAAATGAAAATTAAAAAACAACCAACCAACCAAACAAACAAATAAGCAAACCCACAAACTTTAAACTTGAATGTCTGAGGAATAAATGTATGTAGGTGGTAATTAATTTCATTATGGAGGACAAGATGCTGCAAATGGCTACACAATTAGGCGTTTCTGGTGTTGTAATACATCTAATAAAGCCCTTTATTTTGCATACATGTAGAATACAAAATATAAGCGGGCGGCTTTGTGCGAAATATAATGAAAGCCAGTCTTTACACTTTCAATGTGGAAGTATCATGCAATGAAGTTTCAATTTAGTTTTAGTTTTAGAATATGCACAACATATATATGCATTTATATATTTACCTATTTTCCCATTTCCCTTCTAATTTAAACATAAGACACATAGGAAAAGATCAGAAACAGCATCAGAAACTTTTGACCTCTGCTTTGTATCCATACACTCAGGTATTGTGCCAACAGGCATAATCTGAGTTTTGCTATTTGGCCTTGTCAGTGACTCTAAGCTGACAGCAGATCATTGCCGCATGGCCAAGTCACTCTCTAGGGGAGTGGGAGACATTAAGTGAGTCAGCTTTGTTGTGTGATATTAGGTAGGGTAAATTCAGAAAGTAGGAATCAGTCCACTAAGCAGTAGACTAGAAAACAGAAATTATGTACTAACAGACTTTGGAAAAGACAGTTTTGTGGGTGGACTCCTCTTGTCTAAGGGCTGACAAAGAAGGCAGCCATATAGTAATCATGTCACACTACACATATGCAGATATAGTGGTTTTATAATATATAACGTTATTGGGATTGGACTCTGATATGGCAGATTATGGGGAAAATCATGGACTAGTCACAGTAAAAATGTCAAAAGCTATAGGAATAATAGTACAAAACCGCACATAAAATTCTGCGTGTGAAACTAGTTTGTGGTCAAGTTACCATTGTAGACTACCGGTGGTTATAATTATTATTTATTTTTACAACATTTTTAATGTGACTATACTGATAAATAGAAGACAATATTCTATTCCAAAAATTTGCAGTGTGAAATTCTAGTCTTGTCACAGGACATTACTCTGTTATAACAGACCTAAGTCTCTTATATATGCAGAGACTAAGCAGTAATAAGTGCTTAGTAATCAGGAGAAAGCACTGGATCCATAAAACATTTCAGCTAATAATACCTCCCTTACTCATTAAAACAGCTAAATTTTAGTATTATAACAAAAATAAGTTTGTAATCTTCTAAGGACAATAATACCTGAAAGACTTAGAAAACAAACCCATTGCTCTAAGGCATTCATAAAGAGGTGGTGGTCAGAGTGCCTTAAGGTCTGTGAGAAGAAAATCTTGCATTGTTGGTAAAAAAATGAGAGAATGCTCTCTAGGAGTATTAATCCAAATCTTCAAAAAATATGGATCTGTTGCTGAAAAGTCACAAGAATTTCAGGAACAACACATTTACAAAACTATCTTTGCTTGGGTTCGACCATGTATTACTCATAGTAGAACCAACTGACAATTTTTAGGACAAGGACTAAGAATTTCTTCTCAGCATATACCACTAAATACAATGCCAATGTCCTGGTGAGCATCACAGTTCTTCTCTGAAAAGAGAAGGAATAAAACCAATTTCTCCCTTGTTTCCAGGAAGAAAGTAGATCCTATATATCCTAACACAGTAGCTTGACATTTTATACTGTCTTATTCAGTTTGAAATTTTTTTAGTTGGACTGCTTCTGTTTTTTTCCTCCATATCATTAACATAGTTTCATAGAATCATAGAATAGTTTGAGTTGGAAGGGATCTTAAAGATTATCAGGTTCCAACCCCTCTGCCATAGGCAGGGACACCTCCCACTAGATCAGGCTTCTCAGTGCCTTGTCCAGCCTGGCCTTAAACCCCTCCAGAGAGGGGACAACCACAACCTCTCTTGCCAGCCTATTCCAGTGTTTCACTACCCTCACCATAAAGAATTTCTTCCTTATGTCTAGAATAAATTTACATCCATTATTTCTAGTCCTCCCACCTACTACACCTGCCTTCCTGTAGGCACCTTTCAGGTATTGATAATCTACTATGAGGTCCCCCCTGAGCCTTCTCTTCACTAGGCTAAACAACCCAAACTACTTCAGCCTGTCTTCATAAGGCATTTGCTCCAGACCTTTGATCATTTTTGTGGCCCTCCTCTGGACCTCCTTCAACAGCCCAATGTCCTTCCTGTGTTGAGGGCTCCAGAACTGAACACAGTACTCCAGGTGGGTCCTCACCAGAACCAAGTAGAGGGGCAAAATCACCTCTCTTGACCTGCTGGCCACATTCCTCTTGATGCAGCCCAGGATTTGGTTGACCTTCTGTGCTTGAATTGCACACTAGCGACTCATGTTGAGTTTATCATCCACTGACACATGCTGATTACTTACCTAGAATGCACCTTTCTAGCAAGCAGTATACCCTTCTCTGGATATTTATGAGCAGACTTCTCAGTTCTGATCTGAACAAAGTTGAAGCAAGAAGTTCCACTAGAGCTAAGGTAACACATAGTGGCCATGCAAATTTATTAATGAAGAGTAAAACAAAAAAAAAAAGGAAACGGAAACCCAAGGAAGCTAAAATTACAACAAAACCAAAAATCATGTTATTCCAGGAAGGGTAAAGATGCATAGGAAAATGTAATAATTGTGTAATAATTCACGTATCACCTCCTCTTCATTAACCTACATATCCATGAGATCACCTTAACAATGTTCTATTTCAGAAAAAAACTAGAGTATGGAGCTCAGCATTTGCTTGAAGGGATTCCATGTCATATGAGGACAATTGGTGGTTGAAGAATAAAATTAGACAGATATAGGGAAGCATGGCATGGTAAAGATTTATTATCAAGGATGTGTCAATACAATAGCAATTGATCAAGCAGTAGAGTTCACAAAAATAAGAATTGAGAATTTTTTTGATCCCCATCACCTACCCTCAGAATTTCACTCTAAACCAAACTGCTGTTTTAAATGTAAAACATCTATGTATATATATATATTCTCATATATATATATTGTTATCAAGCTATTTATCAAATTCACTACTAATAAAAACATTTCGGAAACCTGCAGGGGTCCCTAGGCATGCCTGAAGCTTTCTATTCCAGGATGCTTCAGGAGTTCTGGCCAGCTGCAAAGCTGCGATGACAGTGGAAACTTCTGGCATGACAAAGTGTACCAGAGGCTTTTCTCCCTAGAGAAGCTGTTCAAGAACATGTTGTATTACAAAAGTCTCAAGTGTAATGAAATCCAACTTTTCATTAAGTGCCTTCAGTGGGATTTCTAAAATGAAGACAATTGTTTCTGCTGGCTTTGATTCAAAATCTGAAGTTATATTTAACAAGTGTACTTACTGGAACTTGTAATGCTATTTGGTAATTTAAGGTAGTATGTCTAAAACTGGAAAATGTAATATAAAAGTGCAAGGTACTAAAGAGCACAAGTCAGTAAGAAACATGATTGCAGTGGAGAGATTGCTCACCTAGAAAATTTCAGTCCTGAAAAAAAGTACTTTCCAAGAAACTCTGGGAATAGAACAACAATAACAAGTGCTTCTTTTGCACTTCTAAGTAGTTATTCTCCCCCTAGATCACCTCTGCGTGACTTGCATTATTAAGGCTAGACTGGATGAGGCACTGAGCAACCTGATCTAGTGGGTGGTGTCCCTGTCCATGGCAGAGGGGTTGGAACTAGGTTATCTTTAAGGTGCCTTCCAACCCAAACCATTCTATGATGTTATGATTCCATGTTATGTCCAAATACCTATATGAGGAAAAAAAAAAATAGAGGAAAACTATAACTTCTCCTTTGGCTTGGTGTCATACAGTCACAACCTTTTTTGAGACTAAGCATTTATACAAATTAAGTATGAGAATCTGTATGCCCTGGGAAATGTTTTAAAGTGTTCTGAATTTACTTTCCACCAAGACAACTTTTTTATATGTATCAGGTCTACCTCTTGACAGATAATCTTCCCCTCTATTCTACCACCCCACTCACCAGCATAATACTTTTTATCATTTTACTACATTTTCTGTTAGTGAGTAGGAGTGTTGAGCATTATAGAAGGAAAACAAGAGAAAGAAATAATTGGCATGATGGTTTCATGCCAACTAAAACTGAAAGCAGATTATCTTGTCATATCAATCTGATGTCTGTATTATGGTATTCCATCATGACATGACACCAAAAGTCCTTTCATGTGTCTGCCAAGTGGAAAGAGGCTGCTGAAAGAAGAGAGAGTGAGACCGAGCTGCTTTCCCTTTCAGCCAATTACTGGAACCCAGACTGAGGTGGTATTTGGACATCATATCATCTCTCACTTGAGTCCATATCATCCATCTAAAAATTCACTAATTCATAATTCTATCCTAAGACCACCATCTATGAAATAGATGAGATAGAATAATTTCTGCTTCTTTTTGCAAATGTAGTTTATTTGCATGTAGCTGTTCTACATACATGTTCTACTATTAACTGTACAAAAGCATGATATAGCTTTGGAGCCACCTCAATGAGAAAACAAGAAAATGGTGCAAAAGGAAAGATAATTCTTTCTCACATGATACTCACTAGTAACTACAGGTCATAATCATAGATAAAAATGTCACAATTGAGGGTCATGCCTGTTTTCAGAGGTCAAGGGGAGAACAGCTTGCTGCTGCTTCTCTACAAGATATCCCTGCTTCTTACACCCTTCTCAATCAGTGTTTAGCCTCTTGTAGCCTCCATCACCAGCTTGAAAAGATTTCCTTCATAAACACCACCTAATGGGTGGTGTATGAAAGCAGCAGCCTTACACAGGTAACATACATTTAAATGCTGCCTTTTTTCTATCCAGTAGTGAAAAAACTTGCAAATCTGCTTTTTAATGTTTTTAATTAGTGGAGACCTAAAATACAGACTCCATGCTTTATTAAATGCTGCAGAAAAAGGAATTAAAAATTTAGGGTTCTCCTCGCACGTTCATTAGCAGCCTGATGGGTTAACTCTACCACATTGTCTACTTATAGCTGTGTTTCTCTGAATTTTGAGGCTGATGATGTGTTGTAAAATTCTTTGAGAAATAATGATAAAAATTTCCTATGAAAGCCAGTCAGTACTGTCCTTATGGTAGAAGTTATTTATGTAAAATTTAAGCACACATTTACGTATGCTGGAATCTGTCCATACTGAAGCTGCTAGGAAAATTTTGTGGATTTTACTGTCAACATGAATCTTACTCTGAAGTTTTATCTGAAAATCTTGGGTATTCAGACTTCCTTCTGATTTCAGGTGTTCACTTTTTCCATTCTTCCAGCTGCCTTTTCAGATCAGGTACATATAAATGCATGCTTCTACTAGAAAGAGATGGTTGAGGGTGCTGCACTTGCCAAAGTCACTAAATGCCTTCAAATGCCAAGCACCCATTTTATCAAAGCAGAAGCAGCACATCCTCTGAGCAGCACTCTAGCACGTACCATAATCCCTTAAGCCCATTGCAGTCATCCAAGCTAGGGTCAGTTCTGTATTCTTATGATGATACTAGGTAAAATGTAGGATACTGATGAACTTATATTTCCTTGCACAGAATTTTGCAGTGTGACTTCTCCTCAAAAACTGGGCCTCTATCTGATTGGTAAAGTACGATTGATATAGCAGACTGCTTTCACCTCAGAAGTTAATTTGTTCTGAACATCCCTATTGTAATGACATCAATCAGTGCTTACTGGTGATTAATTTGGTTCATTAATGTTAACTACTCCTTGTGTCCACTGTCCTGGTGCTCTTCAGAATAGTGTCTTCTGGATATCTATTAACTGTTGTGCTTCCTTTACTCCCTCTTACAACCACATCATTTTGTGTGTTATGGGTTTGAATTCTTTGGGCATGTGTATAGCTATCTTTTGTTAATGTATCGCAACATTAACAACAGGACATCTGAAAAATCTACTAAGAACTGGCCAGCATCTACTTAAAATTCAAGTGCAGCAGCAATGTAATGACAACAACTTTTTGAGAATGTGGTCATAAGGAAGTAGTTTGCACAATCTGTTCAACTGCATAATTAGTAATCAAGGACCTGAGAATAGTTGGAACATTGCTGTGGGCAACCCAGGTCACATCATTGATAACATAAATCACAAAGATTCAAATTTCCAGTAACTATAGATATTAGAATGGAGCTAAGAACAGCTCTAAGAGCACATGATACAAACAGAGAGAGGAATAATTCAGAAAGCCGTGGAAGGCCATAAGGCTTTACTGCAGAAAACAACCAATATAATATAAATTCCAACTGAGGCTTAAAAGATATAGGAAAAGAAAACAAGGGGGAAGGGAGGGAATAAAAAAGAGAAGTATGGTACATAATGGCACAAGCATGTAAATACTTCTACCATGCATATATTTATAATTATTCCACTGAATTTTTAGTGCTTAATAAATCAAATTGTTTATACCATTGGAATAGTATGACTAATAATTTCAAGAGCAAAAATTCTTATAGCCACAATGTAATAATTTGCTTTTACCAAACTACAGTGGAAAACCATGGATACTGCAGTATCAGGTGTAATAGTAATACAAGAGAAGAGACATGGTGATGCACCAATCAGCTGTGGATTCATTCTTCCTAGTAGTTAAGTTTGCTGTATCTTTGTCAGTGCAGACATGCATTAGAACACCAGCCTTCTTAAAGCTGAAACAATACAAAGGACTTCTTGAAGCTGTGCCAAAACAATATAGGGAAAAAAATCAGATTCACCAAGAGTGCTTTAACTTAAGACACTACTCCAGGGTAGGCCCTTGATAGATCTGTTCATCAGTTTCATTTCTTACTCACAGTACAAAAAAAATTAATCAAATGAGCTGGCTATCAACAAGTAGTTTGTTTATTTGTTTCACCTTCATGGGAAGTTATAAGCAATAATGACTCACTAGCCTGTTGATTTGTATTGACAGAAGGCCAGAGTTCTGCATTATAATGCAAGATAATATGATCAACATAAGATCAATATTTTCTTGAAAAAGAAGCCTATCTCCTTGGGTGTTCACCAATGTATGATTCATATAAATGCTTGAGGACTCAGTAAAAGGAGACTTCAGTTTCTCTACATTTACAAAAATCAATACCTGTTTATCTCAAATGCAGGTGATAAATAGGAATAATAGCTGGAGGCAGAGCTATGCTTACATTCTGTTTATGAACATACTGTTATTTGTAGTGGGATTAGCACAGTGTTTGGCAAATACCATGCATGTCACTCCTGTATGATCTTTTTGTACTCTTTTGAAAATGTCATCAAAATCATAAAGTTTCTCCTATGGATATACTTAGCTACTATAACTGTATTGTGTTTCTGAGTTACCTGCACCTGTAGGAGTGAAGGTCCATTACCTGGACTTACACTTTGTGCAGTGCAGATATTGGGAGGGTAGGAAATACCAGAGATAGCTGGTGTTCTATTTGAAGGAGAGAAAATTTTTATATGAGCTATACCTTTTGAACTTGATGCAATCCTGAAATCTTGAGCAACAATGAGTGCTAAAGATCCCCTTTTCCAGGAGCGTAGAACGCTAGCTCCTGTGACAATTTTCAATAGTGGTAATTATGCCCTGCCAGCAAAATTTCCCATCAGATTAGTATAAAAACCTATTTTACACCTAAATAGTTGGTAAAATTACTAAAAATAAAGCAGGTTTTTTGCTTTTGAAATATAGGAGGCTACATTTTACTTTGTAAAAATAGGTGAATTCAATGCACCTATTTGTGTGTTTCCCCTCTGCCTTTCACAAATAAGCACACTATGTATTAAAAAAGAATTATCTCCTTGATTTTAGAAAGAGGTGTGGTGGCTGACAATTTTAAAGTAGCTTAACACAAAACACACAACAGAACTATGAAAATCATTCTGGACACACTGTTTGATACTTAATGGTTTGGATCAATCCCAAAGCCAAGCCACCAAAAAAATCCTCCCACTTCAAGAGCTGTGAAAGATGACCACACTTCTACGCAGAAACTTTGCTCACATGGCTTAGTGTGGCAATTGTTCTCATTTAGTAAATCACAAATTCTTCAAATGTATTTCGGGACTAGCAGGGGCAGGAGGTGCGAGAAGTTAAACTGTTTAGCTCTTTGATCAACAAATTGAGTGTGCTCATTTCAGCAAGCAGGAAAAATCCTTTTCCGATTAGTCAGCAGGTTTCAGCATCATTATCTTCTGTATCAGATTTTATACCATTCAAAAATGCATCAGGAGACAAAGCAGGAAGAGTTAATCTTTACTGGAATCTAAGGTCTGTAAGTAGTTTAAATTAGATTAGCTCCATGCAAATAGCATCAGTTTACACTACCAGAGGGGCCCTACCTGTCTCTAGGCCTGACAATGAACAACTTTAGCATATGGTATTACAATAGATTATTAAGTGCAATTAATCCTAATATATCCTTTCTTGAACTTCAGCGCCTTTTTAGTTGGAGGAAAAAATCTGCTATCCCCAAAGTGTCAGGTGAAATTCTCACTTGAGGTAAGGCTACCACATGGAGTTGTGCCTCTGGTGACACCCTTTTGTGATATCCAAACAGAAGGTGCCTTAATGAGTCTTTTATATCAGGCACCACCTGCCACTGATCTTCCTCTTTTAAAAGGTATAATTGAGGGTTGGTGTTACAGTATGGCTCAGATCTTAACCTTGGGAATTCATCAGGAGATGCAAATCTGCGAGATGTAATTCTAAAATGCTATTTTGGCTTTTGGTTTAAAGTGAATTGGTTAGGGAAAATTGTGGTTTGGAGAATTGCAACCAGTTATATGGTAGCTATTCCCTTTTCATATAGATTAATAGAAGTGTCATCTCAAAATTAAATATTCCATCTGATGGTGACCGTATGTTTTTATTCAGACCCTTGCATATTAAAAATACAGCTAAACTACAGGAAACTCAAGGAAAAAAAGCTCCAGCATTACTAATATCTACATGTTTTTGATTAAATGACCCCTCATACTGTTACTAAATCTGTATTAAGAAACAACTATGTTATGTAGCAATGCAGAAGGCTGAACAAACTATGCTTTTTTCTAAAAAATAATTTTAACCAAAAAAAAGCACCTATTTTCCAACATCATGCATTTATTTGGGAATTTTGGACCTGTGAATGCTCATTCAATAATTCTTCAATTAGTGCATCAGTGATTTTACTGCAGTGCATAGAATATATTTTAGTATTCTGTACTGATGCTCCTGCTGGCAGCTAGCAGCCTGGCACCATCATCATCACACAGAATCACAGAATCA
>VZTY01005072.1:10848-24736 GCA_013400935.1 Turnix velox | reverse complement strand
CCATCAAATCCACTTCCCTCCAATTTGGAGATAAGGATGTGGTGGGGGACCATGTCAAAGGCCTTGCTCAGGTCCAGGTAAATGACATTGGTTTCCTTCCCTTCGTCCACCATCGCAGTTACTCCATCATAGAAGGCCACAAGATTAGTTAAGCATCACTTCATGTTATTCTTGAAAATGATGTTAGTTATCCTCCTTCCAAACTTAATGCTTACTTTAACACTATATCTGTGGAGGGCCACAGGATTGAGTCTGAATTATTTTATGAAGGGCTTCTGCCCTTTCCCCAGAATACTTCAACATCTTTAACAGCAGAAGTGTGGAATTCCCATACTATTTTATGGGAATTTATTAGCCCTTGCCTCTCTTTTTTCCGGTTCTTATCCATGTGCTGAGAAGTTCAAGGGTGAATCCTTTTCCCGCTAAATTGGTTATCTGAGTCAACAAGTCACTTGACCTTGAATAGCCATACTTCAGAAAATCAGTACTGTGGCAGCACGCATAGCATTAAAAAAAACCCTTTGCAACTTACAGAATAATGACATGTCAACCATGTGTGAGCTTCAACAAATGTTAAAATAAACACTATGACACTAAGAGTAGGATAGCAATCCTATGATGTTCAAACTTCAGACTCATGGCAAGGTTAAGCGACAGTGTGAAGTGAAGGAGAAATGTTTCCTTCAAAGTAAAATAAAAAATAACTTCTTTGCATCATAATGCTTTCAAGGCATAGCCTGGGTACAATTTAGCCAAAAATGTGCTGTAGGCTTTCCTACCACACCCTTGGGAATGAACAAGATGAAGACCCCGGCTTCGTCTCACAAAACTTCTTTACACTTTCACTACCCAGTTAAATTGGCCTCAGATGTTAGGCCCAGCTCAGCACTCCTGAGATGCACAGTGTGAGCTGACTGGGAGCCACGTGTGCAACAAGTGGCAGTGAATGCAGTTCTCAGAGCTTCAGAGTTCAGTGAAATCAAAGCACATTTTTATTGTCAAGCCTCCACTGGCCCTTCCACAGAGATTGTTTACACACCTAATGTCTGTGATAGAAAAACGTACTTTCTCCTATGTGTATGCAGCTCCCCTCTCAGATGCATGTGCTTTTAAGAAGAATTGGTGGCTGGGGAGTAAATGCAACACGCAGATTTTTTGGGCAAAGCTAGAGAAGTTTAATGCTTCATCAAAGAAGTAAGTGACTGACATAGGAGTTTGGAGCAGAAATTCTTATTTAGTCTTTGCTGTGGGAGAAATCAGTTCCTACAGGACTCAAATTTGTGCATGTCATAGAATTTCTGCATTAAGACAATGCTCTTGTGAAGAGAGGAAGGGGAAGGAAGGCATAGGCTGAAGAAAGGATGAGCTGTCTGCCTTGCCTACTCAGCTCTGTAATTGTCAGTGATTGACGGTAATGGCAGTCAACAAATCACAGGCCAGAAAATAAGATTTTACCAGAATCTTAAATGTAAATTTCACGAAGGGTATACCTTGCTATAAAAATGCCAGATCTTTACCTGTGCGTTCATTACCCACAAATAAGATAGTCAGTATCTGCTCCTCAACCCAGTGCAATTTAAATTACGGGTTTGTCTTGCAAACAAAGGCAGGCATAACTTTGAATAAGACTTGTTTATGTGATATGTTGCCCTAAAGGAAGAATTTGCACAGGTTTAGCAGTGAATTTAATCGGAACCTTCAGTAAGAGAAAGTTTGCTAACTACAACATGGGACAGAGCAAATTACTTTCACAAGGCTTGTAATATGTTATTCATTAAGATGACTCTCTTGGCATCTATGGTGGGTGTCCTCTTGCTCACCATACAGCCCAAGGGAATATGAAAGATGCCAAGCCACTGAAAGAGCTGAGCAATAGAAGCCAATGTGGTCATGGGGCTAATGCCAGCACCAGAGGCATGTACCGACCAAACTGTAGATGTTAACTCTGGCTATGTAACTCAGTATGTGGGCCTTTCAGATCAAATGTGCTGAAAAATTACAGAAGTCTAATCCTTTAATTTGTGTGCATGTGCCTAAGTAGGCCCATTATTCACTGTTTCCCAATGTAATCTTTAAATGTTTAGGTTTTTTTTCTTTCACTTCTTTTTCCAAATTTTTCTCAAAGCAGACAGATTCTTTAATGGCTAATGTGAATTCTAGAAACCTTGTATTTGGAATAATCTCCTGTTTGTATGTACAAATATCCTTGCAAGCTGATAGGCAAAAATCCATAGATACAGTCAACAAAGCAAATGCACAAAATAATTTCCTATGTCTTTATGTGAGAAAAAATTTAGACCCAGTGAAAAATAGCTGCTCTATTGAGCCTAAAGGAATTAAAAAACCTTTTAATTGGTATTTATACCAAAGAAATTAACATTCAGACTTACTTTCGAGAAGCAACCAATCTTACTTTCTCATTTCTCTGTTGCTATGTTAAGCCACTGTGAAACGTAAGTATATTTCCTAAATGCGGGGGATAGCAACAAATTAAGACTGAATGAGACAACTCCTTCAACACCAGAGTTTAGTTTTCTAAAATCCTCAGATCAGTCAAACAGCTTTCAACTACTGATACAAATTCAGATATTTAGACCTACTTAAGCTAGGTGAAAAGAGTGGACCAGAAGCAATTAGGAGTTCACAGATGTATTTTCTTTAAGCAATACAAATCAAGATTGTAGGCTGTGCTACAGATTTTTAGGATGTGCTACAGAATGCAGCCAATAGAAGGAAGAAAATTAGAAGGGCCAAAGACATAATGGAACTTCATCTGGGTGCTGTTGCAAAAATCGACAGAAAACATTCGTCTAAAAGTACAAACAACAAGGAGAATTTCTGCCCTTTACTGGATGTGGGTCTCAGACAAGGCTGTCCCCCAAGTGCACCCCCACTACATCCAACCCTTGTTGCTCTCTGAAGGGAATGTGACCAATCATGAGCTTTGGGGATCATGAACCCCAAATGCTGCCAGTCTCCAAAACCTCCTCACTGAGGCCAGATGCTGGTGTAGCCCTTGTGTCAAAGGATGTCATTGAGGACCTTCAGCAAAAAAAGACTGTGGGAGCACTTTCCTTATTTAGCTTGGTTTGGAAACATCCCACAGTGAAGAGAAAGATAAGGTCTGCAGATGCTAGGTGAGCATCTGCTAGCAAGCCTCACAGTTCTGAGTCTAATCTCCCTGTGCTGAGACCACAGCTCAGCTTGCTCTAGACAGGCTGAGGCTGGAGTTCTCCAGTCCTGCCAGTTTTCATTGTCCTGTGATTTGTATGTACTTTTGCCACTATTTTTGAGGAATGGAAGTACAAAGAATTCATCTAAAGGTCCAAGTTTACACAGAAAGCCAGAGGCCAAGCAAAGAATTTAATTCCAGACTCCATCAAATAACAAACCTTCAGATTCCCTTTAATCCAGGGACACAAGTTTCAGGACTGTAAGATACAATCGTAGCTGGACTCATATTGAGGACAGTGATAACTAAATAACTGAAGAGAAAACACACTTCTCCTCTTAATGCCCGGTCATTTTTTGTTCATGAAATTCAATATTGTGGGAAAAAATATGCAAAAGTATGAGCATGCCAGTACAATTGATGTGCACCTCTATTATTAGGCTACATGTGCTTCATACAGCCTGTCTGACTGGAGCTATTTGGAGGATGAGGGCTGCTGCATGCAGAATTGAAATCTTCAGTCAGATTAGCATAGTGTTCTGTACGAAACAAAGGCTAGACACTTTACTCTTGCATTACATATGTACTTTAGTTACAGAAGTTGACCCTGAAGAACACGAGATTGAAAAGTTACAGCAATTAGATTTTACATGTGACCTACATACAGGATTCAATTTAGTTAGAAGTGGGATTGGATGTAACATAGCACAGAGTTAAGAAATACACAACATGAAATTCCCAGAACTTTAAGTCAAAGGATAAGGATTCAAAATTGCAGAGGAATGTGGAAATGCTCCTCCCACACAATAGAACCACATTCCATTAAGGTCACCATTCCTGTGACCTTAAGCGAGCTAATATTTAACTGCAGCTAGGTAAAAATTTCAGAAAAAGCTTTTGTCTTGTCTGAGTTTTGTAAGAACTGGAAGTCTGAAGAAATATCACTTGTTTCATGCTAATGTGAGAAACGGGGTAGAAAACGAGTATGCCAGTGTGCTCCACACAGGCACCCTCCTCTAACACTGAATCACAGACTTCCAAGAAATTATGTCAGCATTTGGGATGCACATACAGAGTTCAGAAAAACAATGTTTAAATCCTTCTATGTCTAGCAGCTTTTTGGAGCTCAGAGAGCACTGTAGGTTATTTTTCTTAGGAATCTTGTAAAGAGTGAGCTATTGTAACAGCTGATTTAATTTTTTGTTGACACTTTCATTTTTTCAGTGTTTATAATTTTGTTTCACCTAGTCATCAGAATTCCTGAAAAGACAACACTGGTGTGTTCTGTTCAGAAAGCAGTTGTTTTCATAGACTTACCAACAGCCCCACATTGTTGTTCAGATTCATTCCAGAACTATAAGGAAGTGAATGCTGACTTGTGCCCTAGCCTTTTGGCTGCCTTGGAGAACATAAATAAAATATTCACAGTACCTCATTTCTCACACTGCAGCTAGCATCATGTGCACTGGTATTTATGACAATATAGCCAGTCTGCTAATAAATGAGTCTGTAGCTGTTGTCATCGCTAAAAGCTGGGAGTTTCAATAATGGTACTGACTACACAGAACCAGACTTGCAGGCATCGGATGGGATTCACCCTTTTTAATGTGGGAAGAAGTTCTTTACTCATGAGCTAGCAAAGCTGATTGATGGATCTTTAACCTAGACTTGAAAGGCAAAAGGGATATCAGGCTCATCCATGACAAGCTGTGGAAGGACACACCAAAGTAAGAAAGTCAAGATGCTGCCAGGGACTCTCAGCCTGTTGCTCTGAGATGTGCTGGCTACACTGCAGCATACTTGAAGCCTTATATAGATGAGACACAGACTACTACCATAGGGGAACAGTAATAGGGGAACACTAGTAAAATACGTCAAAGAAATTAAGGAGGGTTCCTCTAAAAAGGTGATGCAGCTGACAGGCCAGAAGGACTCTGTACTGATACACTGAGCATGGGCAACATAAGGACGCATTGAAAGTCACTGTGCTGCTAGCAAGCTGCAATTTAGTTGCCATTACTGAAGACTGATGAGATGAAATTCATGACTGGATTGTGGCCACCCAACCAAGGATAGTCTACTGATGAAGCCTTCTTACTCCAGGTAAAGGAGGCATTACACTCACAGGCTCTTGTCCTGGTGGGTGTGTTCAATCACCCTGACTTGTGCAGGAAGTAGCACAGCAACCAGCAGGCAATCCTACAGTGCACCAAAAATAACTTCTTAAGTCTGGTGACAGACAGCCCTACAAGAGGGGATGCAGTACTGGACCTTCTTGGTCACCAACACAAGTGAGCTAATCAGAGAAATCAAGATATCGAGACTGGAGGCATTATGGACTGCAGTGATCATGCACTGGTGGAGTTCGTGGTTCTGAGGGATATGGATCTGGCAAAAAGTGAACTCATTAACCTGAATTTTAGCTCTTAAAGGACTTTGTCAACAGGACCCCTAGGGAACTGCCCTGAGGAACAATGCAGCAGAAAAATGGTAGCAGATCTATAGGGATACTTCCATTAAGCATAAGAGCTGTCATCTGCAGGTGTAAGTAACCAGAAAAGGAAGGCAATAGACAACAACGGATGAGGCAAAACTCCCTGGTCAAACTGAAGAGCAAGAAGGAAATGAACTGGGGGTGGAAGCAGGGATAAGCATCCTGGGAAGAGTTAAGGATGATGCCTAGTGACATAGGGTCAGGGCTGGGAGGACCAAGGAGCAGCTGGAGTTCAGCTTGGTAGGAAGAACAAAGAACAACACTCAAGTAGGTGGACTGCCAGAGAGGGACTGAGAAACCAAAGACCCCCTAGTTGTAAGACAAGCTCATGTTTGAGACCATCTAAGAAGGTTCTTTTTTTAGTATTTGTTTGCAGCACAACACTAGAATCCCAAAATTCTAAGAATAAAATCAAATGAGGTGTTTGTCCAGACATACAAACATGCTGCATATTTGCAGCCCCCACTATACTAGCAAACATCCAGAACGGTTCCCAGTTAAGTGGACTTCTGAGCTTGATCTCCAGCTTTCATGAACCTGAATAAAAATCAATAGTATGAATATATTCAGTAAAACAGCACTTTTTGTTATTGCTCATCTGATTTTATTATTTTATCATTTTTCATAGCAAAATTATGCATATTATATTTAAAATATTTCATTTGTGCTCTGTAAGTACCTCTCTACTGAAATGGTTAGTGATGAGAATTACTATATAGTAGATTTATGCACAGATAATACATGGACTTCAGCTTGGTGATGAGAGATACCCCAGAAATTACTGACCCAGCATTTGTACCTTGTTCCTAAATTGACTTCCATGTTGTGCTAAGTTTTCATCAGTAAATATTATCTCTATAGCACAAAATCCATTACAATCATTCCTACAACATGTTGAGTAAGAGGCTATAGTAATTTAATTCTCATTATTACTTTTGTACTTATTTATCACATTCTTAAACAAAATTAAAAAATAATTTAGAAACATGTAATTTGAGTGCACTAGAGGTATCAAAGAAAGCAAAATTTTTGGAACTTGATTTATAAGGACTTGCACTCAGAATTTTATATCTTTTAATGAGAGCTCCCCACTCTCAACGACTGGTACTGCTCAAATTAAGTGTCAAAGACAAAGTAAATCCAGAGGTATTCTGTTTGGACAGCTTACAGAAGAGTTCATAGTTTCACATTCTTTTTAGATTTATTTCTCCATTTCATTTGTATGATTTGGCTACGTTTCTTTACATGATCACTTTGCTTTTCTATCTATTTCATGTAAATCCTTGATAGATCTATACATCTTGAAATGAAGTATAGTTAAAGTGAAATATAATCCTGACCTATTTATCAGCAGACTTAGCCCAGGCAGTTGTTAGCCAATTTGTTGTTCCTAATATGAACGCAGAGAATCTGAACTCAAATAAAGAGCAGCAGGGAAGTTCTTCCCCTGTCTTGGGCTAAAGCCTTGATCCAATCATGATATAGGCAGGACAGAACACTAGATATCTCAAAGAAAAAATATTTTCTCTTGTAGGTTACTCTCACTGGCAGCTACCTGCATTCAAACATTTGCAGGAAAACATCCAATAGCGAAGGGAAGGCGACTGATGTAATTTACCTGGACCTGAGCAAGGCCTTTGACATGGTCCCCCACCACATCCTTATCTCCAAATTGGAGGGAAGTGGATTTGATGGGTGGACAACTAGATGGATAAGCAATTGGTTGAAAAGTAGCAGACAGAGGGTGGTCAATGGCTCTAGGTCCAGGTGGAGGCCGGTAACGAGCGGTGTCCCCCAAGGGTCTGTCTTGTGACCGGTGCTCTTTAACAGCTTTATCTGCTTCATTGATGAGGGAATTGAGTGCACCCTCAGCAAGTTTGCTGATGACACCAAGCTGAGTGGTGCGGTTGATACGGTGGAAGGAAGGGATGCCATTCAGAGGGACCTCGACAGACTGGAAAGCTGGGCTCAGGTGAACCTAATGAGGTTCAACGCAGCAAAGTGCAAGGTTATGCACTTGGGCCGGAAGAACCCCAGGCACCTGTACAGGCTGGGAGGAGTGGTCCTTGAGAGCAGCTCGGCAGAGAAGGACCTGGGGGTCCTGATGGACGAGAGACTTAACATGAGCCAGCAGTGCGCTCTCGCAGCTCGGAAAGCAAATGGGATCCTGGGCTCCATCAGGCGAGGGGTGGTCAGCAGGGATAGGGAGGTGATTGTCCCACTCTACTCGGCTCTTGTGAGGCCCCATCTGGAGTACTGTGTCCAGGTGTGGAGCCCTCAGTACAAAAAAGACATAGAGATTTTGGAAAGGGTCCAGAGGAGGGCCACGAAGATGATCAGGGGGCTGGAGCACCTCCCCTATGAGGACAGGCTGAGGGAGTTAGGCTTGTTCAGCCTGGAGAAGAGAAGGCTGCGGGGTGACCTCATTGCAGCCTTTCAATACCTGAAGGGAACCTACACCCAGGAAGGGAGTAAACTCTTTGAAAGGGCTGACAATAGCAGGACTAGGGGAAATGGATCCAAGTTGAAGGAGGGAAGAATTAGGTTGGATGTTAGGGGGAAGTTCTTTACTAGGAGAGTGGTTAGGTCCTGGAACAGGCTGCCGAGGGAGGTTGTGGATGCCCCGTCCTTGGAGGTGTTCAAGGCCAGGTTGGACGGGGCCCTGGGCAACCTGATCTAGTAAATGTGTTTGTTTGGTGGCCCTGCTAGGCAGGGAGGTTGGAGCTACATGATCCTTGAGGTCCCTTCCAACCTGGGTCATTCTGTGATTCTGTGTTCTGTGAAGTACACAATGCAAGGAGTTGGTACCATCCCATTGCACAGCATACATCTTGGGAGACACTGACAAAAATTACTTTGTGTGTTTGTTTGAAAACTCTGCATGAAGTTGACATCCTGAAACTTGTGGCATCCTTAAGCCACTTTTTGCTATCATACACATCTAATCAGCAGCTACTATATCTACATTTCAAAATCCTGGCCACTTTGTCATAGCCATGGCTACAGTAAATCTACAGATTTTTTTAACTTAATTATTCTATGTTTGGTAATTTCTTACTTAAAATATATTTTATTTTTTTCTTTAATTCAGATGAGGACAAAAAAAAAAATTTAGCTTGAAAATGTTTCAGTCAGCTGTATCCTCCTGAAGAAAAATATAGAGCATGTAAAAGTGATGCTTGGCATCACTGCCAGTATATAGTAATATATATACATGACAGTTCAAATGGCATAAGGTTTTTCACTACATTCCTGCATCTGACAACACTGTCCTTTTTTTGGAGGATCTGTGTTATGTGGTCTACTAAAACTACAAGCAAGATCCATTCAGGCTGCATTATGCATATATGCAGACACACATAGGTAAGTATGGTATCTACGGCATACATAAGCACATGCAGGAACTGAGAACAATTAACAAAATAATACAATGCAAAGATTACCAAAATATATTCTTGTCACCTCAGAAGTCAAACAAAGCCTTCCTAAAATCTAAAATCCTAAAATAAGAGTGGCGTTTTGTAAAGCCTTCTCATTTGCATGTTCAAGTTGGAGTGTATCTTCCAATTCTCTTGAGAAATCTCTTTAAAGTCCTGCAGGCATGCATCACAAAGCAGATATTTGTGACTCACAGCAGAACATGGAAGGTAAACTATGCTTAGCTGGCAGATGGTATCAGTTGCTGTCAAGTAACAACCATTGCGATGTAAGGTTTCACAAATAAAGAATACACAACTCAGAAACCAGTAAATTTTTCCGGCTGCATATTCTTACCTTCTGCTATCTACAGCAGACAGAGGACACAAGCATTCTGTGAACAAGACTCATTAAAAATTTTGTGCTCCTCAGTCAACACAATATTGTCAATACACATGGCTGTATATATCTACTGCAGTTCTATCACAACTTCAAATTCTCTCATATGTGAAACAGATCTTCCTGAAAAACAAGGATTGGGGTTTTTTAATAAACCGAATGATTGGTGAATATCCAGCTCATTTTAAATCCTAAGGGGTACAAATTAGCAGTACAGAAGACTGACAGTTTTTTTTGTCTTCCTAGAAAAATTATTTACTGCAGAAAATATAGGAAATTTGATGAAACTATCAGTACCTGTAGCTCTGAGCATCTAGGAAATCAGTTTCAGAAAAGATAATGAAATTTATCATAAATTGAAATACTAATCCTTTAAAGAACTGGAACTTATAGAACAACTTCAAGTGAATTAAAATTGGCCTTAAAGATGCTCCATAGCTTTTTTTAAATGTCATTTTTTCTCTTACTTCGACTGTCAAAAAATCTTATTCTAATGATTACAGATGAAGTGCCAAATCTTTCCCTTTGTGCTAGACAGGGCTATAAATATTTTCAGTTTGTTTACATGTGTTTGTACAAGTTCACTGATGCTATCCAATTTCCATGTAGAGTTGTGTGCCTGCTCGAATAACAGATCCCAGGGAAGAAGGAACAGGCACCTCATTAAGAAAGATAAGGGTCACCATACTACTATGTACTTTTGTATATTTTTGTAATGTCTGGAAAAACCAAATGGTACAACAAGTTTTCCCATCTCTTCTACAACTTTTCAGCTCTTTTCAGCCTGCTCCCATGTCTATATGCTTAGGTATCCACAAAGTCATTTATCTTTCCCTACATCAAAGTGCTGAGTTCAACCAGCTGCAAGTGATGACTGCTAAGGTTGAATTAGCTGATCTGCTCTACAACTGACTGCCAATTGGATGTGTGAAGAATGCTATTTATCTCTAGTAAGATCCAGAGTCACCTTGTCTCTCTTCAGTTCTTCTCTTATTTCTTCAGAAGTTTCTTGTTACAGAGATTGAAGATGATATGAAGGCAATCTCTTTAAAAAGGAAGTAAATTGGTGCTCTAGTGGTTTGGAGACAATTTCAAAGTTAAGCAGGTGCTTATGCATTTTTTCTTGGCTGAGTCCAGTGCTGTAAATAACTTTTCAAGTGCAATGGAGAAAACCACGATTCTTCATGGAAATAAAGCCATTGTGAAGTGTTGGGGGATGGGCACAGGCTAGGGAGTTAACGACTGCCATCATGTTCTCGGAGCAAGATAAAAACATCGATCGAGGCCTGAGGCAGACCTCAGCAGGTTGGAGCCATAGCCGCGTGACGACCTTGACGATCGTGTAGAAAAGAGAGAAACCACAAGGGGAGGGTTCGACATCGATGATGTAACATGTGACCAATCGGAGTGTGACTAGTGGGCATGGTTAACCATAGCTGTATATAAGCTTGTCTGATGCTCTCAATAAATGGATTCTGGCTGATCACATTGATCATGAATGTCAGCCCCTTCTTGCAATAGGGAAGTTAAAACACGCTTGGACATCTGGTGTAAATGAGATCACCCATTAGCTCTGCTGTCTAGAGGAATATGTCACTTGTCATAACTATTATACACCACACTTAGTGTTTTACTATGTGGAACTAACCGGGACAGTCATTAAGAGGCAACCTCCCCCAGACTGTCCTCTTTTTCTCCAGCATTAATCCAAAACTGTGTTGTATTTTGCCTCTCAAAAGACTGTAAGCCCAAAATCATCTTGATTTCTACTATGCCATAGACAAGCATTAAAATGGACATTAGATGCAGCATCTGAATCTGATTTGAAATCCTTTTTTATTTTTAAGATTCTACCTTCACACTTTTAGCAATGGGCACACATTAAAAGCAATTCTGTTAACAAATGATAAGAACATTACAGTTCTAAATAGTCTGCCGTCCTTAACATTAATGAGAGTTTTATGTGTTAATCATCAGGAAGGTATGCCTCTACAGTTCTGAACACCTCAATAGCAATTCATATTTGGAATATTTCTGTTATTGCTTGAAAGTTGAGAACTTCCAAAACAGGAATTTTTAAAATGCATATTTCACTCTTTATTAAGCAGCTTCAGCTGCTGAGATTTTCATAATCACTTTGTCTACCTGGTTGTGTTTACCTACAGTGATTTAGAGTGTAATTTTTTTCTGTCCTTTGAGTTTTTGTTGCTGTAAAGAAAAAAGCACCAGCATAAGTTCTGCATGTTTCCTGTAGATGAAAAACTGAAGGTTTCTTCAGACTCAGTCACTCGTACCACCAGCAATGAATGAGCAACAATGCACTATTCATCATTCATATTGCAGCCCTTCCGATATTAAATACATTATCAGTAGGGACACATGTGTCACTTAAGTATTTCTTTAAGCCAGATACAGTATTTGGAGAAAGACTGGTTATGGTTACAGTAATAACTATTTAAAATGGCAACCTGGAATTCAACAGATCCTTGCATAGAAAGAATACTGACCTCATTACAAACTGATAGAGTATTCCCTTTTTAGGTACCTCTTTTAGTTCTCTAAGGTCAATCTAGCAATGAGAAAACAAACCAAACTCCACCTAAGACATTATTGATAAATAGTTTATTGTTTATCTCCACTGTTCAACATCTGGGCCACAGGAACAAATGAGAAAAGGCAGAGGTTAGCTTTTAGAGTCCTGACTGAGTTCCCAGAGCAGTAATTCTGGTGGAATATATAGATATCAGATTTTTTTATTACTTATTCTGTAACTCCTTACTTTTTTTCTTACTTTGTTTTTTTAATTGAGAACATTATATTTTATACTGGATACAGTTTTGTTAGAAATGTATCAATGGTGTATGGTATGTATATAAAGCATACATGCATTATATATGTATACATATAGTTCATACCAATTTTCAATATTCCTGATACTTTGCCTTCTACTTAAAGACAGAGTCCATATAATGCGAGCCACAGTAATTCAGAAATTATATTAGGCAGGCATTCAGATCTTATGTTGTCTTGCATTTAGTGAAAATCTGAGATACCACAAATTAAGACGATAGATATACAATGAATGACAAAAATAATTACACATCCTTGTTACTATTTACCTTATATGTGTTTCTGCATCATGAAACTTTCGTTTATGGATAAGGAAGCTGCATGAGGCAATAAACCCTTAAATTTCATCCTCCTTCAGGCATGTTAGGACTCTACAGCCTTATCTAACAAGGAAAATGATGCATGAAAGGTTCGGTTAAATGGTTTCACTGCAAAGCAGCCTTTGCTTCCATAAAACCATGAGAATTGCAAGTTGTCACCTATACGCAGCTGAGAGATGTTTGTCTTTTCATAGTTTGCCCTACTCAAACTCTTTCTTTGGGGCAAGATGAGCTGAGAAAGTCTGTAAAATTTGGTTTTTTCTTCTCTGATCATCTGTATTGTGTGTTTGCAAAAAAGAATTTGGTTTACTGCACTTAATATTTCTATTCTGCCAGCCAACATTGGGTTAAGAGGTTCAACATAAATAGAGAGGCAGCTTATTAACTATCACTTCATTAATGAGTAAATCACTCAATCTCAATGCATTAAGGTAGATCTCAATATCTTCCCAAACTATAAAAGTGACTACAGGAAACATATTTGTAGGGTTCACATCATAGCATCAAGTTTTGCTGCATGTGATTTTCTTTGATTTGAGTTCAAAATCCCCAGATAAACATTAGAGTTAATGATGTAAGCAAAACTAAAGGTTTACAGTCTGAAATCACCCCATATTCATCTAATTATTATTCTCTTTTCACTACTTCTCAGGTTTCTGCTAGTCTATGCATACACAGAGCATACATTCGTGCTATCTGGTTAAGTCTGCTGGTATATCACTTCTATGTCACACTACTAATGAACTTGGCTTCTGAGATTCCAGTTAGATTTTTGTCTTAAATTAACACTCACTACAAATGCAGGATAAGAAATCTTGACTAAAATAATCAGCCCAGAAAACAAAATTCTTTGGAATGTTTTGTGAATCATGAGGAAATCAAGCATTTCTGTCCTTTTCACACATTTTCTCTCAGATGACAGTAATAACAGCAATTATAGCTTTTTCCCCTTAAGTTTTGTAAAAGCTTGAATCCGCAAAAAGGATGGAAATATGTCTCTCTAAAGACTCCAAAGTAGGATTTCTGCAAAAATTTTAAAGACCTTCTAGGCTAAAACAAGATAGTTTCACATAGATTCAGCTCTCTCACGGCTGCTGGACTTAGTTTCCAAACTCAGATGCAGTCAAATGTACTTTCCACACACTGGATGTTCCTAACTATAAAACAAAGTAAACAGCTTCCCAGTGCAGCAGTGTTTTAGGAAAGAAAGGAAAGAAAGGAAGGAAGGAAAGAAAG
>VZTY01005071.1:26000-78146 GCA_013400935.1 Turnix velox | reverse complement strand
CCCCTCTCCCCCCCCACCTTCTCTCTCCGGCCTTCGCTATTTTCCCCCTCCTTCTTCTCTCCGGGATCGGGGCGGTCCGGTCCGGTCCCACCGGATGCAGCGAGAGGCGGCCCGAGGTGCCGGTGGCGGCGGGGCCGGGCGGAGCGGGACGGTCCCTAAAGTAAACAAAGGGAAAGGAAAAGGGAGGAGGAGGAGAGGAGACGGTGGTGGTGACGGTGTCCCCCTCGCCCCGGAGCCTGCCTTTGCCCCGGCCTCTCCCCGGTAAATCTGCGGTTGCCCCAAGGCTGCGAGCGCTGGGGAAGTGGTGTTGAGGTTTCTTCTTTTTGAACGTGTTGGGGTTTTGTCTTGGGTTTTGGTAGCTTTTTATTTTTTTTTTCTTGTTTCTTCTGCTGCTGTACACTCCGGAGAGCAATCCGAAAAGCAGTATTTGGGGTCACGAACAGGATTCACCCGTGGAAACCTTCCCAAATGTGCAGCGAGTGCTCCTCAGCCTGGCTTCAGATGGAGCCGGCTGGTGCTGCCGAAGTTGGGTGAGACAGAGGAGCCTTTGCACTTCTTGAAGAAATTGGATATTTATTATATTTAATTCGGTTGTAAACCCGATTTTTGGAGCACAGTGAGAACTGTACATCTGCAGCTGCAGAGGAGTATCTTTCCCCTCAAATCCCTGAGACTAATCTTGAAGCATGTGCTGTTCATTGCCAATTTTCGCAACCATTATCTTTCCAAACCTCCTTGAATCAGATGATGCTTTTTTGGAACAAGGAGCAGCTTTTCTCTTTGATTTCCCTTTTTTATTTGCCCTGGATGAAAGGCTGTAACCGGCGTTGGTTTTGTCTTGGTTGACTTGTAGTCAGTCTTCTTTAAGTGCTCTGAAAGCAGAGTATAGGCCCTTGGACACTTAGTGTCAGCCTGTGGCTCATTTTTTGGGAAGTTTGACTGGGATAATAGTAGTTCTCTCATAAATGCGTTGTACAAGAAGTTGACTTCAAAGGAGAAACACTTGGGAATTCATGTTGAAGTATTTAATGTAAACGTTTGCAATTCCACTTCGTTTTTAAGCTACGACCCTTAAAAATTCAGACTCCTTTGGCCTTTTGTCATTTAATTTTTAAATTATTTTTATTTCCCACCCTGTGTTAATTGGAAAAGTCCCACATTCCTCAAAGCTAATCGACCCTTATCTCTGCTTCTATGAAATCTGGGTGAAGTCAGGAGCGCAACTGGATCGGGGCCAGAAAATATTAAATGTTAAATAGTTATTTGGAACAGCTTGTTATCTTGCTGCTGGTTATCCGTGTCCAAAATTCCACCACTTCCTTTCTCCACCCCAGCTCCTTTTTTGTTACTCGTGAAGTCAGGCTGTTATCCTACCTCCTATCTTCACTGGAACACCTTGCTGTAGTTTGCAGATGGGAGCTGTGGCTTTTCCATCTTGTAAAGCAAAGTTTAAGGCTGATACTTTGTAATGAATATGTTACATGTACCTGTGAGATCAGAGCCTGGGCTATAAAATCAACAAAACCAAAATCTGGGATACTGTAACAAAATAAATTGTGGAAAAAAACCCCACAGCCCAAGAGAGGGAGGAGGCACTAGTTGCTGGGAAGCATTTTTTTCTCACTGGACTGAAAACTTTACCAGCTATTCAACAAGAGAACAGCAGTGAAATTAATTTGTCTTTTGTGCTGCTTTGTCTTAAAACCAGTTTTTTGTAGAATGTGACTTGGACTCATGATGTTTGTGTTGGTTGACTTTTATTTTGCAGGAAGGTTAAAATCTACATGTAAAAAGAGATGGTGTTGTACTTACTTGTCAGAAACTGTGTTTGGCCTTGTTTTAGGAGTTCTTAAACTCCTAAAGAGTTGACAGCAGTCACTCAACTATTAATTTATCAGTACTTAATCCACAACTGTATATTCTTGGAATATTCACTCTTGTGGCTTGAAGAATCAGCTTTGAAAATTGCTTTCAGCAACCTGGTGGTGCAACATTGCTTCTAAGTATGTTACGTGTTGTTGAAAAGGCATTTTTAAAAGTAAAAAAAACAAAGGTTTGCCATGTGATGGTTAATGGTTGAGTGGGGAAGTTCTTGGTTTTTGAAGTTCCACATAGATGGATAGATGTTTGAGGGGATAATGAGGAGAGAAAAGCTAGAGTGCTTTTTGGAGAGTATGTAGTAAACCCTTGATGATTTAGGAGGTTATCTTGCATTTTTAAATGTGTATTTAAATGTGGTGAGTTTTTGTTTCTTGCCATTTGTATAATGGAAAGATGAATGTTTTTTCTTTCTTGTGTGCTACAGTCCCGTCTTTTGCATGATGTAACATCATAGCAACAATCCCCTTCACATCTCTCAGGATTTATGGAAAAATCATCTTCTCTTTGACAGAGAACTTTGTGTCCTCTCAGAGTGCAATGTTGCTTAGTATAAAGTATAACAATGGTTTTAAAATAAAGCAGGGCAGGTTTAGATTAGCCATTAGGAAGAAGTTCTTCACCATGAGGGTGGGGAGGCACTGGAAGAGGTTGCCCAGAGAGGTGGTGGACATTCAAGTCCAGGCTTGATGAAGCTCTGAGCAACCTGATCTAGTGCAGGATGTTCCTGCTCACTGTAGGGGGATTGAACTAGATGATCTTTGAAGGTCCCTTCCAACTCAACACATTCTATGATTCCTTGATGTATTATTGTGCTGCTGGTTCTTAAATGCATGTGTATTCACCTGCAGGCCGTATGATGGCTGGTGTTTAAACAATAGTTGTGTTTTGCAGAATATTGGTAACTATAAGTAGTTTGTAATTGTACTGTAAAATTTGTGTAGTCAGACCTTGAGCATTTTTAGTCTTGTGCAATGTTTTACCTTAAATCAAGCATTTGTAGCTTTCGTTTTTCTAGATTATTGCATGAAGTGCCTTCATATTCTCACATTCTGCACAAATTAGAATAAGTCCATAGAAGGTATTTAAAATCACCACTCTTATGCTACAATTCATATTCCTGATCTTTTCTTGTGTGTTCCAACTGCAGTTTTGGGAAGCTAGAGGTTAAAACTTGGGTTTTATTTACTGCCTATGAGTTTGAGTCCCCATTTTGGACAGTTGTCAATGAAAGCTCTACTCTGGGACTGGTACTTATCTCCACCAGATGTGGTTTTCAGACTAAATCTCTTTTTCCTCTCATCTCGTGTTAGTGTTATTCTGAAGTTTCAAGCACCGTTGCTGAATAACATGACTTAATTCCTTAAAAAAACTTTAATTAGAGGTCACCATTTCAAAAACTATAACAAACTGATATGTACTGTGTCGTTTTGAGGTCTGGTGTGGAATGACAGCAGAAATGGCTTAGGGACACTCTATAACTCTAATTTTTGAGGACTTATTTAGCACCTGAACTACCATGATTCTTGTATCTCTGAATAGTAACTTCTTCAGAATAGTGATTTTGTACTAAAAGCTGTCATATTCTTTGTGCTTGGAAAAAAACTTTATAATTTAGTGCAGATTAATGCAAGAATAGATTCTGTAAGTTGTTGTTAATTTCAAGTCAGTCTCATATTTTGTGTATGATTGCCACTTAAGAATCTCCAAAGTCCAGTGAATGTGATTTATTGTGTCTGTTAGAGGTATGAAATTGAAAAAATGAGAAACTAAATGGAGAAACCCTGGTAGGTGTCATGTTTTAAGTAGTCCTTTGGTATATGGGAAAGGAAGAACTTCTGTAACAAACTTCTGTAACAAAGTTCAAGTGGATCTTTGGTTAAGCTCCTGTTTTTCATGTCCTCCTCTCCATATTCAGGTAGTTGGATAAACTATTGAAGAAGGTGTCTATTTAAGGTCCGAGTTCCTTAAAAATCTGCAGAAACTTAATGTTCTCTGGCTCTGACACTACTTGAAAATAGAGGGTAAGGGGAAATTCGAGAATCTGAAATCGTGTGTATAAGGTTCAGACTTAGTTTTCTATGTACTGAAAATTGGTTTGGAAGAGATCAGTAAGAAAAGTGGAAGGCATCAGGCATTGCTCGAGGCTATCTGGTGATTGGCTTGCATCAGTGCTAATTGTGGGTACATCTAAATTTCCTCCCATGGCTGAGCAGCTAAAACTCTCCTGTATTGGATTTCCTTTGTCCTGTGTGACTTCAGGACTCTTTTTCTACTCTCTGCATTGTTCCTGTACTGCTTCTTTTATCATGTTTAGAGCAGTAAAAGTTTAAGTAGTTGTTTCCTATTGCACTGAGTTACCTATTTAGTTTTTTTTTTATTTCCCCCATTCCCCCAGGATCGGGAGCTGACAAACACTTGATTCAGTTTCGTTTTGCTGCAGGGTTCCAACTTCCTACATTGCAGTATAGCTCAGTTTAGAGTTTAATCCTAAAGATTAATCTTGACTTTTTCCCTGCCCGTGGAACTGTAATCTAACTCATTTTAAGAGCTTGGATTAATTTCCTTCCAAAAGTGTATAAGCAAAATGTGTGCATCAGTTGCCCCGGAGACAGGAGTGGAAGATTACATGTTCTTCACTGCTATCATTCTAGGTATGCTGATGAACAATAAATTTAGAAGCATTTAGATGGCATCTATGTCAGGAATACTTAAATGATTATCTTCTTGTTGCCTTTGCAGGGCTTGTAGTGACAGAGCCAAAGCTTTTCTCGCTCTTGGAGACAGCAAGAAAGGGGTCATAGGGTTCTGCTGGCTGAGATCTGCTCCTGCTTCCTGCTGCCACGCTTGGGCTTTTTCATTGTTTACCCACAGATGAAAATGTGCAATTCCTGCTTTTGTTTTATTTTGGTTTTGGGGGAGGGGAGAGGGGACAAACCATCTGGGGCTAAGAAGTGTCTTTGGAAGGCAGAGACCCTTTTTCCTTTAGTCCCGTTAAAACTTCCTGGGAAGTATTTGAAGCAGCCACTGACTGTTTATTTAATTTTAATTTTTTTTTGTTATGGGAAGGAGGAGATTTATAAATCCCAATGGCTGAGTTACACCCAACAGTGGGGATTTATATCAATCAATGCCTGTCCATTCATCCTGTCCATTTACGTTCATTGTCAGTGCTGAGGCTCAGTGATGATCAGTAGCACTGAGACTTGGCAGTCCTGTGATCTTTTTAAAAATAATTTCCTTTTATTTACTTTAGGCAATCTTTTTACAACACCTTTCACAGAAAAATAATATAAAAGCATTATTTCTGCTGTCATTTTCTTATGCTCACATAGGGATTGGATCTTGATTTCCTTTATTAGAATAGGCAGTGGTAATCTTCCTGTCCTTTGTGGGGGAAACTGTCCATGTTCTGTTTTGGAATGCTGGAATTGCAAAGAAAAACCCAAAATCCTCTAGTGATTATTTTTGACTAATTCATCAAAGTTTTTCACAACTTTTTTTTTCCTCCTCTACTATGCTTTTCTTTAAGCACAAATTCCTTTCTCCTGGTGCCTGCATGCTCTTGTGGCTCTTTTATGCCTGCTCATACCTCAGGATTTAAGTGTCCTCCTCCATCACCTTTAACTGATGCTCTCCTGTAGTGGAAGCTTTTTAAAGGCAGAGTTACTTCTTCATAATTGATTTTGCAATCTGAGCAGTGACACACAGAAGTAACGTGTAGCAAGTAACTTCATGGTTCAGATGCTTGAACTCGCTCTTTATGTAGAGTTAGCCTTCTTTAAGTCTTAGCTCCTCTTTCTTAACCCTTTTTCTCATCAAGTTTTGTGACTGAAAGATATTCTTGTAGTTTTGCCAATTTTTGGAAACCCTTGTGCCTGATACTACTGTTTTGATTAACCAGTGGTTGAAAGGGTTAAGAAACAGTAATACAGCTGTGGTGTTGAAGTTGTTTCTGCCTCTTCTGTGGATTATTTTTTTTTCCTTCTGGTGTTGGTTGAGCTAATTTACCTGCTGTGCAGTTGTTTATTCCCTTTTAAAACAAGAACAGTGCATTGCTCTGTCCACTGGTATGTGAGCATGTCAGCTCTGAAGTGCTTTCTGCTGAGGAATTTGGAGTAGTCCTCACAAGGATGTGCAGAAACTGTGATATTGGATCCATGTTGTTCATTTAAGGTGCCATTTTACTGCTTGTAATTAACCTTGGCATGGCCATCACTGTTAATTCCTGTTTGTCATCATAATTGTTAACGTTTTGCTATGCCTGACTTGGAGCTACATTTGCATTTGCTAAATAAAATGACTTTGAGTTTGATTTAATGAATAGGAACATGCAGTAGCTGCTTGATAGTATGTGTATAAAAATGTGTAAAAAGCGTTTCTCTGAGCTGAGCCTCAAGTTGAAGGATTTTAATCTCTTTAAATTCCATTTTGAATTGTGTTGAAGGCTGTCTTGTTACATTTTTGACTAGTTTTCTGTTGCCAGACTTTGTACAGGGAACCTTTCTGTGCCACTGAGGTGTGAGGATCTCTTCTTGCACTGAAGCTCTTTGCACATGTTACAAATTACAGTTTCAGTTCTTACTCCTCTGTTAACGGCACCATTATGTGACTGCTGTTAATTAATGGCTGAAGAAGTAATTCTGAATTTTTATCAGCTCTCATTATCTATTTCAAGCTTAAGCACTATATCCTCCAGGCTTCTAGATTCCAGTTGGTTTATTAATTATCTTGTCATTTTCACTTTAGTTTGTAGGAATCATGAGGCTGGCTGGTTCCTGTACTTGTTCTGGTGGCTCCCAGCTCTGCAGCCTTTTCCTACTCTGCCTCTAGAGCCATCTGAATCTTCATATGTCTGCCCAAATAATCCTTTTGAAGTTGTAAAAGAGCTGACTAAGCAGGTTACTGGTTCATGGTGCACAGTTTGGGATTAACCTTGTTCTCCATGTGCAGAAAGAGAAATGCTTTACTGTCATGTAGTGAGGGGATAAATACTTGAGATTTTATACTGATAGAATTTAGTTCAAAAGCTCTGTTTGTTTTTTGTCACTGTACTTCAAGAAAGTGTTTTGTTCTCTTTTGGGTGGTGCTATCAGTAGCAGATCAGATATCTGATATCTTTGGATGTCTCCAGGGATGGGGCCTCCACCACCTGTCTGGGCAACCTGTTCTCGTGTCTCACCACTTATTCCTAATGTCTTATCTAAACCTGCCCTGCTGTAGCTTAAAACCACTGCACCTCAGTTGTGGTGAACAGTCCCTCCTTGGCTTTCCTGTGTGCCCCTTGAGGTACTGGTAGGTCATGCAAAAACTGAACAAATGAAGGTGTTAACTTTTAATCTCTTCATAATCTTAAATAGGAAGAAGCTGAAGCCCTTATGGAAGTTAAACCAAGGAATAGTTGATGAGGCTCTGAGTAACCTGATGTAGTACAGCATGTCCTGCTCACTGCAGGAGGTTGGACTAGATGGCTTTGAAGGTTACTTCCAACTCCATGTTTCTGTGACTTCATTAGAGGGACAGAAGAGTTGGATTACTCACTTGGAGACATCTGAAGCCAGTGGAAATCATTGTGAAGGGACTCTTGTCACTGATGGTCTTTAAGAACAGATTAGGCAACAGTCACCAAGGAAATTCTGTTTGTTCTACCTCAGGAGTAACAGATTGACATGGTGACCTCTTGAGTCCCATCCAGGGCTGATTTTCATGATGCTAACAGGTAAAGAATGTGGGGTTATTGTTTTCAGGCTTGTGCTGCTATTGAAAATGCAGTTGTCAGTAACTCCAGGAGCTCTCTCTGGTGAGCATGTCCTGTTTGTTATCTTGTTCCCTGAGATTCTGCTCCTTTGATGTAAATCTATTGCAGGCTGAGAATTTTGTGTTTAATTTGTGGAATGCTCTTTTTGATGTCTGTAAAGGTCACCCAGGGAAGATGCTTCCTGTAGATGAAGCTGTTATGCTCTTCTATAAATGCAGATATTGCCTAGATACAACTTGAAAAACAAAAGCAGAAACTGGTTATTACTGATATTAGAACAATTAGCTTGTGTTTTGGTGTTGCAGGGGGAGGCTTCTTCTTAATTGTAACTCAAATTAATCAGTTTTAAAGCAAGTAATAATTTTTCTCTGTTTTTTTTGTCATGGAAAGGAGTGAGTTACTACTGAGTCTGGGAAACAGAATCAAGCAACCTTTGATGAAAACACGTGTGGAGATGAATGAGATGTGGTCTGTGTATGCATTTCTGTGCTCAGTACAGCCTCTGCTGGAAACTGGTGTTAATGGTGTGCCCTGTGTTTGAGATATGAAAGAATAAATTCATTGAGAGATCTTTGATCACTGTGGTACAGTTTAGACGAAGAAGCTGCTGGAATTAACATTTTAGTGCTACAGTTGGGCTTTCAAGGAGTTTCTAAACTAAAAGGTAGAGCTCAAAGAGAACATTTGTACTTGCAGCCTGGATGGCCACCTGTATCTTGGGCTGCATCAGATGATCTGTGGCAAGCAGCTCAAGACAGGTGATTGTGCCCCTTTACTCTCATGTGATCCCCAATTGGAGTACTGTGTCCAAATCTGGAGCCCTCAGCACAGGAGGGACAATGGACCTGCTGAAGAGGGTCCAGAGGAGGGACATGAGGATGATCTGAGGGCTGGAACATCTCTGCTGGAACACCTTCCCGTACCTGAAGGAGGCCAATGAGAAAGTAAGGGAGGGACTGTTTGCCATGGTATGGAGTGACAGAATGAGGGGTAGTGGTTTTAAACTAGATCAGGGCAGATTTAGATAAGACATGAGGAAGAAGTTCTTCCTTGTGAGGGTGGTGAGACACTAGAACAGGTTGCCTGGAGAGGTGGTGGAGGCCCCATCACTGGAAACATTCTAGGTCAGGCTTAATGATGCTCTGAGCAACCTTATCTAGTACGGGATGTCCCTGTTCACTGCATGGGTTGTTGGACTAGGTGATCTTTGAATTTCCTTTCCAACTCATCACATCCTCTAATTCTTTATATGTATATAAACTCTTGTGAGCTTCTTTGCTGCCATCTGGGGAACTAGAAATCATTTAAAAGAAGTCTGATGTGGTGTTCAGACAGGGGGAGTGCTCTTGCTGATAATTTCTACTGAATTGTCTTTAATCAGTTACGAAAGCAGCTTGCCAGACTAAATACTAAATTTTCATTATCAGGATAATCTGATCATTTCACTTTTTTTTGTTGTTTAATATCGCCTTTGTGAAGTTCATTATTTTGGCTTTTGGAAGTAAGTCTCTTCCAAGGAGGAGGGTACTGTTGTTACTGTATACCTTAGTGCATATGTACATAAACTATTTTGGAAGTTTTATTTAAATGCTTATCAAGAAAAAGCAATCAATTTCCAGGAATGAATATTCCTTTTATTTTGGCCATGTGTTTTCATTGTACAATTTGAGAGTTGGAAGTTTATAAGATAAATAGGGGAGAAAAAGAGTACTGTGTGCTTCTGTTGTTTCTTTGTATGATGGCAGCACTGCTTGCCTCATGCTGTCTAGGGCTTTCAACATCCAATTTATTCCTTGTTCCCTTTTCATCAAAATAGGAGAGGGGATGTTTGAAGACAGAGGTGTCTATGTATGATTGGCTTCATTTTACAACTGAACCAGCTTTTTCCCTCTCTTCAAGGCAAACAAAACCTTTAAACTCTCAGTATTGAACATGGGGACTTCCCCTTCATAGGAAAAACATTTTGTGAGTTCTGAAATATATTTATCTGTGTTACTTTTGAGAGATAAACGGGAATTGCATTGAAATTCTCTCTGAGTCTTTGTTACTTCTGTAGATTTTGAACAACATTCTTCTCAACTGGGAGTTAAGAGCACAGAATTTACTGTAGCAAACAAGATCACAGAGTGGAAGTAGTGGAACGATGAGGACTTTGGTGGGTTGTGGAAAATAAACATACGTAAAACACACTTGCTTTAATTGTGTTGAAGTTGGCAGAAGGAGTAAAATATGGCAAGACCTTTTGGGTCGCTGAGTCGAGATCAGTTTTGGAAAGGCAAGATGAAAGCAGGGAGTCTTGAAAGAGGTTTTCAGACATAGTCAAAATGAGAAGGCGAGGGGAAGCTGCATATAATGTGAGGACTTAATGTACAGCTGCCACTTGAAATGTGTTCGTGTTTTGGACTGAGCCTGTGTTACAGCAGTTTTATATTGACCTTGTTCTGTTTTGTTAAGTCTTTCTCCTTATAGCTGGCATTCTGTGATGGCTGTTACAAGAGTGACAGTAAATGTGGAATCCTTTGTTGGTTCTAATGTTATACAGAATTGAGATCTCACTGAAGTTTACCGTTCTTCATGCAGTTAAGTTAGAAATCTCATTAGAAGTTCCTGTTAGTACTACAGGTTGCTCAGAGAGGTGCTGGAGACCCTACTCTTGGAGACATTCAAAGCCAGGCTTGATGATGCTCTGAGCAACCTGATTTAGTGCAAGATGTCCTTGCTCGCTGCAGGCAGGCTCTACTCAATGCCATTTGAAGGTCCCTTCCATCACAGCACGTTCTATGGTTCTACAGCTGGTCAGGTTCGAGCCAAGTAAAGTTCTTGTCACCTTTTGCTTCCAGAGTAAGTGATGAACAAATTATATCTTGGAGTAACCTGCAAGGAACTGATTTTGAGAAAGTAATTCTTCAAATAGCTGCTCCAGTGTACAGGAGATGAAATGCTCATGACCAGAAGAGAGTCCCTATATCTGGGCTCTGGCCAACATTACAGTAGCACATGTTTCTACACTGCACTTTACACACATGGATTGTTCTATTGAAAATCAGTGAGACTACTTGTGTGGAAAATCTATCAGGATGGGAAATGTTTGCATTATTGATGCCTCAGCAATTAAAATGTATTTCTAGGTTTTGTCTTTGCTGCATTTTTAGGGTAAGTCCCAGGGTATTCTGCTCGTAATGATTTTAACAAATGCTTTACG
Source organism: Turnix velox (assembly GCA_013400935.1). Taxonomy (NCBI): domain Eukaryota; kingdom Metazoa; phylum Chordata; class Aves; order Charadriiformes; family Turnicidae; genus Turnix; species Turnix velox. Next base: position 67,308 of record VZTY01005071.1, on the reverse strand, counting down.
GATGCTGTTTGTGTAACTTCCTGGAGTGGAGAAAGGTCGTTGCTATCAGCCTCAGAAATTAAAATTAGCTTTTTCTGTATCAGAAAACATCCTTAATTAAACCACTAACTGCACAGGTTTCTCAAGCTGAGGAACAGTTTCATGAGCAATTTCTCCTTTCATTAAGTTCTTGTCATGATTTCATTCCCATTGTGTTAATCCTTGGTGTCTTCACAAATTGTCCCGAATCATGACTAATTCCCTAAAAATACTCTGAGCAGACATGACTCTGGGTAAAACTGTCATTTGCCACTCAATCTGATAGAGATAATGGGCCAGACAGATGACTTTCCAGATTCTGTTTTAACTTTAAAATCAGTATTTTGAGGCAGTGCCATCATAAAATCATGTGCCACTGTAAAAGCAGTTCAACTTCTTGGTGATGTTTTTCTTAATTGTATGGAGCATCTGTGGCAAGTTTATAACTTACTGGAAAAAGTTTGATAGTTTTGATTTTATTTTCCATTTCATTATTGTTTAGATGAACACTTTAAATAGTGTTGTAGCTTCTGGATTTTTTTATAAAGTAAAGCATTTTCTTAGTCTGTCATCTTTTTGTTGTTACTTTATCTCATCAGATTCTCTTCTCTCCAGGAAATCTTTTAGTGGTATTTGCGTATGGGAAAAACTTAAGTAGTGAAGGTGAATGAAGGTTCAAGAACAGTTCTTAAAAATCAGTTTCTAAGTGCTTAGCATGTAAGTTTATGCCTTTTACTGGTACTGCCTTTGTCCCTGTGGTATATGTTTGTTCAAGAAGCAAAAGAGCAGTAAGGTCTAGGAAAATAGCCAATAGTCGGTAGATTACTCAGCTCTAGAGTTCTTTAAGTTCAACCATTTCATTTCAGGAAAAAAAAAAGAAAAGTTTAACAGAAATAACAGAATTACAGAGATGAAAGGGACCTTCAAAGACCATCTAGTCCTGCAGTGAGCAGGGACATCCTGTACTAGAAGAGGTCAGAGCCTCATCAAGCCTGGCCTTGAGTGTCTCCAGGGATGGAGCCTCAGCCACCTCTCTGGGCAACCTGTGCCAATGTCTCACCACCCTCATGGTGAAGTACTTCTTCCTAATGTTTCATCTAAAGCTGTCCTGTTCTAGTCCATTGTCTCTTTTCTTAACGCTCCATGCCCTGGCAAAGAGTTCACTCCCTGGCTTTCCTGTGCCCCTTCAGGTACTGGTAGGCTGCTATGAGGTCTCCCCTCAGCTTTCTCTTTTCCAGTATGAAAAGCCCCAGCTCTCTCAGCCTGACCTAGTAGCAGAGGTTCTTCAACCTTTGGAACACATCTTTGTGGCCCTTCCCTTGACCGAGCTCACTCAGCCGGTCCTTGTAGGAGAGGTGTTCCAACCCCTTTATCCTTGTGATTCTCCTCTGGATCCTCTCCAAGAGATCCATGGACTGTGTATTACATGTGTGTTTTGAGCTATATCTATATGCATTTGTTTCTTCATCTGAAAACTGGCTCGACTGCCCTGTGTTGCACATACCCTAAGGAAATAAATGCTTTTAACTAGTTCCTCCCACATGTTCATTTGTTTCTTTTTTTTTTCCCCCCGAGGGGAGCAATCTTTCTAATTCTGGATTTGGATGCCACTAGCATTTTTCAGTCGCTCATTGGCATTTTCAGTACTCACTCAATTGTTTCTTTTCAATGCAAGTTAGCTCTGTGAAAGGTTCACTTCATAATACTTCTTTAATTCTTCGTCAAAATATCAGAGCCATACTGCTTGGGACACTTTAGATCTCATGGTCTCCAGAATTTCTTTGTGAGATAGCAATTTTGAGTTCAGCCCCTGAGTTTTGAGTTTTTATAAATTATTTCTTGTATTTTGTTTTCCATGGACTTTTAAATTAGAGCTGGGCAGGTTTAGATGATGCATTAGGAAGAAGGACTTCACCGTGATGGTGGTGAGACATTGGCATGGATTACCTGAGGAGATGGTGGGGACTCCTTCCCTGGAGACATTCAAGACCAGGCTTGATGAAGCTCTGACCAACCTGATTTAATGCAGGATGTCACGTTTGCAAGAGTCAAAAACCTTCTCTTTCTTCTGGCCTTTGTCCTCTGGTGTTTTTACAAGGCACTGGGCAGCCTGATCTATTGGGAGGTGTCCCTGCCTATGGCAGGGGGGTTGGAATTCGATGATCTTTAAGGTCCCTTCCAACCCAAACTATTCTATGATTCTATGTCCCTGCTGACTACAGGAGGATTGGTCTAGATGACATTTGGAGGTCACTTACATCTAAACATATTGTCTGATTTTATGTCTTCCAGCTAAATAATTTTCTCTTTTAAAGTGTGTTCCTTTGTAAGGTCATCTTCTCTGCATAACAAGAATATTATTTTTTTGGGTTTAAGTTGGTTGGGTATTTGTTTGCTTTGTTGTCAATTTAAGAGAGCATCCTAATGGGTTCTAAATGTTTGTTTCAGATTTCATGGTTCATCCTGTGTTGAGCATCTGCTGCTGAGAGCTGGAAAGACTACTTAAGGTATGTGAAACATCTACTTAATTTATTTTGCTTAAAATTATTCAAATTGAAATTACTTTCTTTGTTTTTCCCCTGCAATGATTGCTGAAAATCCCTGTTTTTAAGAAAGTGGATGTTAGAATGTCTTGATTTGTCTTTTTCCCTCCTTAAAACTGTGGCATCTCATTTATGGCCCTTCCCTTCAGCCTGAGGGGTGCAGGAGTGTGTAGGCTTGCGTGGCAATTGATTTACTCCATGTGCTAAGAAATTTTAAGGTGTTTTCTCACCTACCAAAAGCTACTTAACTGCAAATTGCCTGACCGGGCTGATGTGTTGGCTGTGGAGTGAAATACTTGCAATTCTTTATTTCCATGTTCTGTACATGGAGATTTATTTATGGGCACTTGGCTTAATCATAATTAGTTTTGCTATAAGCAGGAATAGTGAAGATTTTGGTAACCACAGTGGTCTTAAAATAACAGAGCTATGTTTTTGATCTCCTTTTTTTTTTTAAACACTTGTACTTCCCCCATCGTGGTTAATGATTTTATATTTATATTCCAGTTTTAGTCCTCATTATACTTAGTATTTCTGACTTCTGCTTTTATCAGTGCTGACACATAGGGATGCATGGAGTTTTCTTACATTTCAGCATGGGTATAATAACTTGATTCCTTTTCTGAGACACATAGGGATGTGTGGAGTTTTCTTTCATTTGAGCAAGGGTAGAATAACTTCATTCCTTTTCTGATTTAGTGGTTTTGCTCTTTTTTTTTGTTTTTCCTTTGTAGAGCCTTCTCTGGTCTGTGGTCTGAGACCCTGTATTGCATCACTTTTTTCTGTTGTTTTGGTAGTTAACAGAATTCATCACCTACTTCTTCAGAGCATGTTTGCAACTTATTTGCTAATTTGGAGAGCATTTATTTAGAATTTCCTGTATCACCTGGTTTAGATTATGTTCATGTTCATCTTGACTGGGCTGTACTACACTTAAGAACCAAGGAGGTGTGGCATTTCAGGCTGTTATCTTGCATTTTGACTTCAGAGTACTGCTGTACCAGGATATCTCCATGTTTCCCCCCCTCAGTAAGCAGCAGGGGATCATTTGGCATCTCCTGACTATGTAAATTTTCAGATGTATACCTTTATTCCTGAGTAGCTTTTTTTGCTTTGCTTCTTACATCACGAGTGGGGTGAATGTTAGTCAGCATTTTTGAAACTTCAATTTTCAAGCTAATAGTGACCACTTGCTTCTCCTTTCTAATTTCTCCCTTCCCTTTTCTGGGATGGAATGATGTTTGTATTACACAGTTGGTTTTTTCAAAGGAATCTCATCTACTTTCACTGCTCTGAGGAGTAAGTTGACCAGTTAAAAAAAGCAGTCTGCAGTTTTGAAATCTGAAGTGCATAGTTTGAACAAAAAGCACCCTGACTTCTTTTTTTATCAATTAAAACTAAAATTTGCTGCCTTAGGTATCATGCTGAATCTGAATTATTATTCAAATGGACTCTCAGATTTTTGAAGTATTTTTTTTTAACACAGCAAGTTAGTAGTTTGATAAATCTAGAAAACAAGGGGAAGGGGTCAGCCCTCCTTCACTTTATCATATATAAAGGTCTGTAAGTCTGACCTGTGATTTCAGGTTTTTTATGCTTCCTTTCATTTTGTTTGACCTTTAAATGGAGGAGCAATGATCATGATGTAATAAAGAAAAAAAAAAGCACGTTTTGTGAACTGAAGCCATTTGTCCTCTGGAATACGTGGTTTGTAAGAGGCTGAAGTGAGTCATATCCTGGTAAAACCATGACAACTAAGTATTTATGAGTTTGTTAGGTAAATATCTTGTGGTACCTTCCTTAGATAAGGCTTTACAGAAGACCAGCCCTGTGAATAACAGGGCAGTGAAGTATAATGGCAAATAATAAGAAGGAATGGTATAAAAATCTTAAATGTAAATTTTAAGCACTTCTGGCTGTCAGGTTTACATAGAAGGATGTTTTTTCTAGCTGAGGATTTGGGAGGAGGAAGAGATTAGTGCCTACTTACTCTTGGAAATTGGAATTATTCATGCAAACACTGAAATGTCAGTTCCAGTGGAATTGACAGAAAAATGAACCTCGATCTCATGCTTACCCAGTGCTTTATAGACTATTGGAGTAAGTCTTGTGTGTATATATTGCAAAATTTAAGCTCTTAGATGTATCACAACAGTCTTTCCATTACACCATCATGTTTTATTCCACAAAACCACTGCCTTGTTTGGTACTACAAGTGTATGTCTATTCATTGTGGTCTTCAAGCACTTCCCTTCTAGAATGGATTTGTCCTGCTAACATTTGCCATGGCAGTGCTGGCTTTATGCATTCCTATTATGATATTATTAGTATTTGTATTGGGTAGAATCCCAGAATTTATGATAAAAAGTTTCAATTTTAAATCTATGTTCAGATTTGCCATTCTTTATTGTCACTCCTTGGAATAGCACCTGAAAGTACTTGTCAGTGCTGTGTTAAAAATGCCTTGGATCCCAAGGCTTGTTTCCATGAAGGAGAAATAGTGATTACAGAAATATTGGCTAAATGACTCTGACATCATCCAGAACCACCTGAATGAACAGATGATGCTTAATGGCTTCAACTCATAAAGTATGATTTATGTTCTTCCCAATGCTGTTTGTTTGTTCTGATTACTTAGAGATGTATCAATAGGAAGGGATTCTGAACAACAGAAGACAGTCTTTCTGAACTGAACTAATCCAGGGGGTTCTGTATGTACATGTAATTTGTGGTTATTTATCACTTGTGTGCTTTCAAAGACTCTAAACAACCATTGACAGTAGGTGATGCTAGCAATTCCACTGAACATACAGCTTCCAAAAGATGTTTTCCAGATTATATCCCTGCTGCAAGTGACATCAGCTCCTTTCCAACTTCATTTCAGTGGAAAATAATATGGTACTGGATAAGCAACCTTGTTGTATCCAGCATAGCACTCTGTTTATGGTCAATCAATAGTCTTCCTTTCTCTCTTACGGGAAGAAATTCTTCCCTAATGAAATGTATTAAAGATTTCAGTGTGTTTTGGATGCTTTGCTTGTCATCTCGTTTTAATACATCTAAGACTTTTCACTTCTTGATACAAAAATCTGTTTCAAAATATACCAGATTGCATTTAAAACTGTAAGGAATGACTACTTTGTTCTCAAGCGTCAAGATAATTAACGTGTGTCACTTGTTGCCACAACACCTATGTGCTTACAGCTCCTCCTGGCTTCTGTAGGGGGAACTTGGCTGGGCTTTTTGTCTGCTTTATTATTCAAGGCTTTGGGGGCATTGGTGGAAGATTTACTTTTCCACTGAGGTGTTGATGAAATTCAACTTCTAATCAGGCTGGGCTGACAAGTGTAAGCTCTTCTCTTTGCTGGGGTTCTTGCTGTGAAGGACTCTGTGTGGTACCAGGCATCAGAAGAGCTTTAAAAGCAATGAGCTGAAAGCAACTAACACAAACTGTGCCATGTGGTGCCTAATGCTTTCTCAAACTCCATCCTGGGTTTTGCTCAGCATAACTGTTCTTCCTCAGCCTGTCCCCAGAGCAACTGTTGTCCCTTAAATAAAAGTGGGCTGGGGGAAATAAATCGAGGTGCTTGTGGCATCCTCCTTAATTGTCTTGTGTCTCTGTGGAGTTTAATAAATCCTTGGCCTGTCTGGATTATCTTGGAATACATTACTGAGGTGGAGTGAACTAGAGTTTAAGTCTTACTTCTGGAAATGCCAGCAGTCTTCTGTTCACTAAAAATTATTTGTTTTGGTTTCTAGCCCTTCTGGTAAATGTGAATAGGAGAAATAAAAAGCAGAAAAGAAAGGTTAACTCTCTAAATAGTAATCTTTTGAAATATGACATGAATGGATCTGCAGTAGCATGGTTTGATGATGCCAGGAATAGGCATGATATGTTGCTGCTGCCTTCCCAACTGTTTAAATTGCAGATTTCTGAGTGATTGACTTGGTTAAACATCCGTGAAGCTTTTCCCCATACATCAGGGCATTAGCCCCTACATGCTAGCATTGCTTCAGCTTGCAGGCATTGAGACCTTTTCACAGAAAACCTTCATCTTCTTGTCTTTGGGGCAATTATTTACTTTTTTTCCTTTCACCCCAGCCCTGCAAACACGTACCTGGTTACATTTATGCAACCATTCTGACACATCCATATCACTAAGGGTAGCTCTTCTATCTAGAGTCAGGTATGCCTATGTATGTGTTGGGTTTTTTTGTTTTAACTGTTACAATAGTAGGCACTTGTAGTCATAATAAAGATGATGCAACCCGTTTTATTGGAGTAAAAAGCAAAACTAACTCAGTTTCACTATGACTGTTGTGTTCCCACTGATGTATTTATCACTTCTCTAAAAATAGGCTTGGAGATCTTGGGAATGCAGGGTTATATTTGCAGTAAAATTGACTGTACCTCTTCCACTTGCTCACTGGTAGCGTGTGATAGTGCTTTTAATCCTGTGGTTTGGTTGATGTACCACTGTTACTTGCTGGTAGGAACTACACAAATCAGAACTGCCTTGGTTGAAAGGTTCTAGCTATGAGCCTAGCTCTGACAAGAATCATCCCTAAACCGTATTTCTAAAGCTCGGTGACTGGCCATCTCTTAAATATTTTCAGGGATGGTGCCTCAACCACTTCCTTGGGCAGACTGTTCCAATGGTTGATAACCTTTCTGGTGCCAAAATTTTTCTTAAGTCTAACTTTCCCTGGTACAATAAGAGGCTGTTTCCTCCTGTCCTGTGACCTGGAAGACTGGTCCTAATGTGTCTGCGTTCCCCTTTCAGGTGCTTAAAGAGAGCAAGGTTCTCCCCTCAGCATCCTTTTTTCCAGGCTGAACACCCCCTGCTCCNTGAGGTGCCCAAAACTAGATGCAGTATTCAAGGTGGGACCTCACCAGTGCCCAGTAAACTTCTTCAACACTGCCCTAAGTAAGTTTTGAAAAGCATTAGGTTGTTCTGAATCATTCGGCATGACAATTCTTAAACAAAATAATCCATTATAATGGTCATCTCAGTACTTGGTGATAGACTTTTAACCTTTGCTGTGTGTCCCAAATTTCAGACACTCACAGTGTGCTACTTGCTCATAAAAAGGAAACTTGAAGAGAATTTTCTGAGACCATTAAAAAAATACAAGTTTCACCCAGAGCATAATCTTTTCAAGTCTTGAAAGTATTGTTTTTTCTCAGTTTTAGACTTGCAAGGATTCCTGTTATCCTTTCTGATAGTGTTTGTTGGTGTAGTATCTGGTGTTGTAGTTGTAGACCAGGTTGTAATGGTTGTCCTTACAAAAAGAGGAAAATTAGTGGGTGCAAATGTTATAAAACACTGCTAAAAAATAGTGGACAACTTGCTAAGCAGCAGGATCAGCAAGTGATAACCTGGGGGTTAGCAAGGTTGGTCTGTGTGTGCTGTAGCAAGGGAAAGATCTGGATTTCTTTCCTGGGAACTTCCTGTGAAGAGAAGTGTTGTGGAGTGGGCTTCCCAAACTGTGTTTTAGTTAGCCACACCTGAGATGTGAATTTCACTCCTCAGGAAATACAGGGCTTAGAAACACTTTGCTGAACTTGAAACAGGACCTTGTATTTTAACCTAACCCTTATCAGCATTGGTGAAAGTGAAAAGATTACTTCTCTGCTTTAATTTTGGCATGTCTTGTTCAAAAATCCCAACATAACTTTAGATTTTGATTTATTTACCCATTTCTGTCAGCCTCAGTGCTTTTTGCTCGTATTTCTTGTGGCAAAGAATAAAGCAAACAACTTGAATCACTGGGCAAGATTCTGGACAAAGGCAGCTTGGGGAGTGTTTTCTTACACTTGGGGAGGAAGAAGAGGACACAAAAAGGCAGTAAGAGTCTATAACTGCGGCCAGAAATGGATGCATTAAGTGAGATACAATGATCTGTACCAAGAGGGAGTCTTGACTGCCAAGGAGAAGTTATTAATAGTTCTTCCAGGTACTGCTGAAACACTGCCCTTAAGTGACATGTGGGAGGTAAATTGTAAGACAGATCATTCCCAGTAAGGGCCAATAGTTTTAAACGAGAGCAGGGCAGTTTTAGATGGGACATTAGGAATAAGTACTTCACCATGAGGGTGGTGAAGTGCTACTGGTGGTGGCCCCATCCCTGGAGGCATTCAAGGCCAGGCTTGATGAGGCTCTGACCAACCTGTTCTAGTGCGAGATGTCCCTGCTGACTACAGAGGGGTTGGACTGGATGACCTTTGAAGGTCACTTACAGCTAAGCACATTATTTGACTTTGTGTCTTGCAGCTAAATAATTTTCTCTTGTGAAGTGCATTCCTTTGTAAGGTCATCTCTGCATAAAAAGAATATTAGTTTTTTGGGTTTAAATTGGTGAGATATTTGCTTACTTTGAGGTTAGTTTAAGAAAGTATTCTATTGGACACATTCAAGGCCAGGCTTGATGAGGCTCTGAGCAACCTGATCTAGTGCAGGATGTCCCTGCTCACTGCAGGGGGGTTGAACTAGATGACCTTTGAAGGTCATCTCCAACTCCACACATTCTATGATTAAATTGATAACCGAAATTCACATGTAAGAAAAAAAAGTCACCTTTTATTTTAATGAAGTAGTTTTTATAATGTTGAAAGAAAAAAGGTAGTTAAAAAGTCACATCTGTCACCAGTACACCAGGTTTAGTGTCTGTCCCAGGTTATTTCTGTAAGTATTGTTAGCAGGTGGTTGTGTTGTCACTTCCCTCTTTCAGGATCAGGCTGCTCAGTTCAGCTTTCAGGACAGGACGATAAAAGCTTGGCAGAGCCATCATAGGTATTAAGTTCCAAAGGAACTAGGGAAGCTCTGATTATAAAATTCTTCCTTTCAGTCTGTTCCTTTATCCTAGATGATCTCTGCAAGAGTAATATCCAAAAGGAAAGGTAGGCTTTTTCTATTTGTGTAATGCTTAATGTATTTAAACTTTCTTTTACTTCTGGAGGTCTTTCTGTTTTCTTTAGTAATATTCTTGCTGGTTTGAATCATGTTGTATCCTGGTTATTTTAAGCAGAACAATTCAGGTTATGCTTCTCTAGCTTCCCTGTGTTCTGACTCATATATTACTTTATGAATTATAGTCAAACTCCTGTTATGGTAAATAATTTGCCTTAGAAGCCTGTGCATAATAATTTGGGGTTTTTGAAACAAAAGCTCCACAAATGTTAATTTGCACCTCAGTTTTGCATGGCATTAGAGGCTTTGTAGAAATCCGTCTTGAATAGTGTGAAATTTCTATGGGCAGGATATATTTTTATCCAGTCTTCCATCTCTATGCTAAAGCCTAAATAGATGTGACTCTATATGAGGGTGGCCCTTAAAGAACAGCCTCTACATCTTTTTGAGAGGAGGCTTTTTTGGGATGCCTTTCCCTTTTTTTTAAAAAAAAAAAATAAATCTGTTCTTTAAGGCCTCCTTTCTCCAGGATTTCTTGTGTAGGTGCAGGTAGTCAGTGAAGAGCAGAGTAGACATTTTGTGGTGGTGGAGGTGAAATTGGGCTTCAGTTCAGAAGGTATTTTGTTCCTAAGGTTTGAAGAGGAGCCAAGCCAGAGCTGCTTGGAAGATTTACTTGGGGGATGTATGTGTATAAGTGTATCTGTATGGTATTAAATTTCCAGCAGATAATCTTCATATTTTCCCCCCAAAAGTAGAAGAGTTTGAACTCTCTACTAAATCCAGAGTTCAAATGACATAAAAATTACTGAATCCTGCTCCTAATACAAGGCATTACTATCTTTGATGTTGCTTTTGGTAACACTTTGCTGTAGAGAAGTAAAAATAAATGCAGCTCTCCCCCAGGAGAGGTGAAACAATAATGGAAGGAAACAGCAAGTTTCAGGGCTTTAATATATGAATGGTCTCTGTATCCATAGTGATAACAGAAGACCCTCCACAGAAAGCTGCTGCCACACTAATTATTTACAAGCAGTACGAATAACATGGTGCACAAGATGCTGTTTTAGCTTTTCTGACTCAAACTCCCACTTAAAGGTACCATTATCCAAAGGATATCTGTGGTGAACATATGCAGGGGAGTATCACAGCTTTAACAGTCATATGAAATGCAGAAATAGAGGATTAATTATTCTTTTATCATCTAATGCTTTTCTGCACCCTCCAATTCTTGGCACTGCCCCATTTTGCCCACTAAGATGGCAAGGGAAGGTTGCATGCAGTCAGTCACAAGGCTCATCTATGCCTAAATTTGATACTACATAAACCCTTCTTCATTCACATTCCCCAGCTGGTTCATATTTTTAAAGAAAATATTTAATCTCTAAATTTGCATCTGAACTGCAAAATATTTTTGCCAGGAAAAAGGAATTTCTGTGTTACTTGAGTGAGCTGGGTGGTGTTTACCTTAATTTTTTTTTTTTGCTGCAGCACAAACTTCTCTTTTCCCCTTCCAAAGAAATAATTTTTCAAGATAAGTTAATGAGAATCTGCGAATAATTGAAAAAGTGTTTGTAGGGGTACTTGTGGATGGAAAGCCCACAAAATGTGCTCACAGCCCAGAAGGCCTGTTCCAGAAGAGCCATGGCCAGCAGATCAAGAGGTGATTCTGCCTCTATATACTGTTCTCATAAGACCCCACCAGGAGTTCTGTGTCCAGCTCTGGAGCCCTCAGCACAAGAAGGGGATGGAATTGTTGGAAAGGATCCAGGGAAGGGCCACAAGGATGATCAGGGGCACCTCTTCTAGGAGGGCAGTCTATGAGAGCTGGGTTGCTTAGCCTGGAGAAGACAAGGCTATGGGGAGACCTCATAGCAGCCTCCCAGTACCTGAAGGAGCCTACAGGAAAGTTGAGGAAGGATTATATGCCAGGGCATGGAGCAAAAAGACAAGGGGCAGTGGCTGTAAAGTAGATCAGGGCAGGTTTAGATTGGAAATGAGGAACAAGTTCTTAACCTTGAAGATGGTGAGGCACTGGCACAGGTTGCCCACAGACCTGGAGACATTCAGGGCCAGGCTTGCTGAGGCTCTGAGCAATCTGATCTAATGCAAGATGATTCTATGTCCCTGCACACTGCAGGGGTTTTGGACTAGGTTGCCTTTGACAGTCCCTTCCAATTGTGCATTCTATGAAAAACCCAAAGCTTGTCCACTGGTCTAGAATTTTTGCTCACATAGAATTTGTAATTATAGAAGACTATAAATCTGAATAAAAGACTTAAGAATTTTATGGATGGTAAAACCATTGTGTTTCTCAGCCTTAAAGAGCAGTAATGCAGTATTTCTGCAAATTGTCTTATTTCAGTTCATGCTGGCTTCCATGTGAGAGACATCCATATTTTTAGTATAGCTGGTATGATGCTTAATTGAGGACATGTGCAGTGTACTGATGAAGTCCTGTTAAATTTTCATTTTCTTATTCTTTTGGATCATTAAATTTGCCTGAAATGTGGTTTGAAGCAAGGACGTGTCTTGATTTGTCTGTGATAGCTCAGATTTCTGAAGCATGCAGAAATTTGCAGGAGGGGGGAAGCACTTTGGGATGTGAGCAGCCCAAGAACAAGAAAACATCCCCAGGATGACTTTCTTCCCTGCAGTGGAAGAATAAATACATTTGGGGGGGAAAAAATAGGTTTTGATTATGCAAATAGTGGCATTTAAGTGCCATTTGTAGGTTAAATGGGGTGGTTATTTCCAAATTTTTGTTATTTTTTCTTTAATATCCTCTGCATTTATGTTGAAATATTCATAGGATGTAATTGCTGAGGCTGTTGGTGGTGTGTGTTGGTAGTTATTTTGCTTTGTGGTTTATAATATACACTTTGTAGAGAACTTCTGCTACATTTTTAACTCCTGCACTGGCTGTAAATTAAATATTGATTTGGGCTTTGCTGGTTTTTAAGCTTCAAGGCCCTTCTGAGTTGTGCTTAATTGATCTCCCAACTTCATACTTGAGCATACAGTTGGAATTGCAAATTACTGGATTTTTTTACATGTGTGGTTCATGGATTTAACCAACTTCATGAAGTAGAGACTGGCTTGTTTTGCTGTGCAAGTTGCTCTTTGAAGGGCTTGTAAATATGAAGGGGAAATAAGGATAGGGCAGACTAATAATTAAGCCACTTCTAAAGACTTTTCTTGTATAAAGGTGATGTTGTTTGTTTGTAAAATACTTGGGAATTCCACACTCATTTCTTTCACACTGTCCTTCTCATGGCATTTGTTTTCCCCAGAAGTCAGACCTCAGTTTTCTGGAGCTTTCTGTAGTGAATGTGAGTATTTAGCCTGTAATTTGGGCTGCAGTTCTGCCCATGAATGGTGCCAGTATAGATTTTTTTTCCTCCTCTATTCTCACAATTTTTAAATGTAAATGATATTTAATCTGTTATGTTTTTCTTAATTTTGCCCTTAAAAATGCTTGTTCTGTCATTGTTACATAAGGCCATAGAATTATTTTAATGCTTTACCCTACTTGAAAGTATTTGGATGCTTGTTCTTGCTTAGTTCTTAATTATAGGATAGTTTGGGTTGGAAAGGACCTTAAAGATCATTGAGTTCTAACCCTCCTGCCATAGGCAGGAACAACTCGCACTAGATCAGGCTGCTCAGTGCCATGTCCAGCCTGGCCTTGAACACCTCCAGAGAGGGGGCATCTACAACCTCTCTGGGCAACCTGTTCCACTGTTTTACTACCCTCACTGTAAAGAATTTCTTTCTTATGTCAAACATAAAAATCTACCCCCTTCCAATTTACATCCATTGATTGATTGCCTTCTGTTTGACTAACTTACCTAACTCCAAAGACTTTTGAGATGGAGGTCCTACCAGGTCTGTGATCTTGGTCATAATGTAAAATAGAAAATTACACCAGGAACATCTTTTCATAGAGTCTATGAATGTGTTGAGTTGAAAGGGACCTTCAAAGGTCATCTACTTGAAACCGTCTGTGGTATGCAGGGACATCTTGCACTACATCAGGTTGCTCAGAGCCTCAGAAAGCCTGGCCTTGAATGTCTCCTCTGTTATGTCCATCTTGATGGTGGTGACCATATGGGCTTGTGGGTTTGAAACTAGATGATCATTAAAGGTCCTTTCCAGCCCAAGCCCTTCTCTTATTCATCAAGTTCAGCCTTTCTGGGTTACTGGGGAATGCTGCAAGCCACTGACACCTGACTCAGCCAGGTCTGCTGCAGTGATGTGACAAATTACTGCTCTGCTTTATAGAGGTCAGCATTGCCCAATTTACCCCAAGTTCTTCTAGAGAATTCCTGTGTTTTTTCTCCTAGCTGTAGAGAGAGAGACTTAGACTCTTTCTGCTCTCATGACTGTTCTCCCTTCTGGAATTTAGAGAAAGGAGATAAATTGACTTGTGTTCATTTGACAGCAACATTAATATCCCTGTCATTTAGGCTGCAAATAATTCATTCCTTCCTCTTGTTTGCTCAGGGTTTTCAGTACCCTCTTAATGAGAAGTTGAACATTTGTTGTGTGGGGCTGCAGCAGACAAATACTGAGCAGAAATTACTTCAACTCCAATTCCGTGCCATGATGTAGCATCTGCAGCCTGAAATTCCTTTGTGCTGCCACAAAAGCTTAATTTGCAGGATGATAAAATAAATATGAACTGTAGCAGAGCTGACACCGGACCAAATACAACCTACAGTTCTCTAATTTGATCTTTTTTCTGTATATCAGCAAAGCTGTGTGTGCTCAGAAGTTCCTTGTGTATAGTTGCTGGATGATTTTGTGCCAGAATGACAGCATTTTCAAGCAGTTTTAGATTCACATCCCCTCTGAACCTGATTTTGTTTTGCACTGAAAATGTGTCTCTTTGTAATAATTGCTAAAAACTTTATTCAAATTTCCACTTTGGACCTTAAGCCATTTTTCTTATGCTTTAAACCTGAATTAGAATTATGATTTTGAGGGTAGATTTTAGGAAATGTTCACCAGCAGCTCTGAGAGGGAGGACTGGGGAGAAGCGTGACATAGAATTAGCTAGGTTGGAAGGGATCTTTCAAGTAATTGAATCCAACCACTAACTCGAATTAAATATTATTTCAATATTTAAATTTATTTAAATTTTTTAATAAGCATTATGTATATATTCCACACACTATGAGAGACAGAAAATACTGTTATAGTAGAGTGCTAGGGGTACCTGACATGATTATTTGACAACTGGATCTGAGTGTAATTAAAAATGGTTCACCATCTTTATGTTACTGGGGTTGAAAGTGCGTGAAACAACTGTCACTTCGATTCCAGATAATCTCTGTGACCGAGCTGAATCCTTTGTTCTTCCTCTTGTGGGATTCAGTGGCATCTGACTTTGTCCAGGGTGGATGAGGAACAGAGAAAACTGGGTAGATTTTATTGCTGGTCTTTCCTTCTGCCATACCCAGTGAATGAGCATAAAGAAAAAGCTTTTTAAAGAACAGTCCTTTAAAAGAGTTTATTCAGTTTAAAATTACAGAAGAAGTAAACTGTTTTTTCAGGTACTCGGAGTGGTTGGGTGGTGAATAAAATACAATACCAGTAAAGAATTTTAAAAGCTTAGCTTTTTAAAATCTTCTTGGTTTAGGCTTTATTACTGTTACTGTAGTTTCCTACAGATTATATAGAAGTACAAAAGATTTACATCTCACTGCCTCCCAGCTCTCACTGCTGAGGCAAAACCTGTTTATTTCCTCTGTGTTCTTCTTTGTGCTCTTGAATTCTTACCTTTGTGTAAAAAAAAATTTGCTTGCTGAGTCCAACCTCCACAATATTATATCGAAAGAATTTAAATAGAATAATAAAATGAGTTGAGTTGTAAGGGACCTTCAAAGGTCATCTAGGCAAATCCCCTGCAGTGAGCAGGAACGAGTTCCACTAGGTCAGGTTGCTCAGAGCCTCATCAAGCCTGGTCTTGACTGTCTCTAGTGATGGGCATCCTGTGCCAGTGTCTCACCTCACTCATGATGAAGAACTTTTTCCTAATGTCCAATTTTAAACCTGTCCTGCTCTAGTTTAAAACTACTGCCCCTTGTCCAACACTCCATGCAAACGATCTTTCCTCAGCTTTTTTGTAGGCTCCTTCAGGTACTGGTAGCGACTATGAGGTCTCCCTGGAGCCTTCTCTAGGTTGAACAGCCCAAACTCTCTCAGCCTGTCCTCATAGAAGAGGTGTTCAAGCCCGCTGATTGTCCATGTGGACCTTCTCTGGATCCTGTCTCTCCAACAAGTCCATGTCCTTCTTCATGTTCTCTCCAACAGGTTTATGTCTTTGTAATGAGGATCTTTCTGCATTTTCTGTGTTAACAACACAAGTTCAAGTAAGATGTAACTGTACAAGCATGTTCTCTGTGATAGCTCTTTGCATATATGGAAAAAGCTGTCAGTGGAATATTTGGCTTTGTGCTTCTCTAGTGGAGCAGCATTGTTTAACAGCAGCAGAAATAGAAAATTTCAGACTCTTTTAATAGTAGATGTGTTTTGAATGGGAATTCTTTTTTTTTTGCCCTAGCAAGTCACATCTAGATACAGAATGATGGCAGGCTTAAAATCAAATTAAAATATACTTGCAGCACACTCTGTGGTACTTAAATACTTACAAGTTAAGTCAGATTTACTGAGGGACTTGGTGTGTTTTAGCTGAGATGGTAATGAATATGTTTTGTGAGCAGCTCTCTCTCAGGATTCCTTTCCCTGCTGCAGCTTTTAAAATTGGCTTGTTCGTTATTTGTGAGGAAAATTGGTTTGACAACCCTGAAGGCAGAAGTGTTTGTTTCACATTAGAAATGGTGCTGTCGTGCTGTTGCCTTGGGATGACAAGAGCTGTGTCATGGAGAGAGAACCAGTTCCAGTCATAGCAGGACCATTTTGGTACTTTCAGCTCTGGGGCTGATGAGTGAATGCATCTCCTGTAATACCCACCTTCAAACCATTGTGTCTGGCCTCCAAACATTCTTCTAGAGCAGCTTTCTGTCACACTTTTGTGTGTTTCTGTGGATGATCTGCCTAGTTTAAATCAAACCTTGATGAATTTTGGGTAGGGTTGCAAACTGTGATGTCCTCTAAGACAGCACAGAACTGAATGTGGAACATCTGTTCTGCCCTGTGTGTTTCTACAGCCTGGTTTTGTCCAGGAATCTACCTAGGAGAGGTGAAGAATATATACATGGAGAGTAATTTTTGGCCTTGGTCTTTGTCTTTGTAGGGTCTCCTAGTATATAGCAACAGTGTGAGGGAGAATGCTTTTAATCTGAATGAAAGTAGATATAGATCAGATATCAGGAGGGAATTCTTAACTGTGAGGGTGATGAGACACTGGCCCAGGTTGCCCAGAGAAGCTGTGGATGCCCTTATCCCTGCAAACCCAGGCTGGATGGGGCTATGAGTAACCTGATCTGGTGGAAGAAGTCCCTTCTTATGGAACTAGGTATCTCTGAAGTCTCATCCAACCCAAATAACTCCATGAAATAGTATTTTATGAGATTTTTCCCTTAGGAATTGCATTCCTGGCTTGTGAAACTTGAATTATCTGCTGGGGGGTAATTGCAGCATTAACTTCAACCCCACAGCTCTTAGAGGCTCTATTGAAGCCACTGACTGTAGAGTTCCTGGCGTATCTAATGTTTATCTGCCACCTAAGATGTAATGAATCTTAAATCTTTCTGCAAAGTATTTCTGGTGGTCTTAATCTGTTCCATGCCAGAGGCGGAGAGAAATAATGCATTCAATTCTGTCAAATCAAGTTTTTACCGTGCATTAAATTGATTAAACAGAGCAGCGGATTAAGGCGAAAAAGAACTATCTTAAATAGCAATTCAGGCCTGATAGAATCTTAATGATGCCGAGCTTGGAATTTGGCAGTGGGTTTGTGGCTGTGAGACCCCATTAATCATCTGCATGGAAAATACAGCAGCCACGCACGTGGTGTGCTCTGTCAAAGCAGTTGGGTCTCCTGTTTGATCACTGTGTTTTCCTGGAGAACAGACCTGTTGGGGGGGTTTTTCCTTCTACGCCAAAGACGGAGACTTTTGAGAGCCGCTCTCCGACCGCTACATGACAGAAACAATTAAGAGAAGAAAGCCTGTCTCATGTTTTGTGCTGAAATTCTTCTGTCTGACATCTTGTTCCCTCCACTTCCCCCTTTTATTTTCCTTCATAATGTAGTTTTCATCCATCATCTCCTTTGATTTCTTTGTCCTGGTGTAGGTGTGTTTTTTTTTTTCTTTTGCTGTTTGTTTTTCTCTCTCTGTGATTCCTCCTCACCTGTCATCCTTTTGGTTGTCTTAATTCATCCCCCACCTCTTTTCATCTGGAAAACTCTATAAAAGGGGAGAGAAGCAGAAGGGAAGCTGAGAAAAATGTGTTATTTCTGGTGTGTCCACCTTGCAGAGGTGAGAGGGAGAACTCACTGAATACAAATGCTGCTATGGTGAAACATAGCAAGAAAAATTAACCCAAAACATTCTCATCACTGCTTGCTGTCATTGAATTCAATGGATTATGTCAGTTTAGGTGAATTAATCATATATAGCACTTTAGTGACTCTTTTGCCCTTTACTGTTTTGTGCTCTTTATTTTTGTTGCCCTTTAATTCCTATTTACCCTGAGGGAGGATCTCTGTATTTTTGTCTTGAAAATAATCCCACATGCTCATGTGATGATAGAAATAATGTTTGTTTTGATCTCCCTGTGAATTGTTATTGCCCCTTGTCTTCTCCCTTCTTTGACAAATGATTTATTCAATGTAGATGGTTCTTGAAACACCTTTCCTACAAGGGCAGGCTGAGAGCTGGGACTGTTCTGCCTGGAGAAGAGAGGAGGCTTTGGGAAGATTGTACAGAGGAGGCCTTCCAGTACCTGGAAGGGGTCTACAAGAAAGCTGGGGAGGAACTGTTTGCCAGGGCATGGAGTAATAGCACAAGGGGCAATAGTTTTAAGCTAGAGCAGGTCAGGTTTATATTAGACATTAGGATGAAGTTCTTCCCCATGAGAGTGGTGAGACACTGTAAGAGCTTGCCCAAAGAGATGGTGTTGACCCCATCCCTGGAGGCATTCAGGGCCAGGTTTGAGGCTCTGAGCAACCTGATCCAGTGCAAGATGTCCCTTCTCACTGGTTTTGGACTAGGTGGCCTTTGAAGGTCCCGTTCAACTGATTGCATTCTATGATTTTATGATTCCTTTGCAGCTAAAGGTTTTGTTTCTTTATTTAAAAAAACACTCAAGAAAAAACCCAAACTCAACTCCTCACACTAACACTTTGGAGCATGCTGTGCCTCTGCATATTGCAGCAGTGGGAAGCACTGTGGTTTGTGTCTCTGGGAAGATGTGCAAGACTTGAACTAAGACAATAGCATTCAAGAACTTTTTCCTGTGCCCAAGTTGGTAAATTTATCTGAAGTGTGTGTGGCCCACAGGGCATGCTCTCCTCACTTCTCTGCTCCTTCTTTCGCTGTTACATTTGGATATTTAGGACAAGGAAATGGCCTCAAGTTGCACCAGGGGAGGTTTAGACTGGATATTGGGGAAAATTTTCATACTGAAAGGGTTATCAAGTGTTGGAAGAGGCTGCCTAGGGAAGTGGTTGAGGCACCATCCCTGCAAGCATTTAAGAGATGGCCAGGCACAGAGCTTTAGAAATATGGTTTAGGAATGGTTCTGGTTAGATGGTTTGATGTTTGAACTTGATGATCTGAAAGATCACTTCCAACTTCAGCAATTCCATGTCTCATTGGAGAACTGATTTTAGACTCTCTGTAGCTCTGGCTGCAAATGCCCTGAGCTTGATTGAAATGCCCACTTGGTGCAAAGGGATGTTATATTTCACTTTGAGAATCAGCTCTGTCTGCAGTCAAACTTATCTCCATCCACATTATCCCCACTGGAGTAAGAAAACACCATTTTAGGTGGAGTAAAAATAGATTTCACCTTGTTCATTGGGACAGATTTCTGTGCAGAGCCAAACTTGTGCAGCTGCTGTCAGGCTCACTTTGGATGCCTCACAGTAATCCTGCTGAGATCAAGGAGATGTTTGATTAAGTTAGTTAGTTTTTTCATGCATACAAATATTAACTAATACCAGCCCTTTTTAGGTTAAGCCTGATGTATGTTCAAAGATACATTAAACTTGTGACAAGCTACTTTGTGTGTGTGTTCTTCACTGGAAAACCGGCCTTTAAATTTTTTCCTTCTTCCTCTGTGCTGTGTTGATTGTCCTAAGCCTTCTTTCAGTCCTTTTGAATGTTCTGTAACTTCAGATGGACAAAAAAAAAACAAACCAAAAAACAAAGTAACTTTAATTCTAGCTTCTGAAAAAGTGCTGGAACAATGGAATGCATGTGTGGCCCATAACCATGGAAACAGCGTAATTTTACTGTGGTAGAACATGAAGGGAATGACTCTCCCAGCTTTCTAAGAACTTGACTTTAAAAAAAGCTACAATAAAAACAAAGTAAGAAACCCAAAGCTTTGCAAAATATTGTTTTCTTATTCCTGAAAGAAACTTTGGGGAGTTGAAGGGGGGTGTTACATTGTTACTATGTTACTCTGAATCTTTTTAATTAGCTAACTGCTTAAAAATAAAAAAAACCCAAACCTGAAAATTCCTCACAAAAATCGACCAAAGAAAAACACTGAAGGAAGTTTTCTTGGGGTTTGTAGCTCTATTCAAGTTGTTAAATTTTGGAGCTTTTTAGTATTCTATTAGAAATACTTCCCTCCTACTTCTGCCTTTTCCTCAGTTGTGCAGCTGGTGTTTATTTCTATACCTGGAAAAATATTTATTTTACAATGTGAAACATTTACCTGCTGAATTCCTGCCATATCTGCAATTCAAACAAGCTTTACTGGCACTTGGTAGTGGTTTGTTTGAGTACAGAAGCTGTCACCTTTTGACAAGGTGGGTGACTTGTGGTGGCACACGGCCTGTCAAGAGACTGTCATGGAAAATGACAAGGAAAATACAATGACTGCAGGCAGTGATGAGACAATATTTTTAGTTTCTTTTAAAAAAAAATACTCTGCAAAACCTGTCGTTTCTAACAGCACATGCTCTATAGTGCAAATGGAGAGGAGCTAGAAGTGTATCTAATTCTTTCCTTAAGCTTGCCCCAGGGCCTGAATTGTTCAGTTCATAGACTGTCACGATATTTCCACCAGGAATTCCATGATCACAGGTCATAGTGCTGGAGATATTCCTGCTAGATCTGAGCCATTGCCTGCACACAGATGATAGCATCATAGAATGTGTTGAGTTGGACGGAACCTTTAAAGTTCCTCTTCAGGCATCTTAAAGGATTTCAAAACTTCCTGGGCTTGTTCAGAGTTAAACACGTCTCCCTTTGCTCTAAGCCATGAAAGGAGAAGAACATTCCTGTAGCGTAGCTGACATTCTTCAAACAGCACTTGTGATGGAGGAGGTATTCTTACAGGTCATACATCTAAAGCTTATGACTGTTCTACATGTGTACAGAGTCACAATGGAGGAGTTTAAGAGTGAGTGATGCTGCTGGTTGAGATCAAGGTTCCTCCAGCCCAGCCATGCACCTCAGTGGCCACAGTAGGTGGTTTCTAAATAGAGTTTGCACTTGTGGCCCTGGATTTCCACAATGTAAGGGATGCCAGCCAGTACCTCTCTAAATGGTCCTTCTTGTCTTTACATGTCAGTTTGCTGCCTTGGAGCTTGGTGATGGTCCCTGTCTCTACACTTCTCAAGCTTCAAGAAGCTTGCTACAAGCTGGGAAGAGAAGCACTCGTACCAGCTTGAAGCTAATCTCTAGTAGTTTCCTTAAGTGCTTCCTACTGCTCATACTTGCAGGGTTTGATGAGCAGTGGAGTGGCATTGATTTGCTTTTTGTAGAATCATAATGTTGGGATTGGGCTAGCATCCTGGAGATCATCTAGTCCAATCCTCCTGTCAAAGCTGAGTCACCTACAGTATGTTGTATGGGAGTGTATCTGGGTGGGTTTTGGAGAACTCCAGTGGTGGAGACTCTACCACCTTTTTGGGCAGCCCATTCCCGTTAATTTCTTAACTAAAAACTTCTTAAGTTAAGAAAAAGTTAAGAAATTTCTAGTCATGAGAGATAGAATTCTCCATGTCTCAGTTTGTGCCTGTTGCTCTTTATCCTGTTGCTGAACAGCACTGGCTCCATCCTCTTGACACCCACCATTTAGATATTGCTCAGCATTGATGAGATTCCCCCTTCAGCCTTCTGCTTAATAGCCCCACGACTCTCAGCCTTCCCTCATCAGAGATGTACTCCAGTCTGTCCATTATCTTTGCAGCCCTCCTCTGCTCTCTCTTTACTAGTTCCCTGCCCTTCTTGTACTGGTGGCCCAGAACTGGACACAGAACTCTAGATGTGGCCTCATCAGAGTAGAGTAGAGGGGGAGGATGTCTTCCCTTGACCTGCTGACCATGTTCTTTTTGATGCCTTCTTCGTCAGGAGGGCACATTGCTGCCTCATGGTTGAACTGATATCCTCCAGGACTCCCAGGTCCCCTCTCGGTTCTCCTTTTCCTTGTATTTTTATGTACTCCTCCCAGCTTGTATGCTTTGGTCATATTCACTGTGAGCCTCACATCCTCCCAGCTGGAAGCACACAGATTTCACAGTCTGGTCTTACATGGAGCAGCAACTCCATCACTCAATCCCTTCAGCTGCTTTCTACACCTTCTTCCAAGCCCAGCATGCTTTCCTTCTGGTGCAGAGTCCAGAACTGAATACAAGATGTGAATATTTTTACAGTTTTCAACAGCAGTATGTTTGAAGAACTGTGTTGTCACGACCCTTCCTAATGGTACACATTATTTGATTGCCTTTTTTTGGTCAGCCACTGCTCTTCGAGCTGATAATTTCAGCAAAAACAGTGACTCAGCCTTCCTCCCACAGTTGGAACTGGAGAAAGTACAAGTGTTAAGTGGTTAAAGGAGATATTACTCAGAATATTTTCCCCCTAGATGCATTACATCACATCTGTCTGCTGTCTTTTAGCAACTTCCTTTGTTTTGAGAGATTCTTTTGGATATTTTCCCTTTGGCCTGGCTTATGTCTACCCACAAGGGCTTACTGTCACCTGCAGACATGAGGATATCACTTGACCGTTTTGTAACACTGAGTTAATTCCTAAGGAACTCCAGTCTCTTCTCTCTCTGTACCTTCCTTCCCCATAGGCAGGAGGTGTAGATAGTACTGGACTTGGGCTGGGACAATCCTCATTTCCAGTACAGACTAGGAGGAGATGTAGCATGGAGCAGCCCTGTGGAAAAGTTCTCAGGGTTACTGATGGATGAAAAGCTGGCCAGTAACCCCCAGTGATAGGACAAGGGGCAATGGGTGCAAGCTGGAACACAGAAGGTTCCACAGAAATATGAGAAAAAGATTTTTCACAGTGAGGGTGACAGAACACTGGCACAGGCTGCCCAGAGAGGGTGTGGGGTCTCCTTCTCTGGAGACATTCAAACCCTGCCTGGACACCTTCCTGTGTGACCTGATCTGGGTGTTTCTGTGTTGGCAAGGGGATGGGACTAGATGATCTCTTGAGGTCCCTGACACTCTGTGATTCTGTGACATGACCCAGGAGGCCAACCCAATCTTGGTTTGCATCAGAAGAGCCGTGGCCAGAAGGACAAGAGAGGTGATTCTGTCCCTTTATTCTGCTTTCAGTGATCCCACCTGGAGTTACAGCATCCACCTCTGGAGCCAACCAGATGCAGGTGCTTAAAGTTGGCATTTGTTTTTTGATTAGGGTGGATGGGAAGCAGAAGGCAGGTAGTAAGGAAAGACTTGAGGCAGGGAGAAGAATGCAGCAGTTAATTAGACACTAATTTGTCAGTTTGTTTGCAGTAATATAAATTGAGCAAATATAAATGGAACTTGTTCCTGAGGTACAGGACAGGTCAGCAGATACTGACACTTGTTCTGCTGTAACAGTATCATGCTTGTGCCTGTTTAAAGCTATTTGAAGTGGTGGAGATATGGAGGTGGTAACACTGTAAAATGTGCTGGGTGTATTTTGTCAAGCAAAGAGGCAATCTGAAAAATAGATTAGTTACTTTTCTGTGCAGCGTTTTGTAGAACCACAGAATGGAGTGAGCTGGAATGTAGCCCATCCAGTCCAACCCCTCTGCAGTGAGTACTAGATCGGGTTGCTCAGAGCCTCATCTCCAGGGATGAAGCCTTCACCAACCTCTTCTGGGACCTCACCACCCTAATGGTGAAGAACTTCTTCCTAATGTCTAATCTCCAGGCCGAACAGCCCCAACTCTTTCAGCCTGTCCTCATAGCAGAGGTGCTCCAACCCTTTAGTCATCCTCCTGGCCTCCTCTGGGCCCTCTCTAACAGGTCCATGTCCTTATTGTGCTGAGTATACCAGAGGTGGACACAGTACTCCAGGTGGGGTCTCATTAGATCAGAGTAAAGGGGCAGAATCACCTCTTGTCCTGCTGGCCACAGCTCTTCTGTTGCAGCCCAGGATAAGGTTGACCTTCTGGGCTGTGAGCACACACTGTTGGGTCATGTCCAGCTCTTCATACACCAGTATCCCCATGTCATCTTCTGTAGGGCTGCTCTCTGTCATGTCATCCCCCAGCTTGAATTGATAATAAGGATTTCAGTTGGTCCTCTAAATTCTCTTTACCTTAATTTTGTGTTGCTTTGTGATTAATTGGCCACTTACATTAAAACTAACATCTGGTTAAACAGAACTTCTCCAAAATATAACTTAGCCTGTGTGTGTTTCCCATGGAGGGGTCTCATAGTTCTTCATTTTTAGCTATTTGCTTGTTAAGCTTTTCAGCAAATACAAATGAAACCATGAAATTATAACTGCTGCTACTCACAGTTCAAGCCAAGTTTTATATAAATGTTAATAAGGGATTGCAGTGCAATGTGAATCTCCCGTGAAGACGAGCTGTAAACAAAAGATTTGTGGTTTTTCTACACTGAAATTCTTCTGATCTGACCAAACTGGAAAAAAATTGCTGTCAGGTTTTGTGGATAGGGATATGTCTGTGATGTAATCACCCCCCTTGACCTCATCCCTCCCCATGGCAACATCTAAATGAAGACACAAACAAAATTAATATGTCAATAAGGTTAAAAAAATCCATCTAAGCAAACAAATGGCATTTTTAGAGCTATTATGATACACTAATGAAGACTGTGTCAGTTATAGGTTGCTGCAAATTTTGGAAACTACCAAAAGCAGCACTCAGAGACTTGCAAGGATGATCAAAGGCTTAGAAATATGGACCTTTGTAGTGATCATCTTCTGTGCCTCGTTCTACACAGCTAATATAAGAAAGGATTTGACTGAGGAGGTTTTAAAAATTACCTTAAAATTGCCTTAATGGGAAATGACATAATAAAGGGCTGTTAACATTCAGCTCTGCAGGCTGCTAAATTAGAATCAGGTCAGATTCAGGTTAGAAATAAGGGATGTGCTTTCAACAATGAAGGCTAAAAAAAAGTGCACATTTGGCACGATCTAACCAGTGGTCTATGTCATTTTTTTAACAGTATTGTCAGACTTTTTAACTGCATTTCCTTAGTGTGTGTGCTGTCAGAGTGAATTCATGGGATCTTCAAGGTCTTTGCTCATTAGGACAGATGATTGTGGATAAATCCTTGGGATGCTGAATAAATGTGATTTATTTGCCATCTTTTTTGAAAGGTGGCTTGTTTTTCCGGCTTAATTATTTACTGTTAAAGAAAAAAAAGAAAAGAAAATATTTTGACATAGATGATGATACCTGAATTACATTCAAGTTTAGAGGAACATCCAAGTCTTTCTTTAGCCTGAATAGTTCTAACCTTAAAACAGCATCCTTTAGCATCAGTCACACAGAGACTAATAGCTGTATACACATGTATTTCTAAAACCTTTTGATACCAGTAGATCAAAAGGAAAGTTGCATTTTAAAGTTGATTTTTGTGCCATTCCTCGTTCAGTTGGAAGGAGTTGTGGAATGGCATGTGCTACTCAGCTTCCTGGAGACTGTGGTCTGTGGTTCCTCGTGTGCCGTGAGCCCTCACTCTGCTCTGGAATGAGAGACGGGTTCGTGAACTGAATATCCCAATTTATTTCATGGGAAAGCTGTGAGATTTGAGTCAATCAGTTCCTGCTGCAGGAGAAAAGGATTAAATATTAAACATCTTGTGGTCTGCTGCTTACCACAGCTCTGGAAGGAGATGAGTGCTGCACATGGGAGGGAGAATCTGAGCCTTTTTTTGTTGTCCATGGAGCCATATTCTCATCTTACCTTGAGGTAGGAACATGAAGCTCAGAAAATATTCTCGTTTCTGATGATTAGATGTTACTCTTGGAAAGAAGATGTTAAATTGCGGCTCCATTTCCAAGAAAACATTGGAGGAAACTCTGCAATGAAAAATGCAGAGTTTTGTTAAAAACAATGTTAGAGAGTTCTGCTTCTCAAAGCATCCTTAAATCATAGAAAAAACTGCTTGTGACAGAATCCACAAAGTCTATTTGAAGATGTACTGACCGAAACCATCTTGGTGGGTATAGTAGCAGTATTCTTACTTTGAAATCCGTAGGTTCTTGCTTTAAATAAAGTCCCTTTTTCCTTTGTTCCTCAGTAGATTCACGTTGGGAATTGGTTAACTTAGCAAGTTTGTTTTGGCTGAGGAACTTTCTTAGTTTATAGCACCTCTGATGCTGTTACAGCTTCTTTCCTCTTCTGTTATTGTCATCTGTACATGGCATTAACAGGAACCTTAGTTGGAAAGGACCTCTTGAGGCCATCTGCTCCATCCTCCCAGTATCTGGTTTGGATAAAACAGATTTTCCTTAAAAACTCATTTACATTTAGAAGGTTGTAAACAATATGGGCCAAAAATTATTTCTCTTTATTCCCATTCATACTGACAGTTTGTTCCCTACACAGAAAAACATGTAAGAATATAAATCCAGAACATGACGGATCACTACAAAGTATCAGGAGCAGAAGTGCATGAAATCTGATTAATTTTTAATTTCACTTTGAAAAACTGTTTTGAAGCAGTTAAGAAATGTCAAGTTGGTTCATGTCATACAGCTGGAAATGTGGTATGTGACACTATTGCCATGAGTTCAGGAAATGAACTGCAACAGAACAAGTCAGTCTAGATCTCCACCGTGTGAGGGAATCCTTCCCAACAGGACAGCTCCCCAAATGCTCTTAAGTGTCTTCTTACCATCACAAACCAGATTAGGAGTTGAGCTTTTGTTTTCCCTCTTCAGATCTCAGCATTGAATGGTTTTCTCATTCACTGACACAGCTGTGCCACCCAGACAGGTTGGAGAGTTGGGTGGAGAGAAACTTCATGAAATTCAACAAGGGCAAGTTCAGATTGCTACAGCTGGGGAGGAATAACCCCCTATCCCAGTCCAGGCTGACCTACTGGAAAGCAGCTCTGTGGGAAAATACCCCGAAGTCTTGATGAACAACAGGATGACCAGGAGCTAGCAATAAGCCTTGTGGCCAGGAAGGCCAGTGGCATCCTGAGGTGCATCTAGAAGAGTGTGGCAATGAGATTGAGGGATATCATCCTGCCCCCTCTGCTTTGTCCTATTGAGGCTATATCTTGAATACTGTGTCAAGTTCTGAACTCTCCAATTCAAGGACAGGGAGCTGCTGGTACAGCAAAAGTCCACAAAGATGATGAGGGGACCTCTGACAAGGAAAGGCAAGGATACTTGGGTCTTTTCAGTCTGGAAACATGAAGACTGAGAGGGGATCTTACAAATGCTTGCAAATATTTGAAGAGGGGGTGGGGATAGTCTTTCACTAGTGGTGCCCAATGAGAGGACAAGAGGTGACAGGCACAAACTTGAGTGTCTGAAGCTCCATCTAAACTTGAGGAGGAATTTGTGGTCTTGGAGGGTGGCAGAGCACTGGAACAGGCTCCCCAGAGAGCTGGTGGAGTCTCTGTATCTGGACACGTTCACAACCCTCCTGGATGCTTTCATGTCCAACCTGCTGTAAGGGATCCTTGTCTGGCAGGGAGTTGGACTAGATAATCTCCAGAGGTCCCTTCCACCCCCTCATATTCTGTAGCACCCTTCAAAAAGAGAAAGGTTTTGTACAGAAAAGACAGCAAGTGTTTGTTAGTGTATTCTGAAATGACTTGCTACATAACTCCAGTCTCAGTTTACTTCTCAATGAATGAAGTTTTTAAAATGTTGCCAGAATCCACTGATCTCTCTTTAGTGTTTCATGTGAAATGGAAAATGAGATTTGGAGAACAAATCTAAAATGTTTCAAGGCAGAAAAGATGAGAGAGGGCTGAGGAGACAGTGTAATCCCAAGGGTAAATAATATCATCAAAGTTCATAGAATCGTAGAATGATTTGGGTTGGAAGAGACCTTAAAGATCATCTAGTTCCAACCCCTCTGCTATGGGAAGGGACACTTCCCACTAGACCAGTTACTCAATGCATCATCCAGCCTGGCCTTAAACACCTCCAGGGGAGGAGCATCCATGGTCTTTCTGGGCAACCTGTTTCAGTGTCTCACCATCCTCACAGTAAAGAACTTCTTTCTTATATCCAGTTCCTGACTTCACTCTGTAGATAAAAATACCTGAAGGTGATGAACATTTAGTCACTATTGTGAGGTCTGAATACAGGAACACACACTCAAAAGTGGAAGTGTTACTTTTTAGGATTATGCGAGTGTTTGGTTCATTCTGAGTTAATATTTCTATAGTGGCTGATGCTGCCAGAGTGAAGATGGATTAGCCTGGAGAGGACCTTGTGCTTAATGGAAATCTTTGGAAAATATGATACAAGTGCATTTATACAGTTTTAGACAGACTGACATGACCTTCAGGCTTCAATTTCTTCTGTCTTACTTGTTTTTAAATCCAGTGTGTGTCGATTAATAGTGGAAAACTGGCTCTCTTGGGCCTAAGTGAATTAGTGGAATGTGTACTTGCTCTGTGCACTTGTCCCAGAGGTGTAGCATCTCTTCACTTAATGCACTTACAGAACTGACCTCCAGCAGAACATGGAAGAGAAAAACCATTGCGTTGTTTGGCTTAAATGATGTTGATGATGTAGGTAACCCCATTTGGATAGGTCCCAGGGCAGGAATGAAATCTGTGTGAGAGCTGGTGGCTGTGCAGGGGGAGATTCCACTGGAAATGATGGCTCAGGTGTTAAGTACAAACACTGGAATATGATCAAATTTTTCTTAAGTTACACCTATGTGAGTGTCTTCAGAGGTGTCTGAAATTCCACTGCAGAGAATTTCCCCTCCTTTGAGGAGGGACTGTTTGCCAGGACATGGAGCAATAGGACGAGGGGCAATGGGATTGGGTTAGGAGGAGTTAAGAAGTTCTTCATTAGAAGTTAGAACTTCTTCATTAGGGAGTAGTTCTTCACTATGAGGGTTGTGGGACAGGTTGCCCAGAGAGGTAGAGGAGGCCCCATCCCTGGACACATTCAAGGCCAGGTTTGATGAGGTTCTGAGCAACCTGATCTAGTGCAAGATGTCCCTGCTTACTACAGGGGGGGTGGACTAGGTGACCTTTAAAGGTCCCTTCCAACTCAACCCATTCTGTGACATCAAGAGTCAGAATAAGATTTTAATGTGCCTTGCGAAAGTAACTTGCTATTTTTATGGATTAACTTAAAATTGTCAATAAACTTTAATAATAAAGGTTATTTAGAGATTGTCTTCTCTGATTGTAATAAAAATAAAATCAAGTATTATATTTTCTACTTTGAAGTTTTAGCCTCTTTTACACAGCTGGTTGCAGTTGCTTGCATTGTAGATCCTGTTGACAAGCAGGAATTTTTTTATGACTTCAGAAAAAACATGCAGGGAAACTATTAAACATACAGAAACAAACAGAAAGCTGGCACATTTCCTTTAACTTTACACATCATCACTGCCATATATATTTACTGACATCTTTCTGCCTGAAGAATCTCCATTCCATGTGCACTGAAGGCAAGAAGCTACAGGAGGCTTTTCTATTTTCATTTCATGCATCTTCCTACTCTCTGGGTTTCCCCCATCTCATGGCATTTCTTATGACATAAGAATGTTTTGTTCAGGAGCAGACAGTGGGATGAGCACCTTCTAAATATATCTTATGATCCTTTTAAACTTTCAACATTCTACTGGCCTAAATCATGCAGTATTTATTCTCTTCTTTGTGGTGCCCTATTACCTTTTTACTGTATTTTAAGTGTGTTTCAACTTGGTGTGTTGTCATTTCATTGTCTCTTCAGTAACACTGTTAATTTTTATTTAGCTGCCTTTAAATTTCAAGTGTAATTCTTATTGCTATTTAGGTTTTATCATGTCCTGCAATATGGATTGTTCATGAAAGCAAGTATGATGTTAAGAACTGTTGGTTAGAGTGGGCCTGATAATTTTATTACACCTCATTTCTTATAATAAATAGCAAACCAGTGACCGTCTACCCTCTTAATTTCTGAATCTGTCCCAGTTGCTGCACCTCTGGTTAAAGTTCATTTTCCATGTGGATTCTGTCCCCAGTACAACAATTTTATTACTCAGCATTGCTGCCTGCACAGAATTTCTTTTTTAGTTCAGTTTGGTTTCTTACTCATTTGTTTTACAACTTGCCCTGTCTCGTCGTCCCCTGTACATGAATGTATTTCAACTTTTGTTAACCCCTTGATGGCTGACCCAAGTCCTTGTCTGTACAGACTTTAAGGAATTCTTGCTTTCTGATTCTTAGTGGCTTCTAATTCCCATTCTGATCCTGAACTCTGCTCAGTACCTTGAGTCCTGGTGGTGATCATGTTTACTGAGATGACAAGTAGATTTATGAAAAGGAGGCAGAAGGAATATAACAAACTATAGTTAATATAAAATCATAGAGTTGGAAGTGTCCTTGAAAGTTTTCCTAGTCCAGGCTGCACCAAACAGGGACATCTTGCACTGGATCTGGTTGCTCAGAGCCTCATCACAGCTGGCCTTCAGTGTCTTCAGGAATGGGGTCTCCACCACCTCTCTGGGTAACCTATATAATTCCCTGTTTAGGAAAATTTAATCTATGTGCATTTATACTGATCTTTCTTTCATGTATAACTTTCAATATGATCTGTTTGGTCTCTGAGACAGTGGTTCTTGTGAAGTTGCAGCTCAAACACATTTGCCATTTAGAATCATAGAGGGACCTGTCATATCATTGAGGCCAATCATCAACCCAGCTCTGACAAGAGCCATCCTTAAACCCTATCTCTAAGCACTATGGCTCTTAAATACCTCCAGGGATGGTGCCTCACCACTTCCCTTGGTAGCTTCTTTGAATGCTTGATAATCCTTTCAGCAGAAAAAAAATTTCCTAATATCCAGTCCAGACCTTCCCTGGCACATCTCAATGCTGTTTCCTCTTGTCTTATTCTTTAGGAGAAGAGAGTGATCCCCACCTCTCTACACCCTCCTTTCTGATACTTGTTGAGAGTGAGAAAGTCTCCCCTCAGCCTCCTTTTCTCCAGGCTGAACACTCCCAGCCCCATCAGCCACTCATCATGTTTACTGTAAAACACTCAGCAGCTCTGTCTTATGTTCCCCTGGCAAAAACAACTCTCTTTTTCTTTATATTATCTTTGTGTGTTCCCTCCTTACCCATTTGTAAGCTAGGCTACCTTCTGTCTAAAGGCTTAACAACAAAGAGAACATATAACGATGTCCATTTCATATGCAAAAACTAACCCTGACCCTTTCAGCTCTGAAATTACGTAGTTTCTAACGGTGAAATCCCTATGTAACACTTAATTTGCACGTAGTGACCTGTATTCTGCTATGGTAATTACACTCATTGCCTCGCAGCACCATCATTGGCCTTGGGTTAGGGATAGCAAACCCTAATCTTGTTAATGAACAGGGTGAGATGAGGCAACTGCTTTTGATTTGAGTGAGGTGTGGTTGACAGCAGGCTAATTACTTCCCATAAGGTGCTTTATTAAACAACTATGGCCTTCAAGGAAAGTAATTTGGCCAATAAAACTTTAGAGTGATTTTTTTCCCCTTCTTTTTCTAAACGTATTTCTTTTACTGTTACAGATATTTCAAGACTTCCCTTGCCAGCAGGTAAGTTTTCTTTTTTTCATTTCTATTTCCATGTGACAGCGAGTGGCTTTTAAGGGCTTGCTCGTTGTGTAGTCCTGTTTTTGGTTGATCAGAATATCAATTCTTACTGCTACTGTCATGGTTCTGAGTCGTGTGGGTGTGTGAGGTCAAAACAAAGCCTGTTGTACAGGGTTTTTTTTATTTTTTTTTACATTTAAGTGGTGTATTTTGACAGGGAGGGGGAGGGCAGTGAGGTGTGAGTACATGCAGTTGTTAAATATGCGTGTGATGTAGTTAATGCTTTAAACGACTCAGCACAGCAGTGCGATAGAGCTGTCAGAAGAAGGGATTAGCAGCAGCCACAAATAGTGGTGGTGGTGAGTCAGAGGGACAGTGTGCCAGGAAAGGTGGTTTATGGGTGAAAGGAGTGTCTCTGGGTGCAATAGGGAAAGTGACAGAGGTGTTCCCTTGCCTGAAGTCACAAGGGACTTGTGCCAGAATGGGAAATAACCCTCAGCTTTGTTGGATTCTGCTTCACCTGTCAGTGGTGCTTTAAAAATGAAAAAACACACCAAAACAACAAAAAAGAAAACAAGAAAAACCCAACCCACCAAAACCTAAGCCCCACCAAAAGGCTTGATTTTTTTTTTTTGTTATGGTTTGGTACATTTGCCCTTTAACTAAATATTAAGCTTTATAAATTGCCTGCTTTACTGCCCTAAATTTGCATCATTAACTCTGTAGGGGGGTTGCAGTGTTTGAAGACTTTGCACTAGTGAGGAAGCTGCTTAAAATAGTCTTTTATTGTAGTGTTTAGTTTGAGGTTTTATTGCACATAAATCCATCATAGTCTGCAATATACCAAGGTCATCTGGAACAGTTCATTTTTCCTTTAATTCCATAGCAAAATCTTCATGGAAAGAAGGATTGTTTGTGTGCTGTTGAATGCATCAGTTGATTAGGTCCTGAGTTATGTCGTTACTCAGGAGAGGTGTCCTACATTAATCTTGATCACTGCTTTGAAGTCTGTGGGTAACTTGGATCTTGACTACCTTGTCATTGAGGCTGTGGATATGAGCATAGAGAATTTCTGAACTGTGAATCAGGCCCATTGGAAGGAACTTGGTAAAATACTGTTATTTCAAAGCTGGGTAGAAAGAACACCATTCCTGTCTGTATGTGATCTTGGAACCATGAGTGTGGTCACAGTATATTGGGAAGAATAAAAGACTGGTTTCCCTAAGTGAGTGCAGTTAAACTGTGACTGTTCTGGTTGAAAGCAATCCCTCTTCTATCGTCACCACCTGAATTAAAAGGAGATTTACAGTCTGTGTGACACTGGTGACTTTTCTTTGGACTTGTTCTTTTGTTATTGATTTTCTATTGCAAATAAGTGTTCATTTTCAGAAGAAAGAGTGAGAGAATCAAAAAGCTATTCCAAAGAACCATGCCAAAGAGGTAGTGGAGAACAAAGGAAAATAAAAGGAATGAGCATATATGGGGCTTTTGGTTAAAAATGGGACTTCTAAAGAAGTTCTTTAGTGGTTTCAAACTAGAGCAGAGCAGGTTTAGATGAACCACTAGGAAGTTCTTCCTCATTAGGGTGGTGAGGCACTGGCCCATGTTGCCCACAGAGGTGGTGAAAGCTCCATCCCTGGAGACATTCAAGGCCAGGCTTGATGAGGCTTTGAGCAACTTTATCTAGTGTCCTGGCTCATTGTGGAGGAGGTGGACTAGATGACCTTTGAAAGATCTCTTCCAACTTTGTGATTCTGTGATTTGGACAAGACCTGATGCTTCCTCAGCTGAGTGCACTGGAGTTGCTTCCTCTAGTACCTGAAGACGTTCATGCCTGAGGTTTTCATCACAGCAACTATGAAATAAAGGAAGGGTGGGGATGACCATGCTGCTGAAAGAAGGATTCTGAACATCAAGTTGGATCTTGTGGAGCTTAGCTTACAGAAAATGTTGATTCTTAGGCTGTGTTTTTTGTTCTGAGGACCCAGCTTGGGAGCGGCTTGGGATCTTCTCCCAAAGTACACACAAGTTTATTTGAAGTAGAAGATCATGGGCTATGGTGAACACAGTAGAAAAACACTGCACAGCTGAACTTTTATCAGCTACTTTGTTACAAGTTACGCCTAAAATGACAGAAATACAAGATTATAAGAGCCTTCCTTTACTCTGCTATTACATCCTTGACAGTTCTTAATTCATAATTCCGCTGCTCTGCTTGTGTAATTAGCTAATAACTATTTTTGCTGAAGTTTTTTTGCTCAGCAGAATAGTGGAAAAATGAAGTAGTAAGAAAAGCTGTAAATATTCTGCCTGCGACTTCTTCCCCTCCCCGCCTTCTCTTTTGTTTTCAGAAGATGAAGAATACATTTAAGAAAACACCCAAATACCTCATAATTACTGTGTTGTTTGAAGTCAAGCTTTAGACTACAAAAAGGCACATTTTTCCTCTAGACCTCATTCTGAGGAGGGATCAGAATCACAGAAGCCTGTACCTTCCATTGATGGGCTGTTTGAAACTTCTGAAAATTTTTTAAGGAATTATTTAACTCTGGCATAAAGATGTTTTCCAGGGTATGTCTTCATTTGCTAATTATTCCTTTAAAACTGAAGCTTCTTGTTAGTCTCCATTCACATTACATGCTGGAATAGTTTCACATAAAATCATAGAGTTGGAAGGGACCTTCAAACATCATCTAGTCCAAACCCCTGCTGCGAGCTGGGACATTTTGCACTAGATCAGGTTGACCAGAACTTCCTGAAACCTGGCCTTGAAGGCCTTCTGGGATGGAGCCTCATAGTTTGATTTTTATTAATTTTTCCCACAGCAATGCATGATAATTGATCTGTGAAAGGCTTAATATAGAGAATTATTTTATCTATATTGCCAGGATTAATAGGCTTTATGTTGTGGTTCAGATCTACCTGCTGTTTTGATTGACTCTATAAGGCTGTCTGGGAAAGGATGTAAAAGTATGTGGTTGTGGTTTTTTTTGTATTCTGTAGAAATGTTAGAAAAAGCTCCAGCAAAGCTTTCTAAAGCTTTAGCAAAAGCTATCATTTTCATTGAATAAACTTCCATCAACTCAATGAGCAGGTGAGCTGAATGAAATATTAGAATACAACAGGTTTAGATTAGACATTGGGGAAAAGTTCTTCACTATTATGGTGATGAGGCACTGAAACAGATTGCCCCAAGAGGTGGTGGAGGCTGCATCCCTGGAGACATTCAATGCCAGGCTTGCTGAGGCTCTGAGCAACCTGATCTAGTGTAGGATGTCCCTTCTCACTGCAGGGAAGTTGAACTAGATGGCATCCCTTCCAATCCAACATATTGTATGATTATGATGTTGTTCTGTATGTTTGTTTATGTACATCATTCAGGCTGCTAATCACAACAGGGTTTCTTTGATGGACAAGGGGCAGTGGGTGCAAGATGGAACACAGGAGGGTCCACAGAAATATACAAAAATACTGTTTCACGAGGGTGACAGAACACTGGAACAGGCTGCCCAGAGAGGTTGTGGAGTCTCCTTCTCTGGAGGCCAAAAACCCACTTGGACACCTACCCGTGTGACCTGGTTTAGGTGTTCTTGCTCTGGCATGAGGATTGGACTAGAAGATCTCTTGAGGTCCCTTCCAATCCCTGACATTCTGTGATTCTGTGATGGTCTCTCTAGCTCTGCAAGAGATTAGATATTTATTTAATTCTCCAGAATTGGAAGGACTATGCCCAAAAAGTTGGCTATAGCAGTTGATCTTGCAGATTTCGCCCTTGCCTAGTTGAATTTTTATTGAACATGCCTTCGGCTTCATCAGAACACAGCCTGAAGTTGCCCTCAAGTCTGGTTGAATTTGGAGCTAAAAAATAAAAGATAGTATTTGTCTGCTCTTAAATTGACATGTTAAAAAAGATATTTAGTGGTTTTGAAATACTGTGTGCTGGTTCATCTCATTTCACAGCTGGTTAGCTAAACTAACTTCAGCTTAATTAATTTGTGAGCCCATGGAAAACTTTTTAAAGTCAAATGACGTGGACTTACATCTTCTGGGCACTTCGATATCACACTACAGACATTTTTTATGGATAAACACAACTTCACTGGAACCCTGCTGACAAGGAGCTGCTGCCTTGTGTAATTGGAAGAACAAATGAGGCTATTTAAGGTGGTGGATTTTGTGGTAAATGAAAGGGTTTGAGTTACCTGAAGATGACCTTTGAGTCCCCATAATGGAGCATAATGGAGCAGGACTGCCTGAGGACCTGCTCCTTGAAGGTTTATTGCCGTGCTCATGAAGTGGTGATAGAGGTGAAAGCTCTTGTGAAGTGACTGAAAGGTCACCTTTTATAACTTCTCGGTATTAAATTGGGAGGATTGATTAAAGCAAATGGGAGTTGAATTTTCTGTGCTTTAAAGGCTGAGCTACAACTTGGTTCTCCTTAACAAAATATCAAACTCCACATGGCAGAATTTCTTAGGCAACATTTTTGAATCCAAATTATGCTAATTGGAGAGGGAAAAGGGAGATTTTTCTCTCTTTAGCAATATTTTGTCTTCTAAACACACTTGTCTTTTTACTGGGCGAAGCATAAAATTTCCTTGTTTAATGCAGCAGTTTTATAATACAGTTTGTATTATAAAGCTTTAAAAAGATGCTGCATAAAAATTAATTTTTAATTTTCTGTTTTCTTAGCCATGAAGAGTGTCAGCTCTGGCTTGTTGATTTGTTCTCTACTGCTAGAACTTTGACATCAAATGGCTGTTTGTCTTAGCCTATATGTGTTTGTTTATACATTGGGGATTTATGCTGTGCTTATCCTTCACTAAGAAATACAACCCTAAATGCTCCACCAGTGTGTTCTTTAAGCATAAATGGAATAATGCCGTGTTATTGTGAGCTCATAGATTATTTCTTAAATTCATTGTAATTGCATTTAATGGTTTGGAAGTCTGAGGAGCTGTTAATGCCTTAACTGTGTTCTATAGAATGCTGTGAGTCTTTGAAAACCACCCATTTTCTTCTGGGGTGCAGTGGCACGTAAATCAGGTTGAACTCTCAGTTGTAAACATCCTTTTAGCACACGGTTTTTTGGTAAGCTGTTCTTCTAACTTTGTATTTAGCATTTGGAGGAAAAGTAGGAAAAGGGAGATATGTCCACACCATTTTTGTTAAATTAATTGGACCCTCTGTGGCTGCAGAGCTTTCTTACTGGCTTTTGTGTTTTCAGACAGATGAGAGCAAAAGCAGCCCAGATAGGAGCAGGCGCTTAAGAGACTTGTTGACCCATAAGCAACTTCATTTTCCTAGATCCCTTTTAGAAGATGTGACTCATTATTTCTACGTTGCCCTGGAATTAATGAAGAGGGATTTTAAGAAGCATCTGTAAGTTCAACTGATCCTCTCATGGATCCCTTCCATGGAACAGAAGTAATCCTGGCAGAATGCGTCCCCTTTAAACAGCATCAAGGGAGTGGAGTCCTCCCTCTTTGGTTACTTTCTACTGTGTTTATCTCATAAATAGAAGGTTTTCCTTGTTAGTAGAGAAAGCTTTATAAGGTCAAGAAAAATCCTGGTGACTCTTCTAGATAGCTTTTTAGCTTTGTCTTACTCCTCTTCTTGTGCACCCCCTGTTTTTCCCCACTGAGCTTGGAAAGTAGCACAGTCAGTCTGTTATGGAGAAAAATTATCAGGCTTAATATTGCTAACTTTGCAGTAAAACAAGATTCACTTTTTCTCAGTTTTTCAAGTCTCTGTGAGTCATACAATCATAGAATTACCTTGGCTGGAAGGGACCTCTCAGATCAGAGTCCAACCATCAAGCCATGGCTGACAAGAACCATGACTAAACCATATCTCTAAGCTCTGTGTCTTAAATACCTCCAGGGATGATGGCTCCACCACTTCCCTGGGCAACCTGTTCCAATGCTTCATAACCCTTTCAGTGTTGTAACTTTTTACAAATATCCATTCTAAACCTCCCCATGAAGCATGTGTTTGCTTTAAAGGCTAGGATTGTGAAGGAACTTCTCCAAGATGTCCTGAGAATGGCAGCAGTTTTGCTCTGTGTTTGGGTTTTTTTTGGGGTAAATAGCATAGAACATGTAGAGACAGAAGGCTGGAATCAGTGCCCCAAGGAAGGAGTAATTTTAAAATATTCTCAACTTACATGGCACTGACTTTAGGCTTCTCTACAGTGGGCCTTCAAAAAGGAAATCGAAGGAGGTGGGAGAAGATGAGTGAGTTAATCCACCCACAAGAAAATCTGCTGCAACTTTCATGCCCAAAAATTAATGAAAGCCATATGGCTTTGAAAAAAATGGCTAATCTTTATTTATGGAATAATAAAAACAAAGGAAATTCAGTAGTCCTCTATCATTTGTTGTCTTCACAGCATGGGATCTGAGACTGCATAGGATCTATTGTGCTGCTCAGCATCAGAGGATCCTTTAGGAAGGAGAAGTTTGGGGAATAGCACCGTAGTCCTCCTGCTTTCTCCCAACATCCTCCTACTCCACATTGCTACACTTATAAGTCAAGATTTGATAATTAAAGTGGAGGATTTGTCAAATTTTATTTTTTAAATGTTATTCAGATTATAGGACTAATTAGGACCTGGGAGTGTTGGTTGTTTTGCTGGCTTGAACATGAGCCACCAGTGTACCCAGATCAGCAGCACCCTAGCCTGTATCAGGAACAGTGTGGTGAGCAGGACTGGGGCAGTGATTGATTATCATCCCCCTGTACTCAATACTGGTGAGGCCTCACTTCAAGTGCTGTGTCCATTTTTGGGACTCTCACTAGGAAAATCAAAAAGACGTTGAGGTGCTGGTGTGGGTCCAGAAAAGCTGGTGAGGAGTCAGGAGAACAAGTCTTATGAGGAGCAAGTGAGGGAGCTGGGGATGTCCAGCATTGAAAAAGGGAAGCTGTGGGGAGACTTTATTGCTCTCTACAAGTACATGAAAGGGTGTTGTAGAGAAAAGGGGATTGGTCTCTATTGGAAGAAGTTTGGTTTTCAGGGAAGTAAAACTCACGTAAGGTGTTCTCTGGCTCTGTCCAGTTCCCCTTCTCAGTATTGCTCCAGATTGCCAGCTAGTTTTATCAAAATTTGTCTGGAGTTATGAACTGATGTGAAAATAATTGACTGACTAACAGAGAGACCCTAATGATGTTGTTCACTGAGGGGGAAGCTGTGGTTAGGTCTCTGCTGATGAGATACCCGAAAAACCCACAAGAACTTGATCTGTACACATCATCCAGGCTTTGCTGAAAAGTGCTTTAGATCTTGATTTTTGTTTGGATATGCTTGAGTGGAAGAAATTATACAATCTTTTATGTGCATCCCTGTTATAGAAATCTGTTGTTTAACCCTTTATTCCACAGGGCTTTGGGATTTTCACAGTCAACTTCACTTGGGAGGAGAGAGGATCAGCCCTGCAGGCAAATTTAAAGCAAACCCTAAATGCTTGGATACAATTCAAAAGCTTCTGGCTTTCCAAACCCTCCCCCCTCCTTGCATTCAAAAAGCTGATACTGATGTTTAGTAGATTAAAACCAGCCTGCAATTGAGCAAGCAAAAAGTCATAGTCAGGGTAGAAAAGTCTTGACTTGAATTTCCTTTGAGGCAAAATGCCAGTTCTTAGCTGAGGACTTCTCCCTATTTCTTGTTAGTGGGGGAACCTGGGAGTTCTCTGGTTAGAATGTGTATTTTCAGACAATGGCCAGTGGTTTTACATGGTCTTTGTATAAACAGATGCATTATTTTTTTTTTAATAATTTTTTTTTAGCATTTTCTTGTTGATTCATTACTGAGCAGATACTACTGTTGTAATCCAGAGGACACATCTCACCCAACCAGAACAAACATTGCCCTTCCACACTCCTAATTTCTGACAGATTTTCCTCAGTGAATGCTATAATCTGATTGGCATCACTTAAACCAGCTCATTTTACATAAATGGTGCTCAGATGCCTACTTGATGAGCAATATTTATAAAATGTTGTAAATGCTTGGTATTAACTATACCCAGCTCTGGAGCCTCCAGCACAAGGAGGACATGGACCTGTTGGGAAGGGTCCAGAGGAGGGCCATGGGGATGATCAAGGGGCTAAAGCACCTCTGCTGCAAGGACAGATTGAGACAGTTGGGGCTGTATTGCCTGGAGAAAGAAAGAAGAGTGACATCATAGTGGCCTACTAGTACCTGGAGAGGGCTGGGGGGAACTGTTGGCAAGGGCACATATTAGGACAAGGTGGTTTGAGACTAGAGCAGGGCAGGTTTAGCTTAGACATTAGGAAGAAGTTCTTCACCATGAGGATGGTGAGACACTGGAACACCTTGCCCAGAGTGGTGGTGGAGACCCCTTCCCTGGAGACATTTAAGGCTAGGCTTGATGAGGGTCTGAGCAACCTGCTCTAGTGCAAGATGTCCGTGCTCACTGCAGGTTGGACTAGACCTTTGAAAGTCTCTCCTAACTCAACTCATTCTGTTATTCTGAGTTTACAGGAGACACAATGAGCAAGTCTTATTTTTTTTTTCTTCCTCATTATCTGCTCTGTCCCTTTTCTACGACTGCAACAATTAAAAGTTCAGGGTTTCTGACCTGCAGAGCACAATTATTTTGCTTTTGGCATTTTAATGCATAAAAACGCATCACTTTTTAAATATTTATAAAATTAATTTCTATTTGTTACTTTTTAAAGTAACGGGTAGACATGTTTTCCTTCCCTTCTTTCAAATAATCAGTATCTTTTCAATTTAGTATCCAGGAGGCACTTGGCTTCCTTTGAAGAATCTATTCTCCTGAGTGGATAAATTTTAATAAAAAAATTTCTCATGCTGTGTAGTACTTGGTTTTCACCTCCATTACAAGGAGGAGGTCTGGCCTTGAGGAAGGCCATTAGAATACTCCTCTCATCAATAAAGAGACCTGTAATGAGCAGACACTGTCTCTTGACATGTGGGTTGGTAATTTGTATTAGTCTAATCTCTTTAAAAGTATAAAGAAATGTACCCATTCTGTTTATTAAATATTAACTGGGAAGTGCAGTCACCAAGGAGGATTTTAAAAGGGGTTTTTTAATCTCAATTTATCACATCTTGATTTTTTTTTTTTTTTTAGCACATTTTCTGAAAAACACTTTATATTTTACCNTTTTTTTTTTTTTTTGAGCACATTTTCTGCAAAACACTTTATATTTTACCCAAGGCAGAGACTGGACAGAATCAGAGAAGACTGGGAGAAGCATCCACAGCTTTCCATTTTGTGAGTAAACAAGTGACTGGCTCAAGGTCAACTCAGGAGCCAGAGGGTGGATCTTTTAAAAGCAGCTTTTCACCCCCACCTGAGCTGAACCAAGGTCCTAAAAGGTTTCAATCATCCCTACATGCATTTTCCATAGGGACATCATTTGTGTTTCAAATATTGCTGTGATACTTTTTGTTTTTTTTATCTGGGGCAAATACATCCCACCTTGTTGCTGGAAGTATTTTGGTGGCTGTGAAGCACTTGGGAGCTTTGAAAAGTTTAAAGGGGAGGAGGAAGGCACCCGGGCACGTCTGCAGTTCCCTTTGCCTTTCTTCAGCCCCAGAAAGAGCTTTGTGCCTGAGCAGTGATGCAGAACATCTGATGGGCCTGCTTCTGCCCTAATCTCTCTCTTTCCCTTCAACCCCCCCCCACCCGCGAATATTTTTTCTCTTTTTAACCCAGCAGA
>VZTY01005071.1:9571-25719 GCA_013400935.1 Turnix velox | reverse complement strand
TTTTTTTTTTTTTTTGAGCACATTTTCTGCAAAACACTTTATATTTTACCCAAGGCAGAGACTGGACAGAATCAGAGAAGACTGGGAGAAGCATCCACAGCTTTCCATTTTGTGAGTAAACAAGTGACTGGCTCAAGGTCAACTCAGGAGCCAGAGGGTGGATCTTTTAAAAGCAGCTTTTCACCCCCTCCTGAGCTGTACCTTGGAGCTAAAAGGTTTCAATCCTCCCTACATGCATTTTCCATAGGGACATCATTTGTGTTTCAAATATTGCTGNGAAAAAAAAAAAAAAGGCACCAATTGGATTTAAAGTGGATTTATAAAGATTTTTGCTTATGGTTTTGTATCGCTGGTGTGTCGAGGAGTGAAGCTTAGTAGAATTATCATCAAGAATGGTAATTAAACATATGCCAGAGCCGAGTACATGCTGCTACAAGTAGGCAGAAAGGTTAAGTTGAAGGCGGCTGCTTGGCCAGAGATTTTAATTCCCTCTTGGTTCTAGGCTTGGCTAAGCCTCCCCTGCCTTACTGCAGAGAGATTACCCTGGAATATATAAAGAGCTTTAAATCCCTGTGCCGGTCTTGTTCCTCTTGATTTTTTTTTTTTTTTTTAATATCAAGGCAGATTTTTGCTGAATCAGTTGTTTAGAATCCCCACGAAACCTTGCGCTAGGAGTAAAATTAATATTTGATTTTGTTTCCCATTTTTATAAACACACACTTTAGCAGTGTTTATGCTTACGTGTTTTAAGGGGCAAACACAGGTCTTGAAGTAATTTTTATGTGTGAAATTAAGAAGAAACAAAGCCTGTGGTGTGTCTGTTTGGGTGACATTTGCCAAGAAGAATCATACAATCTTAGAATGGTTTGGGTTGAAAGGGACCTTAAAGATCATGTAGTTCTAACCCCCTTGCTATGGGCAGGGACATTTACCACTGGACCATGTTGATCAGTGCCTCATCCAGCCTGGGAAGGGCACCCACAACCTCTCTGGGCAACTTGTTAAGTAGCCCTGGTTTTAAGGGAGTCATTAGTGGCAATTATATTTGTTCATTACTTGGGATACTGAGCAACCTGGTCTAGGTAAAGGTGGCCCTGCTCACTGCAGGGGGGTTGGACTAGATGGCCTTTGAATGTCCCTTCCAACCCTATGGTTCTGTTTTTGGAGCTGTGATGTTGAGTGAGTGGCTGATGGAGATGTTTTGTGGTGGTTCTCCTGCATTTTTAGGGTGTTGTGGTCTTTTTCAGTATTGATGTGTGTAAGTCCCATCCCTAAATGGGCTACAGGATGAAGAGTAATGGCTTCGAAGTGGAAGTGGGAAGGTTTAAATATCAGGAAGAAATTCCTTATTGTAGGGGTAGTAAGGATACTGGTCCAATTGCCCTGAGAAGCCGCTGATGCCCCATCCCTGGAGAGGTTGGAGCTAGACGATCTTTAAGGTCCCTTCCAACCCAAACTATTCTATATGATTCTGTGTTCAAGGCCAGGCTGGACGGGGCTTTGAGCAACCTGGTCCGGTAGGAAGTGTTCCTGGGGGTGGAATTAGATACTCTTTTAACATCCTTCCAGCCAGTAGTACATAAAATGGGATAAAAGCCATGCTCAGAGGTGGTGGGTTCTTGGTGGGATTTGCTGGACCACACGCCCCGCCCGCCCTGGCGATGGGGGGGACGGGGACTGAGAAATGCTGAAGCACAGACCCATGATAGGGTGGGAGTGTGGAGGGGGGGTGTGTGTGTGAGCGCATCTNTGTGGGGGGGGTGTGTGTGAGCGCATCTCCAGCCCCCTCCTGGGCAAGCCGCGATGTGTGGCTCTGGGTGAGTGTCTCTGGGCTACCGGCTGCGCCCAACAGACGGGAAGATTTGCATATTAATGCGGCGCTTTGCTAATCACCTCCTCTCCCTCCTCCTCCTCCTCCCCCGTGGAGGAGGCGGGAGGCCGCGCACCCGCGCTCACTCCGCCGCTCGGGAAGGAGCCGCGGGGGGCGGGTGGGTGTAGGGAAGGAGGAAGAGGATGGTCGGGGCTTCCACTCGCTCAGGGAGGAGAGGATGAAGCCGCGGTGCCGTCTCCCCCCGCCTATGTGAGCATAACGGGGCAGGTGAAGGAGTTCAGCGCGGCGGTGAAAGGCGAGAGGCTTCTTCCTCTTCCTCCTCCTCTCTCCGGGGCGGTGGATGCGGAACCTCCGCAGGGGCGGTTGGATGTGGGTGCTGGAGGTGGCCGGGCAGCGCGGCCCGGAGGCGGCAGGTGCGGGCTGCATGGAGAGGAGCGGCTGCAGCCCATTCCCCATCTGCTGGGCTAAAGGTAGGTATCCCCCTTCTTTTAGTAATTATTATTTTTTTTCCCCTTATCTTCCCTTGTTAATTTGATGTTTTACCACCTGTGAGTCTGTAGGGTTTTTTTTTCCCCTCTCAAAGGTAAAAAAGAAAAGCTTTAAAAAAAAATCTTTATTCCGATCATGCACTCCTGATACAGAGCGAGTCCGCAGGATCTTCTTTTTCACCTGACAGCTGTAATGCCTTTTTTTATTATTCTTATTATTTATTCTCCCCCCGCTTTGCTTTTCAGAATTATTAGAAATAAAAGAGCACTCGAGCTGTTGGGTTTTGCTTCCACTGATGCGAGAATGGATGGGGAGGGCTTTGTTTTGGATCTTTGTGTTGGAAACCCCTGCCAGTTGGAAGTCTGCTTTTTTTGGGAAGAAGTAGTGGGGCTTTTTTGAATGTCTGATCTTACAGTGGGGCACTGGCAGCTTTTTACTTCACATCTTAGCAGTTGCCACCCCTGTTATTCACCTCCCCAAAAGAAGAGACAATCGCTAGCCACAAAGCCGGCATTTATTACAATGAGAGGGTTTGACTTGCAGACAAGGCTTGACAATAATTAGATGGAAATGTGAAACTCCAGTCACATGATTATCTTAACTTGCACCCTCAGACATGCAGAACATTATAAATATCCAAAAGATATTTCCCCTTTTACAATCCAGAAAGCATTTCTATGCTGGTGTTGTGGTTAGGAGCATGTGTATGAAGATGCAGCACCGGGGGATAAAGCTTAAAATTCTGTTAGAAGCCACAGAATGGAATCTTCCTTAGATGGCCAACAACTGCCTAAGGTTGAGTGTGGCTGATTGTGAGCATAACTTTCCTCGTGTTCGCTTTCATTTCCATGTACTTTCTTTTTTGGAAGAGAAGCTGGCAGGGAAGTGTTGCGTCACTGTAATCTTGGTTGGCAGACAGAGGCAGTTACTTCAGAAGCACAGGAGTTGTCTTGGAAAAAAAATAACAGTAAATTTATTTACTTTTAAAAGTCTTTTTTATTTGGAGAAGATGAGGAGGAACATTTAGCACTCCTGCATGCTTTCTCTGCCTTGCTGAGCTGCTTTGGCTACACCAGCGTTTGCCCCACACATTATTTTAAGACATAGAGTAGAAAGAACTTTAAAAGGAGGGAATCACAAAACTTGGATGCTACGTCCTGGTAGTGTCACTGTGAAGCTGAGGATCTGTCAGCTCACTGGGGAATAATAGTAAAGAGTGACTAACAGTAGCTGGAAGCAAAGCTAAAGCAAAGCTGTGCTTTGCTTCTAGTAAAACTTACTTACCA
Organism: Turnix velox; assembly: GCA_013400935.1. Taxonomy (NCBI): domain Eukaryota; kingdom Metazoa; phylum Chordata; class Aves; order Charadriiformes; family Turnicidae; genus Turnix; species Turnix velox. The sequence continues at coordinate 22,113 of VZTY01005071.1, read as the reverse complement.
GGAGGGGGTAAGAGCATCCTCTGCATCATAAACCAGCTAACGGAAGTATTAGATGAAATTGGGATTCATCTCTTCCTTGGGCTATTCTGAGGGTACTTTCCGGAGAGTAACTTGCAAAAAATAAAGAAGAACCTTTTGAAAGGAGCAGAGAGTTGTTACCATCTGTTGAGGCTGGTTAGTACTGGGAATATCAGTTTTCTCCCTCCTGCTCCAGTGGCAGAGGGTGACTTGCTCTCGCAGGAGATGGGTAAAAGATATCGATTCTCTGCCACCACCCACTCCAGAAACTAAAATGAATGAAAAATGATCCTTCCCTCTTCCCCTGGACGCCTTCTCAGAGCATAACTTGAGGGAAACGATGGCTTATCCAGCCGCTCTGTCCCGAAATGGAGAGCAGCCATGTAATCTCTCTTTATTCCTGGGGGTAGAAAAAGGGGGGGACACAGGGAGTTAGTTGCATAAGAGGACAAAGACACCAGCATCCTCACCACTGCCAGTTGTGGCGATTTCTAGAAAAAGCTCCATCTCAGTCTTCTCCCCCTCCTCCCCCGGCCCTCCCCAAAAAAAATTAGGACAGATGAGAAATAGCTTGTGTGCTATTTGTCACTGAATGGTGGCCATTCCTTGTAGTTGATGGATACTCCGGATCCTGCTCAGCAGCTTAACCTTAGGGAAATGAAACGAATCTGGCCTACTTTGATAAGGGCTGTGAGATATCTGCAGTCGAAGAAAGGTAATATATTAATGAGGAAGAAACGTTTAATCTGGGCAGCTTTATTCTGGCTCTTTGGATTTTCTGTTCAAGCGTCACATTACCTGGGGCAAAAATGGATAGAACTTCTAAAAGTATTTTCTACTTTCTTAAAATGTATTCTTTCTTGATGTGTATGTTTTGTTATTGGTGTCTTTAAATGGTCTGTTATCTAGTTGGATGCTGAGCTTTTGGTGTGTTATGTGTGATATTTTAGGAAATGTTAATTCTTTGAAAATGCTTTGAAATACTTTGGTGTGTTCTTGTTTGTGCTTCTGCTTTGTTTTTAGTTCTTAAATCCAAAATCTTCAATGTTCTTGGTGATGCTGACCTGATTGTGGTCAGTTCTGCAGGGCTCCATCAAATAAAAATAGTATATTTGCTTACTTTATAAAGCATTTGCATGATCTGTATATGATAGGAGGCAGATTTTGATGCCTTATTATGCTAAAATCAGTCCTAAAGTAACATTACAGAAGGTATAATTTGCCCTGGATCTGTGTGCTCCAAATTTGGGTATGTTTTGATTGTCAAGTGCAGTGAAAGTGTGTGTTTTGTTTACTGGTGTATTTCTTCTCAGCAAGCAAGTCTGTGTCATTTTCCTGGAGTAGTGATAGAAGAAAGACTGTTTTGTCTGCTCCCCTCCTCCCTAATTAAATCATTTGAAACTTTAAATCTTTCTGGTCTTGCAGAATAAACAGCCTGAAGCTCGGGTACAGCTTTGGGGATCACCAAAATAGGGACTTGACTTTCAATGGGAAGTATCAGGAATGTTTGCCAGTATTATACAGGGATCTTTTCTGATTGTAACAGCAGTCAGAGAGGGTTTAAGGTGCCTTAAATTTTAACAAATTTATTCTGGTGGGTTGTTACTGATTGTGTCAGTGCACTTCCAGGAGGAAGTTTCTTGAGTATCTTCCATCAGAAAGCTCTGTTTAATAATTCATGAACAGTAAATTGTTGTGCTGCTGTTAAGTGCATGTCATGTGAGCAATTAGTGAAGGGTGATCATGGTTCTTTAATTCAGCTGTTCTGACAGGCACAAAGCGATCTGTACTCTCTGATGATAATCAAGTCCAAGCTCTCATCTTGATTTAGGGGAAAAAAAAACCCTTATATAAGCCAACTGTATTGTGAAATTTGTTTCATCAGCTTGGAAAATGAGTTTTACCCTATTTATTGCAATCTGTTAGTGTTGCAATCTTCTCTAAAGCCACAAGCAGATCCAAAATTCAGTGTTTTCCCTTGCAGTGAACTTTGCTGTGTCAGGAGGTGTGTTCAGCTGGGACTTGCAGTGATCTGTTGAGTGAAAGCCAGGATGGTTGTGTACAGAAAAGTTCAAGGTTCTTTCTCCTTCATCTCCATTTCGGAAGGCTTTACTATTATGCTAATGGAAAAATAGAATCATAGAATATGTTGAGTTGGAAGGGACCTTCAAAAGCCATCTGGTCCAACCTCTCTGCAGTCGACAGGGACATCCAGAGCCTCATCAGGCCAGACCTTGAATGTGTCCAGGGATGTGGCCACCACCACTCTGGGCAACCTGTGCTAGTCCCTCACAATCTTCACAGTGAAGAATTTTTTCCTAATGTTTGATCTAAACCTGCCCTGTTCTAGTTTAAAACCTTTGCCCCTTGTCCTATTGCTCCTTGCCCTGGCTAACAGTCCTTCACCAGCTTTCCTGTAGACCCCTTGAGGTAGTGGGAAGCTTCCTCTACATGATCTTCCCAAAGCCTCCTATCTTCTCCAGGCTGAACAGCCCCAACTCTCAGCCTGTCCTTGTAGTAGAAATGCTCCAGCCACCTTATCATCCTTGTGTCCTCCTGGATTCTCTCCATCAAGTTCATGTCCTTCTTGTTCTCATAATTCTGTATTATTTTGCCAACAGAAGAGGACTTTGGTAGTAATTTTCAGTCTAATAGATTGTCTTAGGTGACTGGTGGAAGGAACACAGTGGGGTAAGGAAGTTGGCTGATAACACAGGAGTAGGCAAGTAAGCAGTCTTTAAATCAGGATGTCTTCACTTTGTGACTTAAATGCTGTGTATATATAATACAAGTACAATAGCTGTGGTGTATTAGGAAACAAAGAAAGGCTCTTGTGTTAGCATGAGAGTTCTGCTGCATCTTCCCTGTGACTGGAGTGAAGCACACGTGGTTCTTTGCAGCTCTTTAGATATGAAATGAACGCTCTGAAGTGGTTTTCCTGTGGTTTCTGAGGGCATAATAACCTGAAGGAGAGTCTCATCTGTCATTTTACAATCTCTTCTTCACTTGCTGCTGAGGTGATGCAGAGCTGTTTCCTTCCAAACCATAGACTTGTCTAAACTTTTACTAAACTTTATTAACTTAGTGGTTTTTCAAGATGTGAGATTTGCAAAGTGTTAAAGCATATGTTAATTTTATTAATGCGTTTTTGCATCTTTTTTTCCCTTGTAAATGTTTGTAGAAAAAAAGATAAATAGCATTAATATCATCAAAGCACTCATTTTCAAAGGCAATTTAAAAGCAGTTCTTCAAATAAATACTTGTGTGTATTTAAAAGCAGAAAATAGACTGGAAGAGCTGGGGGGAAGGGGGGATGGTTCTCTTGAGTGTTTCAGTGCAAAATGCAACCATTGATCTTCCAAATGGGTATGAAAAATGCAGCTATGGAAGTACTGATGGATTTCATAAGATCTAAGAGTTGGAGGGGACTTTCAAAGGCCAGCCTTTCTGCAGTGAGCAGGGACATCTTGCATGAGATCAGGTTGTTCAGAGACTTATCAAGGAACCCTGTCTCTGAGTGTCTCCAGGTATGTGGGGCCTCTACAATCTCTCTGGGCAACCTGTTTTAGTGCTTCACCACCCTAATAGTGAAGAACTTGTTCCTAATACCTAATCTGAAACTGCCCAGCTCCAGATAAAATTTCTTTTAGGGTGATTTGTTTCCTATTCAAACACTCCTAGAATAGAAGAAGGAACTTGAAATGCTTTTACAGAAAGAGGAAAGTGATTATTTTAAGCACTGGCTGGTGGGAACATTCAGGGTTCCCTTTGTGGTGGACATGAATCTTATCTGTCACAGCATCTCCTAATGAACCAGTGAAATCTGCTGCTTCTGGGCTGGCAGAGGAAAATAAAAACTTGTTCTTGAAAAATGAAATTTTTTAAAATATATATGACACATATATATACACACTCATGTGAGCACATGCACAGCATCCTTTTCCTTAGCCATTTAGCCTGGCAACAATTGCAATGTCCTGACTTTAGCATCCTTAGATACCAAAGAGGATATTTCACCCGGTTTTGATGTGATTTTAGCAAATGTAATTCATGGGGCAATTAATCTTTATGCACTTCTTTTATTGAAAGGACCGCTGTAATGAAATAAGCTTTTCTGACTGATTAGAGATGTGTAAGAAATACATTGTCCCATCTTAGTTCTACGGCTTGTTTAATGGAGTAGTTGTGATTCATTTATGGTAAAAGAAAAAAATTGGTGTGTCAGCAAAGTTTATATGGTTTCAATTATTGTTAATCTGATAAAACACCTCACTGCTATCCTTAAATTCATGGCCTGGTACAGATTTGATTATGGTAATCTGTTAAAAACTGGAGACAAATTAATGCACACTATCTCATTGCAGTAGACAAGCCCTTACACACTATTGAGTTTTATAAACTAGCTCAGCAAACAAAAGATATAAGGTAGTGTCTTAGGCTTATTTAATGTAACATTTACAAAGTTCAACACATCTTAGGAAGTACAACACATCATAAAGCTGTTCATTTATAGCAATTATTAATAATAGGGTGACATCCATGAAGTTTTCATTAACTTGCTAAGTAAATGAGATCACTGTCATGACTGCTCTTGAATCCAGGTTGAGAATTAAGGATTACAGTTTTTCCTGACTGATTGTAAAGGATGAGTTACTGAGGTGATGGAGTTCACTGGTGGTTGCCCATCACTTGTGTGACACTTCATCTACTGGCAAACACATTATTCAGAGAAGCTGTAGATGCCCAGAGATTATGGCCAGTCTGGGTGGGGCTTGTAGATATGAATCACCTTCACCATCCTGTTCCTTGTAGTATTTGACACCCTGGGTTTATCTGACTAGGAGGTAGCAGTAGAATGAGGGACAGTGGTTTTAAATTAGAGCAGGGTAGGTTTGGATTAGACATCAGGAAGAAGCTTTTCATCATGAGGGTGGTGAGGCACTAGCACAGGTTGCCCAGAGAGGTGGTGGAGCCCCATTCCTGGAGACATCCAAGTCCAGGCTTGCTGAGGCTCTGACCAACCTGATGTAGTGCAAGATGTCCCTGCTTACTGCAGGGTGATTGAACTAGATGGCCTTTGAAGGTCCATTCCAACTCAACACATTCTATGTTTCTAATTAAAGATAGGGGGTTCTTGCCTTTCATTGTATAATTTCTTCTATTTCCTGTAACAATTTGGCCTAAATCAGCTCTACTTGAACTTGTTAGTGAAGCCCAGCTTTTCTTCCTTTAGGTGGTAATGTTTCTTGATTGTTAGATTAGTGATTTTATTGTCCGTATTTCATCATGGATTCCCATATTGGTTGAGCTTTCTCCTATTAAAAGCCTGTAAAGGTTAATGTAGCAAAGAACTTTCCCCTCCCCTAGTTGTTGCAGGGATGGCCCGCAGTCCTGTTAAACCTTTATTTCTAGTGAGGAAGATAAAAAGAACCGAATGTAGTGCTGAGGAAAAAAAAAAGTAGTAAAATTTAAGCTCTTCTCATGGGCTTTCTGCTATTACATTTGCAATTTGGCGATGACTGTTGTCCTTGCTGTTATGGGAAGATAACTGGAAGGAATCGTATTCCTGAAATCCAAGTGTGTTCAACTCAAAGAGGGTTTTGTCTGTTCTGTGACATGGTGATGGCTCAAGATAAACTGAAGAACTGTAACAAAGATACTTTAGAGGAACCTTCTCAATGTGATCATAACAGCTGATTCCTGGACAACAACTTACGTTGATGGTCAACACAAACAGGAGCTTTTTGTCCTTTCAGGTGTTTGATTCCAAGGGCCTTGAGTCCTGCTGGCAGAATTAAAAGGCTGAGTTAAAGTATCTCTGATTTGTGGTTGTGTACAGCTGGACTTGACAAAATGAAAGCATTCATCTGCTGTAGAAACCCATCCCAACCTTTCATGGGAGGGAAGAGGTATCTCTCAGATGGGAGCTGTTAGCTGTTCTTCACCCAAGGTTGGTGTTAATTAGTTTAGTCCTCCTTTAATCATTTGAGTGGCAAAGAAATTTGCACTCTGTCCTGTTAAGCAGTGACACATCTCAGGTTAACTGGGATGGGCAGATAGCAGTGGTACCTGTCATCTCTGTGTGTTAATGTAACATCCACAAACTCTAGTCTTAAGCAAGAAGATAGACTTTCCTGTCTGATAATGAGTCTGTGGTTTGTGTGATTGTGATGGTTCATCAATCAAATAATTATTTGAAACAGTAATTCATACCTCATCTTTTGCAACTTATTACTGTAAAATTCTTGGAGGGAGTTTTTTCCCTAAGCTTTTCCCCTCCTTGCTCTTCCACGGTGAGTCAACCTACTTACTGTAAGTTGCTCATAAAGTGTGTCCTTTGTGATTGGATGTGCAGGTTTTTATGGGGCCAGGTCTCTTACCTCCTTCCTCTCTCTGCATGTACATCATATTCTAGTGCTGATCACCCAAACATAAATGCACTTGTCTGTTCACATCTGATGTTCTGGAAACACAGAGGTATGAGCATCACTTTCCAAAATAAAGGCAACATTGAAGAAGGGTGGATTAATGTGCTCTTGTGAAACCCCACCTGAAAAGTAGTATGGCCACCTCTGAAGGTCTCAAAACAAGAAGGACATGTGCCTGTGAGAGAGGGTCTAGAGAAGAACCACTGTGATGACACTTCTACTGAAGACAGGCTGAGAGGGTTGGGGCTGTTCTACTTGGAGTGAAGTGAGACCTCATAGCAGACTACTGATACTTGAAGTGCCTGTAGGAAAGCTGGGGAGGGATTGTTTGCCAGAATAAGAGAAGGGGCAGTGGTTTTAAACTAGAGTAGAAAACGTTTAAACTGGACATTAAGAGGAAGTTCTTCACCCTGAGGGTGGTGAGGCACTAAGCACAGGTTTCCCAGTGAGGTGGTTGGGGCCAGGCTTGATGACGCTCTGAGCAACCTGATCTAGTGCAAGATGTCCCTGCTCGCTGCAGGGGAGTTGGACTAGATGACCTTTGAAGAACCCTTCCACTCTATGATCCTGAACCCTTTGGTTTGTTGATTTGTTAATTAATAAATCATTTTTTCCTTGACATTGGCGGTGCAGTGTAATTTGGCACTGAATATTCAGATGGACTATTATTTCTGGCTTTGCTTTCTACTTCTTTGTGTTTGTTCCCTTTTCCTCTCACTCTTTTGAGACCACAAGACACTGTTTGTTTTATCCCTGTGAACTGTTTTGTTTCATGTGTAAGAGCAGATGATATAAATGTTATAACTTGATTAACGAGTTCAGAGCCCTCTGTCAAAACAGCAGGTTCTTAGGAATATTCCCAAAGTAACTTGTTATCTCTCTCTCTCTAATCTTAATTTTGTGCCTTTAAAATAAATAAGGAATTTAAACCTCTTTTGCAAGATGTCTTGAATGTATTAACCAATCCTCTGCAGAAGAATTGCTTCACAAATACCTTATATTAGTATTTATTAAATGCCTTAGAAAACAAAACATCAAGGTAAATCTCTAAATTTAAGGCAGAACATATGCTGTGAAGAAGCATAATTCTTTCAAAAATTAAACTCTGAAAGAAAAAAATCCTGTTCTAATGTAGTCTTCCATCTGGAAAAATGAAAAATTAAGTATTTTATGACTTTTTTTCTGGACATCTGTCTGATATATCTAAGCACCATCTTAACTTCAAATGATGGTTTTTTTTGTATCAAGTATTGTGTAGGTGTGAGAAAATTAAACAATCAAAGGCAAACACACCAGTGAAATTGTTGGATAAAACTACCATTTGAAGTCCTCTCTTTTATAATACTGATAATGTGACTTAGTTGCTGTGTAAAGGAAAATGGATAAGAGGTGTTTTTAACAAATGCCCTTGTACTTCATAAATGGGAAGTAAATTGAAACTGAAACAAGTTTTTTTTAGTTCTGAGATCAGTTCTCTTTGTCTCTGAAATCTGTGAGCTCTGAGTTTCTTTTGGTTAATTGGAGAAATTAAGGAATTTCAGTTAACTAATAAACGATTAAAGAAAATAGAGCATATTTGGGGATGAGGAAAGTCTTCCACAATTTGAATTTGCCTTGGAAACCTCAGCTTTGGTGAAAAAACATTGAAAGTTTCCTTCAGGAAGACTGTGGTGGGAGATTATTAATACAAGTAAATGAGATTAGGGTCTCCTGCCACTTTTGCAAGGAGGAAACATGCTGGTATGTGCTCCTCAGGGTTATTTTTACTAGAGCAACACCTTTTTCTTGTGTATTTCACTTCTGCTTTCAATTTCTAAATGCAGTAAGTGAAAGATAGTACTGCAGGGATAGAGTAAACCTGCTGCCATCTCATCAAGCCTGCTGTTCTGTTCCCCTCTTCACACTGGCAAAGTATTCTTAAAGGGGGAAAAATAATTTCCTTCTGGAGTGTGAAATTTGTTTATTTCTTACAGTGCAAATCATTAAATCTTCATTCACAATCAGAGGATCACTGGAAGTGATCTTTCAGGTCATTGAGTCCAACCATCAATCCATCTGACCAGAACCATCCCCAAACCATATTTCTGAAGCTCTTTGTCTGCCCATCTCTTAAATTGCTCCAGGAATGGTTCCTCAGACACTTCCTCGAGCAGCCTCTTCCAATGCTTGATAACCCTTTTGGTGTCAAAATTTTTCTTAATATCCAATTCAACTCTCCTGGTGCAACTGGAAGCTGTTTCCTTTTGTCACCTGTTTACTTGGAAGAAGAGATTGACCCCCACCTCTTTATGCACTTCTGACATCAGAAGTAGTTTTTCCATTACCTGTTCAAATAGTGTTTGCCCAGAAAATGGCTTTTAACAGGCATTGTGCTTCTTGCCACCTCTTTAAATCCTTATCCCTTGCTGAAGATCTGCAGATGGTGCCATGATAGTCAACTGTCTGGTGTTTTGTTGATTTTGATGCAAATTTCAGGTGCTCATTGCCACATTCCTTGTATCAGATGCAAACCAGCCAGACTTACCTGGCCCTTCCCTTGAAATTTCATCACCATTTGCCACATGGAAATTGTTGGAATTCATTGTGGGAATGTATCACTTTTTACAGGTCATTGGATTTAGTAACAGGCCAGTGTCATGCAGCACAGTGACGTGGTTGTTGTGCTCTATTCTTCTTGAGCACTTCTGTACCTTTTGCTATTTACTTGGTGCACCTTCAGTGCTTTTTGAAGCTCTTCTGAACAGCTTCACCTCATTTCACTGAACCTCCCTCCATGAAAAAAATCCAATACCAAAACTGGGGAGAAAAGAAGCCTGGGCTGATTTCTGCTGTGTTAATAAGTAAGAGTGGCTCAGAAATTGTTTAAGAAGCAGCAGGAGGCCTCAAAAGGGAATAAAGAAGAATAATTTGTGAGTAATGCTCATCAGTGAGGAGAGGGACAACAAACTCCACAGCTTTGGCAGCAGCAAGGACAAACTGCTTATGTTAAGTGAGTTCAGCAGCCTGTAGTGACAACTTGCCTTTGAAAAATTAATTAAAACCTCCATACAAATACTTCCTTCAGAAATAATTGTGTCTTTCTTCTGTTGTCTAGCTTCGTACAGAGACAGATCTGAGAAACCAAGTCTAAGTTCCTTTAATGATATTTAAACATCAAGCTACATGGTAACTGGAGAACTGTGGGCAAGAAGACAGTTGAATTTTACAAAATACCTCTGAAAACATCATGTGAGCAATGAGGCATCTTTAATTTTGTATTTTAAAAGACATATAAACCCTGGTAAGGATCAGAATACAAAGAGTAGATTTCTGGGATGCCTTCAGAGATGTGGCTTTTTTCCTAAGATTGTTTAATTTTATGGTTGGTTCTATGAAAGAAGATAATAAAAAATACCATCGGTGTTCTTTTGGTGTGATGATTTGATGTGAAGTATTTTTTCAAGCCTGGAAATCATCATCTTTCAGTGGCAGCTATTGTCTTGATGAAGTCTATAAAATAAAAAGCATGGGACAGCTGGCAAAGGGGATCAAGCATGGAACCGGCTGCCTGGGGAGGCAGTTGAAGCACCATCCCTGCAGGTATTTAAGAGGTGGGAAGACTTAGTTACAAGTTACAGTGGTCCTTAAGACCTCATCCCAGGCTAAAATTAACAACTCCATGAACTGCTGTGTCCTTCAGTCGGAGTACTTGACTGTAAACAAGTTTTTTTAGGGATTTGTGTGATGGAGATGCCTCCAACCCATAAAATTCTGATGTATGGAAAAAACTTTGTAGCATGGAGGTGGTTTTAACCCCAGAGGAGCATTGTTCAGGTTTTGTGTTTTCATTCTCTTGTCCCTCGTTGAAAGAGCTTGTTTTACTATTTTCTTTTTAGCTTTTATTAAGTACTTGTTCTAAAATCAAATACGAACACATCAAGAGCACAGGTTGCAAATATATAAAAACACTTTGCTTCTTGAAGCTCATGAGCAGCGGCATTTGAATTACCAGATCCTTTTGGAAGAGGTTGCCCTTTCAGCCTGAAGTAAAATTGGGCTTGGAACAGCCAGATGAGGCTTAAGTAAAACTTTTCACAGGTCATAGAATTTAGAAACAGGCCAATGTCATGCAGCACAATGAGGTGGCTATTGTCGTGCACTGTTCTTCTTGAGCACTTCGGTGCCTTTTATCTGATGTCTGCTTCTGATTTTCATTAAAAACAGAGATAACACAACCAGTTAAAGTTGTATTAAAGGGGATCAAAAAATAAAAGCCTGTGAAGTTGAGTATTTTGGAGTACAGGACAGGACTGATACAACCATTCAATAACCTAAAAGGCAGGTTTAGAGACAAGTAGGAGCCAAACCAAAATGTGTTGAGCTTTGGTAGTCCATGGCCAGAACACCTTACTATTTATTTGCCTCTGATTTTATAAATAAATTTATAAATAAATAATAATCACCTGGATTGAAAAGAACCTTTTAGATTATTGAGTCCAACAAGTCAAACCAATTCTAGCAAGCCATTTATCTGGACTGGGTCTTGAACCCTTGACCATCAGATTAGGAATGTGATGTTCTCCCAACTAAGCTGCACACCCAGGTGCTTCTCATTTTAAATTTAAGAACCAAAATTGGATTATCACTAATTCTAATTAGTTTTTTCTATTCTGGAAAGGCATTAAGCTCTCACTGCTTCTATATACTTATGAAGTTATTTAGAAAAGCTTGTGCTTTGTGGAGCCTCTATAAAGCAAGAAGTATTAATTCAATTCATGCAGCTGACTTCACGTTCTGGTTTTGGTCTTTATAGAATGTCTTGATTGGAAGGAACCTTCAGATCATTGAGTCTAACCAGTGTCCTACTCTGAGAAGAGCCATAATTTCATAATTGTCTAGGTTGGAAGGGACCTTTCAGATCATGGAGTCCAACCATCAGCCCAACTGTGACAAGCCTCATACCTGAATAGGGACTTGAGCCCTTGACCGTCAGATTGGGAGTCTGGTGCTGTCCTAACTGAGCTACACAATCATCACTAAACCATATCTCTAAGCTCTATGTCTGCCTGTCTCTTAAGCACTTACAAGGATGGTACTTCAATCACTTCCCTGGGCAGCCTGTTCCAATGCTTCATAAACTTTCAGTGTCAAAATGTTTCCTTATATCCAGTTTAAATCTTCCCTGGCACAACTAGAGGTTAATTCTTCTTGTCCCTATTACATCTTCCATGGGAGAAGAGACCAACCCCAACCTCTCTACACCCTCCTTTCCGGTACTTGCAGAGAGCAAGGTCTTCCCTCAGTCTCCTTTTCTCCAGGATGAACACCCCCAGCTTCTTCATCTGCTTCTGATGTAACTTGTTCTGCAAAGATTAGTCTGCTGACAGGCAGTGGTGCAACTTCAAAATAAAAAGAATTTTATTTTGACCTTTATTTTTAAAATACTGAATTCATCTTCCCTGTGACACATTTTCAAATAAAAACACTGCTATAATTCTGTCCAACTTGTTAGAGAAGTTCTGAAAATCAGCAACAAATGATGTAAAGGAGAGATCAGTATTTACTTGGATTTTAGTGATGCCAGGGTTCAAAGTGCTAGTGAGGAAGGAAGTAAGTGTCTAGCTGGATCTCTTGTTCTAATTAAAGCACATGCAGACATTAATTTTTCTTGTATTCCCAACACAACTCATGTTTCCTCATTAGTAGATTTTTTTAATGTTAAAAATAGAAATTGGTGCTAACTCCAGAGGGAATTGCTGGTAGAACAGATTATGCAATATTACAATAAACTGGGTTAAACTGAGTGTTTTTGCCAGGGTTTAGAATCATTGAGTTGAAAGGGACCTTCAAAGCTCATCTAGTCCATCTCCCTACAAACACTGGGGACATGGAATAGTTTGAGCTGGAAGGTACCTTAAAGATCATCGAGTTCCAACCCCCCTGCCATAGGCAGTGACATCTCCCACTAGACCAGGCTGCCCAGGGCCTTTTCCAGCCTAGTCTTGAACCCCTCCAGAGAGGGGGCATCCACAACCTCTCTGGGCAACCTGTTCCAGTGTTTCACCACCCTCACTGTAAAGAATTTCTTTCTTATGTCAAGTCTAAACCTACCCCCCT
>VZTY01005070.1:820760-872466 GCA_013400935.1 Turnix velox | reverse complement strand
CAAGTGGATACACTTTATTACCTCTCCAGGCTTAAAATACAGGGAACCATGATCTATTGCAATTAGTAATGCAGATGCAGCGATACAGAATCAATTAGTTGTTTTTACATTGCCCATGGAGACTCCACATTTCCCGAAATGTCACCGGAAGACAAGCTTTAGTAAAAATCCTGTAATTAAAATAGAAGTTCCACCTAGCATCAAGTGCTAGCTGCTGTTTTATCAGCGTAATAAATAGGAAGAGAGGAGATTACCTCCATAATCAGACTCCTGCACTGGCTGAAGCTCGGTGCTATTTCAAACCAGCAGCAAAGCCCATAGGTAGACATCAGTTGGTGGAATCAGCAATGTCACTGTCGTAAATCAGTGAGGGCTCTGTAATTCAGAGCTGTTCCAGTGCAGCAGAAACTTAGGTCTAATTTCCCGTGATTTCTCATTTTTGTGCTCGGAGGCTGATTTTAATAAAAGAACCATGCATCCTACAAATGGTAGAGCAGAATTATAATTTATTTATCAGTACTTCTTCTAAATCAGGATGAGGTTTTTTCCTGGGCTTTTATACTTAAAAAGGAGAGGAGCTTCATAAAGGGTATATTTTGAAGGTGAGGAGGTTTTTTTTGCTTTAAGGTACTATGGGGCATTTTTGGGCATATATTCTGTCTTCAGGTTCCTTTATTTCAGTGATGGCAAGATTATACACCTCAGAAACTGGCTTCTCAACTGTCTTATACTCAGATAGAGTCTATATTTTTATATTCTTAATTTATTTCCTGATAGCGTATATAAGAAAAACCTCATCCTAATAAGGATATTGCAGAGAGTTAGTAAAAGAGTGGGTCTTAGTGATTCAGCCACAAGTTCCCTAGTCAGAGCCTTTGACATCTCCTGGGTTTCTCCTCTTATTCCTGAGTTGAGTTGATAATACCAACCTTTCAGGTGAGCATTTTTTGCATCATTTTGATGAAAGGTTTGAGAGGACAGAAATTAAACTGCTACTCTATTTTCTTCTCCTTTCTGGATAGGCTGAGGGTTTTTGAGGAAGTCTCTTTGCCCTTTTACACTTAACTGTGAACTCTTTTTGTAAAACGGTGACAGTAATGTTAATTTCTGTTGGCAAAACATACTCTGTAAAAGCTAAATATCAATATTCAAATTCTGTTAGATGAAAAGTACTGTATTTGGGGGAGATTCCCACTGTGGCCAGAGTGGTGAAATGTAAATCACAAGAGGGCTACAAGGATTAAATTAAACCGCATCTCATAATTCTAGTTATGCTGTAGCTTGGTGTCAGGACTGTATCTGTGTACACAACCAAGCTAGTAATTTCTTGCATGGTCTGAGAGTTCACCCAGTTAGATATCTACATAGATGACACAGTAAATTGGCTTGGACAAGACAATTGACTCAACTCTAAGCCACATTCACACAAAGTATTTGGCTAATTGGTCATCAGCACTCTGTGTGGGAATTTCGGAATTAAAAATCCACACAGGCAGTTCCTGCCATGTCTTCACCTATTGATTAACGTTCTGAGTGGAGAACCTGGTCAATGAGACTTCTCCAAGTAGTTCTTTTTGGAGAATGTCCAGATTGTATCCAGACAAGAAGCTTGTCCGTAATCAGTAGGAAGTGTTACTGCAGATGCAGAAATGGTAATTCAGAACAACTATTGAATGTAAAATGAGGCATTTAGGAGATGTCTTATAAGCAGTTTAAGGTAATGCATAGCAAAAGGCCATGCATGTGGTGGGCTGATAATGTAGGACCATAGACCAGCTGGGTACAAGAATTCAGCAGATTGGGGAGTTTTGTGTTTCTCTCAGGAGCCTCTTTAAAACTGACAGCTTCACAAAATAACTTGAAATTGTAGCTATTTTTAGTGGAATTCTCCCATTAGAGAATGATCAGTGAACTCCTTAGTCAAGGCCTTGAAGGAGGTGGTGAGAACACAGAGAAATATGTTTCTGTGTATACTTCAACTTGGGTGTGTGACTGAGAAAGCACCTGGTTTGTTGGACTGTGCCTTATTCACTGGACATAGTTTCTGGTGGTTTTAAGAGACGTGCACTTGGCACCGACTCTTTGATTATACTCAAGTGGTTTGAAAGAAATGAATCTTGACAATAAGGCAAGCAGCATTGTGATTTTTTTCAGCCAAGCTGAAAGAGGATTTGTAAATGAATACATTTAAATATTCCATTTTGCTTTTTGTCTCAGCAATATCCCTTTTTATACATGCAGGAAATATCACTGCAATCAAAAATACCTTGAAGAAAATGTAAAGACTTTCTAAATGCAACACCTCAAAAACTTAGCCAATCTGGCAGACATACATTGTGATTTAATTTTTGGAGACACAACGAGTCACCTGTGTCACAAAGGAAGTTAGAGTTTTCATTTCCATTTCTGTGTTATGGGGGTCATGTATAAACTTTAAAGTAGTTATTTGATGCTGGAACAGCAGAATATTTTGGCCTAATGGAATTTTCTTTCCATCGGTTGCACTCTTTGCATTGCAAAGAGCTGTCAGGATCAGGCAGTTTTATTATGGCATATTACTTTCTTGCTATTTAAATATTTGGCATGGAAGTACTACTTAAACAAACTTAGCTCATCTATCCATAAGACTGCCTGTGACAAATCAGGTAAGTGTTTTTTAACCCTGTCAAAATAGCCAGTCAAGGTTAACTTGAAAAGCCTGAGCCATAGTGGGGAAATTACTGCGCCAAAATGGGTGTAAAACAATGAGAAACTTAAGCACATTTTCCAGGGATCATAGACAACTCTGGACTCGATATTTTGCAGTGAGGAATACGAAAACATTTTGCATGATTCATGGAATGATGATTCCCTCCCTTTTAAATACAGGGGACATCAGAAGTAGCTCACGAGTGAAGTGGGCTTTGGAAATGCAACGTAGCCAGCAATACAAAGTGAAGTAGTGAATGGACATCTTTGGAATAAATAATGCATACATCTTTGGAATAAATAATATATACATCTTTGGAATAAATTCATCTTTGGAATAAATAAGAATACACTTGGGCTGCCACACCAAAATTACATGAGCTTGTAGGACAGGAAAGATGTTGCTGGTGGTGAAATGTCCATTGCCATCCTGCTACCTGTTAAATATCAAAGTCTTCCAACTAATCAGCAGATAGCAAGGACAGAGACCACTGTGCCATCAGTTTTCTTCCCCTTGCATAAACTTTTCATGGGGTGAGCTTCTGTAGGAGAGGTCAGAATGGCTTTTGGGAGGAAAAGAGAACAAGAAAAAAGGTGGGAATGATGGGAGAGTTGGGGCTGTTCAGCCTGGAGAAGTCTGTGGGGAGATCTCATAGTGGCCTCCCAATACCTGAAGGGGGCCTACAAGAAAGCTGTGGAGGGACTGCTTGCCAGGGCAGGTAGTGGCAAATTTGATGCTTCTTCCAGGTTTTGAAAGCTTTCTTTAACCTTGCTTTGGAATAAATAACACATGCATCTTTGGAATAAATGCATCTTGCAGCAATGGCACCGCAGGAGCACAGGCAGGAGGGGGTACTTTAGCTAAGACAACCACTGCAACCAGAGCCCACCACATCAGCTCTTCAGCAAATGCACCTGGACACTGATGAGGCACACTTACTCAGCAATACAGCTTTTGTTCAAACACAATTTAATGACAACTATACACAAAGTATAGCTCCATGAAAGAACATCCACGAGGATCTCTTTCAGACTCCAAAGAGCAGCATTCCTATGAGCTGATCCTACAAGCCCTTGAGCTCTTGCAGTGCCTTGGCATGGACAGCTGGATCCTGCACCAGGTGGTGGAAGAGGATGTGCACCTCAGGTGCCTGAAAGGCTGGGGGCAAGATGATATCCTTAGGCATCTCTTTATTGCCAAAGAAGTGGTGAAGACATTATTTTCCCAAGCAGTCGTGCAGGTGGCACATCACATCCTGCAGTCGCATCAGGAATTCCCTCCTGTGCCAGTGAGACAGGGGTATGCTGTTAGGAGATAAGTCATGATCATCTTCATGAAGGAAATGCCTCTGCCTGCCAGGCTGGCAGAGAAGTCTCCAGGCATTTGAGATAGAAAGTGTCACCTGGGGTCTGCCTGACCATGTGCCTGAAGAACTTTCTTTCTGCCACAGTGTAACTCTCTATCCACGCAGTGCACAATGTGAAACTTGCCTGTGTAGCTTGACTGCTCAGGTAGATGACTGAGTCACCTTTTGGCACCTCAAACAGCATCTCATTGAAGAGAGACATCCCAGAGGCATCTGTCAGTTCCAGCCTGAAGGAGTGCCTGCAAGCAAAGCAACTGAGGCATCTTCTCTCAAGCTGAGATCATCGTATACTGGAACTATTTGGCAATTTTCTCAACATCCAAGAAGGGAGACGGTGATTCTGCTCTGCTGTGGTGAGACCCCAACTGTAGTACTGCAGTCAGCTCGGGAACCTTCAGCAAAAGTAGGACATGGACCTGTTGGAGAGGGTCCAGAGTGTGGACAGTGTGATCAGGAGGCATGCTGAGAGAGTTGGGGCTGTTCAGCCTGTAGAATGGGAGGCTGCAGGGAAACCTCATGGCAGCCTACTAGTACCTAAGGCTGTGGAGGGACTGTTTGCCAGGACACATAGAGATAGGATGAGAGACAGTGGTTTTGAATTAGAGCAGGGTAGGTTTAGTTCATCCCCATGAGGGTGGCGAAGCACTGGAACAGGTTGTCCAGAATGGTGGTGGAGCCCCCATCCTTGGAGGCACTCAAGGCCAGGTTTGATGAGGCTCTGAGCAACCTGATCTAGTGGAGGATGTCTGCTCACTGCAGCGACGTTGGACTAAATGACCTTTGAAGACCCCTTCCAACTCAACACAAATTCTGTATTCTATGATTCTATAAAAGTGAAGACATTAGTGTGCAAGGCTGTAGTGCTGACATTAAAGAAGCAAAGTAGATTGTACTCTTAAAGAAGTCACTGAAGGACTTTGCATGAGGAGCCTACTGGCATGTTTGATTAAAGAATATTTTCCAGAAAATCATACAGTCTTAATCCAAAATTTCAATAAATGGAGTATGTAGCATTTCCTTTGGTAGTTTGTTTCAAAGGTTAATCACTCTCTCTGCAAGAAGCAGAGGCATTAATTCTCATTTAAATTTATCAAGCTTCAGCTTCCAGTCATTGGTTCTTGTTATGTCATTCTCCATTAGATTAAATAGGCCTTTAATATTGGCATTTTCTCCCTGAAAAAGTACAGCTTTTATGTAGCCAAATCTCTTTTTGATCTTATTTTGAAAAGCTAAATACTTTTAACTTCTTAAATCCCTCATTATAACACCTTTCCCCTATTCTGGGTTAAGCATTGTGTAGGTTTTCCAGTTTTACCTTATTTTTGTTAAAGGAAAATGTCAGAATGCTAGCAGATGGTTGAATATTACTTCCATCAATGTATTATTTAGAGGTAAAGCTATGTTCATCCTAATTGTTACTCCATTCATCCAACTCAGGGTTTCATTTGATATCTTTGCTGTGTTGTCTGTGTCACATCTGTTCTCAGCTTATTTGCCATTTTTTAGAGAAAGGGGAGATCTTATCATTAATTGTAGGAGAAGGAATGGAGAGAGTTCATCTTTATTTTACCTATCTTTTATATGGTCTAAAATAAACAAAGAAACTGCTTTCCAAAGAAGAAATTTAATTTATCAGTCTGGAGGTTATGGAAGGAGTGGGCACTTTTAATGACAAGAAAAGATCTCCTGTGTTATGTGCTTTTGCTTTATTTCCAGGAGGACACCTGCAAAAATTATTTGTGCTTCATCTTCAGCTAATTCTTAAGCCCAGTGGGGAGCAGTCACTGAGTTTGAGGTAGAATTTTCAGAAATAAAGCTCTGATGTAGTGATCTAAACTCTGAAGCCACCCTGTGCAAACATATCAAGCCTTTTGTGAAATGCTTTGGCTACATCTAAGAACACCTTTACAACAGAAGTTTTTGTATTTCTCTAATTATAGAAGTGACCATACTGTAAAAGTTACTTGTGAAATTTGCAGACAGCAAATCTCTCAAGTCAAATTTGTGTGTTTTTTGCTTGGTGAATTGTAGCATTTGGGTTATTGACTGCTAGTTCTGCTCAGCTTTCAACATCAAACTCAGTTTGAGGATGCTGTTAGGATTACCAAGTTATGTGATTGTGCCACATTTGTCTGCCTGGTTTTGCTCAGTGCAACTGTGGAAAAAAAATACAGTAGAGGTGGAAAAGTCTCAGATTATTAACCCTGTGTATTTCATAAAATGAAGTAGCTGGGTGGAAGAGCACTGATTGGGAGGTCTGTCTTGCGGTCTCCCCACAGTGAAGAAGAGGGGAGAGGTTTTGCATGTCTCAGCCATGGGCAATGGATGTGCTGGAACTTGAGCCTTAGCCCAGATGCACAACTTCTGTTCCTTCTTGCTTTGTTGATGCCACAGGCTTACACAGGGCACCTTCTGCTGCATTTTGATTCCTCTCATGCAGTTCATCTATAAGGAATCCTTTTGCAAATTAAATAGCATTTTTCATGCAGTACTTCAATACTGAACAGACATTTATAGGATACAATGAAAGTACAATGCACTTTGTAGTAATACAAGAGACATATGTGCATGCATGCAGAAAAAAAAACCCCTAACACTTTCAGAAGAGTATTAGAGTGTCAAATTAAGCACGTGGAAGTCAAGAAATGCCAGGGCTAAGGCTGTTTCATGCTGCTTTAATTTAGTTCTTTCATATAGAATCATAGAATAGTTTGGGTTGGAAGGGACCTTAAAGATCATCGAGTTCCAGCCCCCCTGCCATAGGCAGGGACACCTCCCACTACATCAGGCTGCTCAGTGCCTTATCCAGCCTAGTCTTGGACACCTCCAGAGAGGGGGCATCCACAACCTCTCTGGGCAATCTGTTCCAGTGCTTCACCACCCTCACTGTAAAGAATTTCTTTCTTATGTCAAGTCTAAATCTACTCCCTTCCAATTTGCATCCACTGTTTCTAGTCCTCCCATCCAATATCATATTAAAAAGTCCTTCCCCTGCCTTTCTGTAGGACCCCCTCAGGTACTGATAAGTTACTATAAGGTCCCCCCTGAGCCTTCTCTTCTCCAGGCTGAACAACCTCAACTCCTTCAGCCTGTCCTCATAGGGCAGTTGCTCCAGCCCTTTGACCATATGGATGACTTATAATCCAAATGTTAGACTGGAAGGTGTCTATTATGTATATTCCCCTTGACACCGGCTTGTTTTGTGATTATAGTGAGGTAGCACACACAGATCAAATCGATGTTACCAGATGAATGAGCTGTTGCTTGCAGAATTCGTCACTCACAAGTTGTACTGTGCCATCTTAGTGTTTTTGATTGAAATATTAACAAGTGCAGGAGCCAGGGAGAAAGTGGGACATGGTGCTGAAATACAGCATTTGATGCAAGCTGTCTCATGCAAATCATATGCAGGAGACTCCTTTACATCCTCAGCAGTGACCAGACCTTCTCAGTTCATGAGGAGTGGACTAGAAGCCATTCTGAAGGCCTGTGAAGTTCTCACTTAACACTCTCTCTCACCTGCCAGCAGAGGATTGCTGAGAGTTCTTTAAATCTCCTTTGACTTTCTTTTTCTACCACTGCCTTTTCCTCTCTAAGGCAACCCCAATCCCACATGTGTTGGGGCATGTAGGAACTGTTTTGCTGAAGTGGTTTTATGTGACCAAAAGGGGATAACACATCACCATGGATGTGCTCCTGACACTGAGGGAGCAGGTAATCTGTGGGTTGATCCTCTAAATTATGATGATGTTCAGGCCATTAAGTGAATTCTAAATTCTTCCATGTGAACTGGGTAGTTGGGAAAATAAAGATTATTTTCTCTTCGCAGTGACTCTCCAGGAGAAAAAAAATTACTTTTGTGCATATATAGAAGTAGCCTTTGAAAATCTCAGCCCCAAAATATTCAAATTTGATTAATTTTGGGATAGATACTGAAATTGTCATATGAAAGTATGCTTCAGAGTGATATGGTTCTACCAGCAGTCAATATAGTAAAATGCTACATATAATTTGGTATTTCATTGTATAAAAACCTCTTCCCCACAGTCCTTTGTGCTATAAATTTGCTTAAATTGATTTTCTCCTTAGGAATTTTAGTCTAGTGGATTCCAGTTACAAGAATTATGTATGACATAAGCCCTGTTTAATAACTGTTTTTAAGATTCAAGTAGTGGTTCCCTGCCTTGGTGAGGGTTTCATATATCACATCTTCAGTCATGAGGGAGTCCATTTGACATTGTTTAGTCCTTATTGGGAAAGATACTGCATCAAAACAAGAAGTTTAGAGTTCATGATGCAGTGCCCTTTTTGATATTCCAGATAAATAATTCCATTTTAATCTCACAGTAGGAAAACAACTGATAGAGATTTAATGTCATACACAAGGAGCTGCACAATGTGTTGGCTATTTGTCAGTCTGATGGAGGAGCAGAGGAGTTTGCTTCCTTTGATTCCAGACACGCTATATTTTATGACTGACTTTTACTTGTTTTACTTATTCCAGATAAAATCTGTCATGATTATACATCAGAAAACATTTCATTATTCCATCCATGAGAAATAACTGTAGTGGGTGCAGAAGCAACAGATAGCTGCCTCTTGCAGGCTTTATGGAAGTGTGTTGTAATGGGATCGAGTAGCCTGGATCAATAGTTCTCTCTGGTAATACAATCCACTGTCAGATAACTTCCAACAGCTTTACAGATTTAATGAACTCCCTGGGTTGATGATAAAAATATAATGTAAGGAGGAAAGTAAAACACCATCATGTATTAGATGTAGCCCTAGGCAACATTTTATGACCGTCTTTCCTTCAGTTGTATATTTTTAATTATAAAGCCAGTGTGCATCAAGCACTGTCCTGAAATTCTCCATCAGTGAAATTCATCTTGCTCTTCTCAAGTCATGGGTAAGGAGACTTCATGTAGGGAACTAAATGAGAATTTCAGGCTCTGTGTTCACAATACTTTGGTGGTAGTATTTTATCCTGTGAGCTGGAGGAGAAGCCATTTCTCTTTGTGCCCTCTTTGGAGACATTAAACTCTGGGAGGAACATCCTCTGTCTCCAACCCCCCTCTGCTCCATCCACAGTAGGGTCTTAATTCCTGCAGAAGTCACAGAAAGAAGCATAAATCTGTGGTTACCCAATCTCTGAAAACAGTCTGAACTGCTACTAAAAACATAATTTAGGAATAATAATTAAGTAAAATCTTAAGTAATTAGACTATCTACTATGATGTAGATAGTTAAGTGTGCCTAGATATGAGCACACTGATAATAGGAATTAAGAATTTTGGCTATGATAGGAAGGTGGAAAGCTACAAAAATAAGTTGGAGAAGCATTAAAAATTATTTTCCTCTGAAAATATGTCAAAATAATCAAAGTTCAAGGTGTGCTGCTGGAGAACTCAAGTGTGGGTTGGACCATCTGAGTCCTCCAGAAGGCCAGTAGATAGGGTAACCTAGGAGCTAGGAGGAGGAGCTTCCTGGTAAAGTTGCACATTATCCATCCCAAGAAAGCCCCATCCCTATCACTGCAGCTGTATGACCAGGGGAACCTGTGGATGCCTACAGTTGGGGCAGTTGCACAAGATCTAGCTGTCCGTCTGCTCCATCCAACAGGCTGACAGCAACCATAGAAAGACAGGAAAGAGTGTTTATACCTGATTCTTCCCTAAACATTGTATTTTTTGGCCTATTTCAGTGCCACTTGCACTACATTATTATAATCATAGTCATCTAGGTTGGAAGGGACCTTTCAGATCATTGAGTCCAACTCTGACAAGCCTCGTACCTGGACAGGAACTTGAGCCTTTGACCCTCAGATTAGTAGTCTGATAATGGAGGAACAATGTTCATAAAAATGGTGACAGTGCTTACTGTAATAAGCATCAGTAACATTACTGGAACAAAAAAGCAAACTTTGTGCAAACTATTTAGTTCTGTTAGAATTATCAAAAAGGGGAAATATTTCCAAGTAATAAAAGCAAGAAATTATATTAATGACAGTACCAGAATTCCTGGGTATGTAGTGCATTAAGTAAACGGGAACCACATTGTGTGGGTTTTGTACTGTGCTTTTTACAGAGCAGAAGCTTTTAAACCTAACAAGGTCAAACTGGCCCATAGAAGTTAATTCTTCCCTTTTGCCTTAGATGTATTTCCTAGCAGAAAAAAAAGGAAGTAGGGAGTAATGATAGGAGTGAATTGTGTAAACTGAATTTTGAAAGAGGAGGTCAATTTTCTCTTTACATTATTTCTCCATAGGATGCAAGCTAAAAAGGTTGGCCGATGTTTTTATAGGAATCCTTTGTATGTTGGGCAGACAGCATCTCATGCATGCTGTTAGACCTACTACGATTTTCTTAAGGAGTCTGAATGCTGCTCAAGCCACAATTTACAGTGAAATTCATTCTTGTTCAGCTATAGAACTCATCATGTTAGTGACCTGCTGGATCTTAGGAGAAAGAAACATCTCATTACATCATTGATGACCACTGAGATACCTCAGTGGCAACTGCATTTGCTTGACCTGAAATGATTTTGAGAGTTGGCTGGTCTTTTGATGGGACATGGTTTGTAAAGCCATTGTTGCAAATGGCTTATTTTTAAAACACCTCAGTGGAAGAAGGCTTTTTTTTTTGAAATACAGAGAAGGAACCTGCAAGATGACTATAATAAGCTTTTAGCTGAATTAAGTGCTGAACATCACTGGTTAATATTTTTGGGGGGAAATATTATTTTGATAGGAATGGTGATGCTTCTTTCAAAAATTAGGGTTTTCCTTTTGGGGCTGTGATCTGTTTGCTATTTACTGGCCCCGTTAACTTGGATGGGAGTGATGTACCTTCTCTGATTAAGTTCCAGCCAACTCAGGGATGCCAATAGAGAATGAGACCAGCAGGCCACATGACAGCTGTGTGGTTTAGTACTGTCAGTGATTGCAGGCAACTGGATATTACATTCTCTTGGACACAACTTGAAGCAGTAAAACTTTTTTTTCTTCTCTTTGGCACCTTTTTCACCCTCGTTTTCAATATTGCATTTTTATCAATCTTCTCTTTCTGTGTCACATAGGAATAATTTAACAAGTTGGATAACATGGCCATCTGGTTGGCTTAAGTAAAGAAGCTTACAACCTTGTGCCTCCAGAAGGCTTTGATCCATTAAGCATCAAAATGTCAAATGTACTTCTTCACAAGTGTTTAAATATGTATGTAACTATAAACTGATATGTAACAGCCATGTGCCAAAGGGGAAAAGAAGTTGTAAAGATCTTGTTATAGCAGCACTTCGAGAAAAGTATCAGTCAGCCTTGGGGAGACCTTGTGGTGGCCTTCCAGTACCCGGAGGAGACCTAGAAGAAAGTTGAAAGGAGACTTTTTGGAGGGCTGCAGAGCAACAGGAGGAGGTGTAATGGATTTAAACTGAGAGAGGAGAGATTTAGATAAAACGTTAGGAAGAAATTCTTAACTGTGAGAGTGGTGAGACACTGGAACATGTTGCCCAGAGCATTTGTGGATGCCCCATCCCTGGAGGTGGATATGATTCTGTGATTGAAGTACTGCATGTGACTCAGTCTCATAAATTGTAGTTGTTTCCTGGTAAGAGCTTTACAAGAAGGCACAATTATTTAGGCCTGTCTGAAGTGTCACGCAAAATAACCCTTCCAAGCTCTAATGAACAAACAGAAGACGCAAAGAAAGGTGAGATGACTCTCAAGGTTACTCTTGCTTCATTCAAATAATCTATTGCTGTAGTCCAGAGAGAAGCAATTCTTGAGCTTTTACCAAACCAAGAGCTCCTGGAAGTGTCCAGTGTTTAATCCAGTTTATGACCTCTTTTCCAAAGTCTTAGTCATACTAGCTTGGTCTTATTAGCTTCTTTCAGTACATCAATAGCAGAATTGCCCATTGGTTACCATTTTCAACTAGTGCTACTCATGGTACCACATCCATTTACATAGAGCAAGTATTTTTGATCTTGATTATCACTCCAGAGTTTTATAATCACTCACAGAATTAAGAATCTTTTTTAGTTCAGAGATTCCAGAAAGTTTTTTCTAGATAATTTCAGGGCAGATGAGCTTGCTTAAGGTGAGATTCAACTATCTGGCCCTGGCAGCTCATGTGATTTTAGTAGCCAAACTATTTCCTCTTCTAACTCTTCTACAGTGGTAGTTTTTTAGGAAGCTTATCTTGCTAAGCTTGCAGTGCATTCTGAAGCAGAGGCTTGGCAACAGCTGTCAGAACCTAATGAACAACATCTCTGACTATGAAATGTAACACAGAGCTCCCTGAGTGTGGTGACTTGTTCCCAAGGAATGTCAGCTCTCTAGCTGCATGCAGCATGGAGCAAACACACTTTATACCACCCTCTGCCAGTCTGCAATCTAAAAGTAAGACACAAATTTTGCAGGTGAGAAAAAGCCATAATACTTGGTTGAGGTATTAACAGATGAAAATATCACCTGTCTGTACAAAAAATAATCTGTGCTCTGCTGATATCGGCATTTTATAAGAGGCAACCTGCATGTTTCATTTTGATTATTTTCATCTCATAGCCCTAAGGATGCCTATAGAGAAGATTAAGACAAAAGAGGTTTTTAGTGGTGAAGCAAAAACACAATCTGCTCCACCCTTCCAGAGTTTTTCACTGAGAAGTATTTATGGCTCAATGCCTATGTCCTGTTATCCTAGTAGAATACCTGAGCCATGCAATTGAAAAGAGAATAATTTTTTACAAAAATACAAGGGAAAGACAAAAGTTGTTATTAACAAAATTGCAGAAAGTTTGAAAGCAGCTGGCTTGGCTGGCTTGCACTGCGCTGAACAGATTTGCTAATTGTATTTTATTAGTTCAATCTTGTTTTCTTAGCATGAGAAATTAACAATGGATCTGTTTTTTTCCTCCCTTGTTTAAAAGCAGGAGCTCTCCTAGGAGCTCTATTCAGACAAAGCCATATTAAATAACAGTTTATGAGAGATGGATTGGATAAAATTTGAATATGATTGATGACATGTTTGCTACTGGTTGTCTGTGGAATGTCTCAGTCTTTTAACTTTTCTGCTGGGAGTTCCATGCCTAATACTCTGGCTACGCAGATCCCAACAAGGCAGCTCTAGAGAGCCACAGTGTTTAAATGTCCCTTTTAAAAAGAATATTCATAGTGCACTAGAGACAGGTTTCTAGAGCCAAGACTTTATGGAAACATCTGTTATTCAGATTTTGGGTTTATTTTGTTTGCTTTTTGTTTAAGAAAAAATAAAATCTAATTGTGTAAGTGTATGTACCATGGCAAAGAATCAAATAATTTTGACTTCTGGTGGATCCATCCCACAACAGGATATTCCTGAGTAAGCATCAGCTCTGGGTATAGAGTGGGGAGGAAAATGCAATATTCAGCTAAAGCGCCCATCACAGAAATCACAGAATCATAGGCTGTGGTGAGTTGGAAAGGACCTTTAAAGGTCATCTAGTCCAACCACCCTGCAGTGAGCAGGGACATCTTGCATGAGTTAAGGCTGCCCAGAGCCTCATCAAGCCTGACTTTGAATGTCTCCAGGAATGGGAGAATAAATAAAAATGAAATTAAAAGGCTTGATGTAGTAGCATATCTGAAGTTGCAACCTGTGCCTATCTACTTTATACTTATCACATTACATATTCTCTTACTTGAAGGAATAAAGGTTTGTTGAGAATAGCTGTTGCCTGCTATAGGGCAGCAGAACAGGGTAGACCCATAAACCTCAGTGTGTGTCAGACCAAACCCAAAGCCAGCAGTTTAAGGATATTATAGGAATCAATCAGCGCTTCAAGCAAAATAAACTGGGACTCTTCCCTGGAAATATCCTTGAAGGAAACAGTAGAGTACTGCTCATGAGAGAATATAGATTTAAAAGAAAGTGTCCAGTTCTGTTAGATGTCACCCCTCAATGAAAAATCGTTGTACTTGAGTGCAGAATTGAAGGTCTGAGAATCAGGAATTTTCTGGACTTCTGGCTTTGTTGAATTGTTAGTGTTTAGGAAATGACACTTTCATTAAATAATTATTTTTGCAAAGCATACTGGGCAGTTCAAAACTTATCCCCTTTGTATACCTTTTTGTCTTTCAGGACAATTACAATTACTGTAGAAAACCTCATTGTAGTGATTAGCATTTTATCAGTGGGTCTGAAAGCACTATATAAAGGAGCTAAGAATCACAATCCCTGTTTTGTGTGTGAGAAAAGCGTCAAGAAATTATGAAGAGACTGGTTAAGGACAAGTGGAAGAATATAACAATGGCTGAAATAAGAATAGAGACAAGGAGCAGCCTCATGCATTATCAAGGTGGCTTTGCTTCCTGAGTCTTTGCTTTCCAATGAGATTTTCTCCCACAGATTAATATTCAGGTTATATTGTTTAGTTCTGTATTTTTCATTGACATAGAGAACTGCAATGTATGGGATTTATATTTAATACAGCACAAATGCATGTATCTAAACACTGAGCAAATGTTTCCCATTGGGTAAAGAGCCAGTGCTGAATGAGACATTTACTGCATTACATTCTCAAATGTAGGAAACCAAAATGATCTTCCCTTCCCACGAATATGACTATGGGAAAAATAAACAGAATTATTTAATTATTTATACCAGTAACTATTACTGAGTCAGATTTTTCTGAAAAAAATTCTTTTTCCCTTCCCTTCACAGCATTTATTCTGCTTAAAACATGATAGATGTTTCTAATCCAAATGTGTCTTACCTCCAACTAGGTGCAGACCAAGTCATGTATTACTCCCTGAGGGCCATTTGGATAAATGAATCTGAATTGCCTTTTAGAGATGTATTTCCCTCTTTCTTCAGTGCAGAAGCAACTTGCTGTGACCAGTATCTGACCTTGCATATCTCAGGAACTTCTTACTAGGTAGGAAAGTCTTTTCTGACTGTTTAGGGAGAGGGAACATACCTCCTTTTTTCTGCATGCATGGTTAAACTTATCAATAAAAGAGTATGTCAGCATGTCTTCTCTAGAGGTTGCTCCAGCAAGTAGTGTTGCTGAAGCCTGGGTGTGCACAGGAATGAATCATTCAAGACAACGCTGGCTTTATACGATGTTCCACAGTGCGTCCTCAGCATGGAGAGAGCTGGCATGTTGTTTGAAAAGGTCACTTAAAACCTATAGGCAGTTGGCAATTATTAATATTTATTACTTGTCTAAAGAATTTTACGTGCAGATACTCACTTCTTAAAGGTTGTGAGCTGTGGCAGATAAAACTGATAAAGTTCCTGTTCTTATCTTAGCAACTTTTTCCCCTGTCCCTTCCTTCTTAGAATTTGCTTTTATTCTGCACACTATTTTTTGTTTTCTGTTTTTGCTGAGCTATTTGGAAGTCAGGGAAAATCATATTACTATTATTATTATTTGGAGCTACACAATTATACTATTAAGGTTAATGATGCCAGCAATTATAAGGCATCTTGTTATTTGGAAACTGTCAGTTGGGACAAATTGTTCTTTAATGTCTCTACACATGGATTACTTTGATGGGAATGCAGGAAATTGGTAGGTCAGTGCAATATTTCTTGTTGCTTTTTGCTGTCAGGAAGTTTTCCCTGCTGTCCTTGAAAATTATTGTAGGAAAGTATAAACCACATTATACCACCCCTTATCTTTCTTATGGGTATTAGTTACAAATATCCTCATTAACTGTCCACCTATGAATTATGGACTGGCTATTTATGGAACAGAATTATAAATTGTGTGGGACTGTTTGTGCTCATGGACTTCTGTCTCTGAAATTTGCCTCAATTTTACAAAACTGTAGTTATAAAACATGATTTCTAGAGGATGGGTGGTTTCGTCATGTGTTCCTCCCAAAGAAAATTTTATTTTTCTCTAAGATTTTGCATTGCTTGAAATATTTTTCCTCATTAAAAAAAAATTATTGCAAATGTCAGGCTGACCCCTCAGCTGTGCTCATAGGGAGCCACAAGTCACCATGCAGACGAGAGGGAGGAGTAACTATAAGCTCAAAAATATCTCTCAAGCTTCAAAATCACTTGATTCAATGAAGCCCATGGTATTTAAAACCTGGGCAGGAACCCTGGTGTTTTCTGCCACTCTATGCCCTGTTTGGAGCGTTCAGTAGACATCCCTCAGTGTGCACATGCAGTGCATTTCCCCTGAATATTGTCAGGTTTATTTTGGGCAATTAGATGTGACAACATCAACATTTAGATTATTGCTTGTATTCCCTGTACTTGGTAAAGAGAACAGCTGGTTAATACTGATAATGTATTGAAATGAACAGATAGGGATGCACAAATACATACAGCTACCTAGGGAATAATTGGCATGATTTTATGATTCTACTCTCATGCCAGCTAATAATTAAAGGCTAAAAAAAAAAAAAAGAGGGAGATTCTTTCTTTTCAATCTCAAAGTGATAAATACAACAAAAGATCGTTGTCTTGATCTAGGAAATGCTTCAGATTTAAAAAGCTATTTGAATGCTTTAAGTGAAGAATTGCTTAGTAGAAAGCACCTAAAATCACAGGGCAAAATGTTAACCATAGCATCAGTAAGGGCTAGGTGCTATCCTACCCACTCTGTGCAATTTTCAGCAGAAACAACTCCACAGAAAAACCCAAACCATACATTTGCACTTATTTTCAAAGATGCGTGAGATACAGTGTTTTAAGAGGGAACACACATAGTGCTCTTGGAATTAGAGCAGCTAATGAGCTGCTGGTGAGCTTCAGTGTGACCTTACACACTGGAAGCATCTGATCACAAAGACCCATCTTAATGTACCTACTGGTAGCAAAGGGGAATTGCTGGAATTGCTCCATTTCTTTCTTCATTTAAAGATGTGAATATGTTTTATTGATTCATCCTGCAAAGCTGGAATGAAACAGAGCAAAATATTAAAGATTTGGAAAAGTTTGGGATGTTTTATTTTCCACTGTTTCAGCCTCCCTGCCAGCATCTCCTTTCCCTTTAATAGAAAGTAAGTTCTCACTGAGGAGTCTTCTACTCAAAAGTAGTTTATTTTAAGCAGTGAAAAGCGTTCTTTGAATTTTTTCTCTTGGTTGCAAATACAGATTCAATTTGCAAACAGATCTCTGAACTTGCTCAAGACTAAATTTTTAAAAATATGAACATTCCTTCCATTTTTAATGAGAAAGTCCAAAACTAATTTCTGCTCCAAAGGCTAGAAAATGCGAAAATATTGATTCATTTTTGTTTTCCTAAACTACTGCATTATTCAACATCATTATCCAATGAATATTTTTAATATAGTCTTAATATTTAATTGCTCATGTGAAACCATTATCCAGGTTTTTGCAACAACTTTGAAATCTGTTTGGGAAAATAAATATTGTAATTAGGGATTAAAAGTCATGTTGTTCAGTATAATAACTACATTAATTTTAGGCAATAAAACAGAGCTAGATCTTGGGTTTTAGTTACTATTATTATCATTTCTTAATCTACGTATGCCCCAGGCTTATTTCTAGCCTGGAGCATCACATTTGCAGGTGCTTGTCCTGAGACTTTTCTCCATCCAGTTTTGCATGGACACAGTGGTGCATAGTTAATGCAGAACCAGGTGACTGATTTCACTGTTAGAACAAAAGGGTAAGTGAAAAAACATTTAGCTAACCAGGGGAAATCTAATTGTAATCAAAACGAAGTTGTATTTTCTCCTAATTTCTGAAGTATTTTTGGTATGGGAGTTATTTCTGCATCACCAGCTGTAATTGTTTCTTAAGTATATATAAACCTTTCCACTGTTGCAAGTTGCAGCATTGGATGGGAGAATCATTTTGGGCAAAGGCTCAGCTGCAAGGCTACTAATTCTGGATGCTGTAGGAGCATATCCTGTCAGCCTGGCCTATAACAGAGCTTTTCTCAAGAAATGTGTGTCAGATCTGAACTTTGTAGCTCGAGTGGAACTATGTTTTAGGTGCAGGAAAAACAGTCGTAACTGTGACCCTTATGAAATATCTCCCAAGATCCTAATGAAATCATTCAGCTAGAGGGATATTCTTAATGAAGCAGAACTAAACTCTAGTCAGGTAGTAATGCAGAGGACTTTCTATCTGTCCTTAACACAGCACTAAATAGCAGTAAATCAAATGTGGTGAATTTAGTGATAGTTATATGTCATAGGTACTGGAGGTCTCTTAGAGTTACTGGTGGATGTTGACCCTGGGAGGCCTTTCCTAAATATCTTCTGAGTTACTGTCATCAAGACTGTGAAGGTAAACTCTGCTTGACAACACTGACTGGGCACATTGTGAGTCAGATAGGTAATGTCACTGTCATATTTGTGCTCAAGGTCTCTTGTCTTTGCAGCTTGGTAAAGCCAATCTGCAAGTATCAACAAAAATAAAAGGGGTTTATGTAGAATGTGTTAAATTGTGAGTTAGTTCCTCTTCCCTGCTAACAGCAGCATCTGAGCTTATCCCAGGAGAAGCAAGAATCCTTACTGATGGAGGAAATATAAGTTCACGTGACACTTTGTCCATGTATTTTTAGTCCGTTTCTTATTTCTCTTTAATTGCTATTTATTCAGATCTGAGGATGCTTTTCATTAATTCTGAATCCCCTTGGCAATGGCTTGTGAAAAATCTATGAACCATGTGTAAAAATAGACTGTTTTGGTCTGATAAACAAACCAAAAAGAAATCCCTTAGCACATACACTATTTGTATTAGAGTTTATTGAAGAGACTGAAGGTACTTCAGTACCATCATTGAACTTAATGCCACTTTTGTGTTTCCTGATTCTGCCTGTTAAGTTTCAGTGGAAGCCAAATTCCTCCTCTAAGGGGAGCATGTGAAGTGGTTGCCAGTAATAAGACTTGAGCCAGAGGATGACAAGTGAGCTGGAGAAGCCTGGCAGCCATGCTTGTAAGAATATTGTGTCACAGAGACCATTTTAAGGCCAATATTGATTAGGGGAAGATGAATGTGTCCTTTAATAGTATTCTTTGGTGTATCATTGATCTTCATGGGACCTTACCGCACTGCCTTCAGGTGCTTCACTGAAGAGTGCCATGCATTGTCACCTGGGGTTGTGCGGTGATAAATTACGTGGCACAGATCTGCTCCCGAGTGCTTCCCTCTGCCTTCGAGCTCTTCACCAAAAGCTTGCTTGCTGCACTGGCCCAGCAGCAGGCTGTGGCATCTCTTTGTTTTCTTACATCTCTGGTAGCACTGATAAGTCTGCTGTGGTGACTGAGGAAAGTTTCTTGAATTCAGTTAGAAAGGAGCAGGGAAGCAGTTTGTACCTTCTGTACAATTAATTGCTAGGAAATTTTGTTCTCTGCTTGTATTTGTTCTCACATAGGCAAGACATACTGCAAAGAAAACATTAGGACTGCAGCTGTATTGATCTCCTGGACTGATCAGGCCTCATCCCCTGTATCATGCTCCTCTAATGGTGGGTTCTGTTACTGAAGGCAATCCCCAGCAAGAACAGCATCCAGTTCTAGGCTCTCCCTAAGAT
Source organism: Turnix velox (assembly GCA_013400935.1). Lineage (NCBI taxonomy): Eukaryota > Metazoa > Chordata > Aves > Charadriiformes > Turnicidae > Turnix > Turnix velox. The sequence goes on along the minus strand of VZTY01005070.1, from coordinate 852,907 downwards.
TTGCCAAACAAATTATAGGCATCTATTTTAAAATCCACCACGTTTGAATAAAATCTGATTAAAAGCTATTTTAAACTCTTCAGACTGTAATTATTTCTGAACAGCCGCTTCCCTTTTACCAGGGGAGATTCCGTGTTGTGTATGGCAGGCATAAATAAACATGGTGCAGGGTGGCTTCACAAAGAATCCATATTGCTGAATTCAAATAATGTGATCAGATGCATTTTTTCTTGTTAAGGCAGCAGGGTAATTCGCATGCTGCAATTTAATGCTTCTTTATAGGCAGTAAAAATTCCTGCCAGCAGTTCGATAACCAATATGTTTTGTGTTGTTTCCTGCCATGACATAGAATGAGGCTGTTTCTGAAAACCTTTTAGCTGAGTGCTGTACATATGGAGAATATTATCCATGCATCTATTCTGAAACTACTTCTTTTTAAGACAAATGTCAGATTTTTTTCGAGTCTTCAGCCTAATATATCAACAAGCTGCACATGGATGCATTTATTTGTATGCATTTTGCATTAATGTAGCTTTGAGACTTACTTAGAGAATGCACTTAGTATAAATACTTAAATAAAACTTCTTACATATGAAAGGTAATTAGGTGTGGAGCTCCCAGGAGCATATACTATGGGATTATAGTTAATGACTCTGAAAGTATCAAGAAGACCTAAAGAGTGCTAAACTGTTTTGGAAGGTCGGTATTCATACCCCAAGGAAATTTACTGCATTGTCATTAATTATGTTTGGTTCTAAGGGAAATTATGGAAGAACTAAAAAAATAGTACAACTTTCCCTTTTCAAATTTAAAACTGTAATCATGGATCTCAAGAAAAAAAAACATCAGCCTTAATTTTTAAAAAAACATGAAATTCTTTTGACTAATTGTTTTTAAAATTAAAAAATATATTGTTAATTAAACATTTTTCTCATTGTTGAGAAAAAGAGCAATTATACCGTGATTCAAATGTGATTTAAATGTTTTGACTCATTTTCATGTGAGGAGCAATTGCTATAATGACTTTTTGGTGGCTCATGGCACACAGTGCCTTCAGTGCAGTGAGGCATCATCATTCTTTATGGGATCAGAGACATTGTGCTTATATTTAATATACACTAAATGCATGTAAGAAGAATTTCACACAGCCTGCACCAGTGCAGATCAGGTTAGAGTAGCACTTCCTCAGTGCTGGTTGTGATTACTGTACAGAATTATAAATAACTATGAATTGGTGGGTGAGTGGGGTTCAAAATCATGGTTTGTGCTTTTTTGTTTAAAAAAAACCACAACTTTTTTCTGGCTGTTGGAAGAAGGGATCTGAGTTTGTCTGATAGAGGCCCTCAGCATGTACTTCCAATCAGCTTTAAGAAATACATCTGAGAGATAGGGATAGCAGCATCTTTCTCTCTTTGGTTGTCTGTCTTGGTGTTTGCCAGCCTGGTTTGGCACTGCTTCATCAAGGAATGAAGGGTGGAGGAGAATGTTTGTTCTTCACTGCTCTTGGCAATCACAACTTTAGGTGGATGTAGGAAGGACTGGCATCCCTCCCCAGCACAAAGAGGCCCATAATGCAGTGATGGGGCCAGGGAGGCTTTGAAGGGACTTCCCATCCCTGGAGATATTCAAGGCCAGACTTGATGAGGCTCTGAGCAAGCTGATGTAGTGCAAGATGCCCTTGCTTACTGCAGAGAGGTTGAACTTATGGAGCAGGTGAATGAACTTTGAATTTCTCTTCCAACTCAAACACATTCTACTATTCTAAATTGTCTTGGGGATGCTCTAGTGTCCTTGTCTGTTAGTGGGATTGTGGGGTGACTTCCCAGCCTATTCTGCTCTCTTTCCATGCAGCTTTTTAGGGAAGACAGAGTTTGCTGCTGTCTGAGAGCTTTCTCTGTTCACCATTTCAGCTGAAATACATGCAAAAATTTACATATTCCTGATTTTAATTCATATTTCTGCATTTCGAAGGGAAGAGATTTTTTTGGTGAAGGTAAACTTGGTGGCCTGGGAACAGGCCAGGGATGGTCCTGGTATTTCCAGATTTAAAACAATGTTGGAAAACACAAGGTGTTCTACTCTAAATATTTCTGGGCATAGGTAAGGATTGATGCAGTCAGGACTTTCTTTTCCAAACATCTCTTTCTTTTTCTACAAGAATATTTTTCCCAAGAACACCTCAACAATTTGAGCTGGAAATCTGCAGCTTCTGGTACATAAGCTTTTCCTACATGACATGTTTATTAATCTTAGTTGTACTGTATCTCTCCAGGTGAGCAAGTTTGACATATTTGTGTTATCAATCAAATCTAAAACCTTCTGACATAACCAGACTATCTGAAGTGCCTCGGAAGTATTTAAAAGCAAAAGTGTTCTATTTCTTAGGATTCTCTAGATGAGATGAGTTCTTACAACTATGAATTTTCCCTGTGCTTCTATCTGTAAGTGACACATTGGGGAAAAACTGTGCTAAATTTTTGCATTTTGGCAAGTCTTTCATGACTGTTCTTATTTCTGACAGAATAAGTAAGTAGATAAATAAAACATTCAGTAGTCCAGGTTTGGCTTTTACATTAGGTTGGTCTCCTGCTCTCATAAGTTTCCTCCTGTTAGGTGACAGTTTAATTATCCTAACGGGCAGTTGTGATTACAGAGTGCAAGGTGACTTGTCAGGTATCCAGGCATAATCCTGCATGCATTAGAGGGAAATGCAAATATTAGCTGTCAGTTCAGAAAGCTGAATCACGCTACGCACCAAATGCCTTGCCAGGGCAGAATATGTGCCGAAGTGGTGGTTCCATCATATCCTTGAACTTTTTCATCATGTGTCTTCTCCAGGCTGCCTGGTTTCACACAAGGGGAAAGCAGAAGTTCCTTACCTAGAGAATACCTGTGTTGACCTGGGCTAGAGGCAGCACAAGAAGAGCTGAGATGCTGAGTGAGCAGTAGAGAGTTGTCAGGCAGTGTCTAGGGGTAGTTGGCTCCTACAGCTTCTAGAGCTCCTCAAGAGTCCCAGGATCTACCATTAAGCCCTCTAAGATAGGGAGTGGTGTCCACCATGACTTCAAAACTCTGCATAGTTTTGAATTCCTGAGAGTGCTGTCTGTTTTCTTTGAGACCATAACTTTGTCTTAAGAATTTGGCTGTTCTTCATGCAGCACCAATTGCACTTTGGGAAATGGCAGGAGCTGGTCTTTCAGAGGTCCAGTGGGATGTATTTTTCTTTGCTGTGGAAAGGAGGTCTTTCATCTCAGTGCAAGTCTTCAGCTCAAGAGCAGTCAAATCCCCCCCGATAATCCCTTGTCCCTGCATGAACCCTTTTCCTGCTTTCTGAACAAGCCAGTTCAGAAACAAACAGAAGGCACAGGTTATACTTTCAGCAGGAGATCTGGGAAATCTATAGAAACATGTTAATTTCTGAAATTATGATAATATTATGAAGCAAAAAGTGCATAAAGGGTAAAAGTGCATAAAGGGTAAAAGGTAAATGTTGGTTGATCATAGAGACCATCAGCACTAGCATCATTGCCATATTTTTCTTGAGCAGCAGGACAAGCAGGAAGCCACTGAAAATCTGCCCTCAACTCTTAAAATTTGTGGTTCTCTAACCAGGACCTAAGAAATCATCTTGAAGTTCTTCAGTGCTTTTGGAGCTGTTGCTCAGTTGCCATTGTACTGTTTATTTCAGTCACTGAAGCACGAGGTAGATGTTTCAGCCATTCTCCTCCTGGCTTCTTGTCAAGATTCTTGTCAGGTTATTTGGCCAGACTGGACGTGGGTGAACCCTATGCCTGGAAGGATAATTCTGAGCAGTAAGAGGTGGTGTCTTCTGAGGACAACTCAGTCTCTCAGTCTGCATGTCTCTTACGAGGCGTTTGATACAGAAGGGTGCTGTGCTCAGTTCCTGCTACAGCAGGAGATGTGATTGCTTTGCACTGACTCACTTGAGTGAAAATCTTTCATGTCCAAGTACTTCTTAATCAGCCTGCACTTCTTTCACCAGCAACAGTTGGGTTTTCTTTCTTATTTTGTTTTTCATTGTTCTCTGTCGGGGGTTTGCCCTACACTGACTTTCATCACTGTAGCAGTTGGTATGGTGGAAGCTCCCTCTATTCCAGCATGCTAGTAGCTGACAGTAGGTAACAAGATTGTACCTTGATAATTTATGATTGTACTCTTAGATATGTTCACTAGTCATACTTGAGACTTACATTTTCCAAGAGGTGCTAGATCCTTTGGAAAAGGACCTGCTCTTAGCTGGGTGACTCCACCACAGGATGGGGTTGGACTTGTTCAGCATCCGGCACTGTCCAGGGGCTCAGGGTAGTTCTCTGTCAGGAAAAAGACAAAAGGTTTATAGCCAGTGAGAAAGGGATGGGACCACACCAGAGTGCTGCTAGGTTTTACATGCAGTGGTGGTATCTTCCATTGGCTGTGTAACTTGCCTGAGGGAAACCAAGAGATGGAGACTGATCAGAACCATTACCCACAAGAAAACTAAAATCTATTGAGGTAGTGGCCCTCTGGATTTCTTTGCATTATCAGGCAATAAATTTCTCTCATATAAGCCTTGCGTTTATTTGGCCTTAAAGCTTAGTAAAACAGCCCAGTATTACCTGTCAGTTTGCAGATTAAATGTGAACAGGAATGGGTCTTGAATTGGAGCACACTTCTCAGTGTTGGAAGTGTGTAGAGAACAGGATGGCTCATCTATTCTCCAGTCTGGCGTGAACAAAAGACTTGGGGCAAGGAGGAGAAATAACTAATGCCAGATCTGCTGTCTCGGCCAACAAAGCTGAGCTCCTAAGCTTTTCTTCTGATGGCGTATAAAAAGCGTATCTCTATGGCCAAAAATTATCAGTATGGAGTTGTGTTGCCTCTGCATACCTGCAACGAAAGGGCAGGGAATAAAAACAGATTTTAAAAAGTATCTTTGTGATTTTTATCAGCAAAAAAAGTGCAAGCAGATGTTCATGCCGACATATTCTGCTCTGTGACCTTTAGTTTAAAGGATTTATTTTGCATTATTCCTTGCTTTATAGCTTTAAAGACATAGTAATGAGGTACTCTCTGTACATCCTCCTACTCAGAAAAGCTATATTGAGAAGTACAGCTGCAGCCAGCGGGGTGTTAATCACCACTTACCGACAAGCAGGACTAACAGAGGCAATTGGAGAGTGTGGTAATTTTCTATAGGACGTCTGCTCTCGCCATCCCATCCTCCATTAATAGGGTAACAGTTGAAACACTTGAGCATTAGCTGTTTCACCACAGAGAATAGATTTATGTAAACAAATGTTATTCTGGGTTGAAGTTAGCCAAGGTATTAAATTGATAAACATGACTGTGGACGGTGCTGATGACAAGAAGGCAGGAGAAATAGGTCTGTCTTATGTGAGATAAAGAGTGCCTCCCACAGCCTGGAATGGTGGGCTTGGTGAGCTGTGGGCTGTTAATGCTTACATGAGATTTCCCTGCCCTCTATCAGGGTGAGAATGGATTTGCTGTCTTCCAGCCTCTTGCTGGCTTTGACAACAGGCAGTTTCAATGTCTTGTGTCATTTCAGACCACCATCACTAAAATGGTGATTATTCAAGAAAATAATTAAATCCTTGTACCAGGGTCCCATCACAGTGTTGTCTCCTGCAAATTATGTCATCTCCCGTCTCTTCACAGTTTGCTTCCTTGTTCAGTTTTTAGGGTTTTTTTAAAAAAAGCTGCCATTAGGGATGACATTACAAGCACAAAGGACAGCATTAATTTTGGATCTTTATTACCTTTTCCAGCATTACTCAAAATTTATATTGTCTTGAATACCAGGGGACTAACATGATGGGTCCAAGTGACTAATCACAGTAGGATAAGAGGTTATTGCAACCCAAAGAATTATGAGTCTCATAAAATATTATTAAAAGTTAATGTGTTTGATTTTTCTCTTAAAATTATTCAAACAATTTTACTATCTCTGGGTAGTTGACAATTTGCAAGAGTGTAATCAGAAAATATTCCAAGGAAAATGTGAATGCATAGCTTTTGGATTTTTTCATTATGCCTTATTTTACATTTGTTATGACTTTTAGACTTAATTATCTCACAGGGTAGGTAGTGATTGCACTCAGTGATTTGCCAGACACCGAAATATTAAAATATAATGGCTCGTGGTGGAATATATGCATCCAGGTATCTTCAGTGTTCTTGCTTGCCTTTTAAAATATTTAGATCCAACCCATGGATCTAAATATGAACCCATAGAAAGACACTAGGTCTTTCTTTGTTCCAGTAGCTCTTTAAATAGGAAGATAAATCTCCATTTTAAAGAGAAACAATAACATGGCTAAATAGCTTTGAATCTCTCATAGTGGTACTTTGGCTTCTCTTGGCTTTCCCTCATCTTCAAGAGCTAGATGGTTACATATATTAAAAACATCTCCCAGATCCAATTCAATGAACATGTTTCTCAAAAAGACCCATCCATAAGTCTAAAGGGAATTTGACAATTTTTTCCCTTCTCATGTTTTTATTATCTGCTTGTGTACTAAGTATTCTGTTTTTCAGAGGCTGCTCTTAATCTTTTTATTATCAAATCCTTTGATTTTCAAATTGGAAAATGGAAAAAAAATTACCAACCAAACTGAAGTGTTTAGCAAGCTTCTTCTCTACAATTCTCTCTTTAAAGGACAAGGAGAAATAGGTTAGGCAAGATACATTTTGTTCTGCATTTCAGAGTTGACGTGTAAATTTATCAGATGTGATAGGTATGAACACAAAGAGGTGGGATGGTGCCTGCCTCTTCGACTTCATGCTGGTCTATGAACAGTACAAGAAAAATAAGCTGGGTATGAATATTCAGTGTTCACTCACCTACTGCCTCTTCTCTAGTCAGGAATTTATGAAATAGAGGTGGTGTCTTCTTTTTTTTTCTGTGATGGTTTGGTTTTGGAAAGATGCGTATCAGGAGTGACCAGAGATATAGGAAAGCTGGATGTGGATTTTCTCCCCTTGCAGGCTCCTTATGTGACTCTGAGATTATCTAATTTCTCTCTCTAAAGGAAAAGATGATATTCCTATGTGGATGGGATGACACATCCCTTCCTTGGGCTTGAAATGCTGTGACGGCTGGATGCATAGAAATACTCAGCTAGGTCTTGCATGGGAGTTGATTTTAGCAGCACACCATGCACCAGCAGAAGCTGCTGTTGAGTCTGTAGGTGTTGCACCCTCCCACAGAAAATTTCCTCCATTTGCTTGTGCTTTAATCCCTTTCCCTTTCATCAGAGCTAGTGTCCATACTGTGATTGAAGTAATTAATGTCAATCATTCAGTGGACAGAGAGGATGGCATACAGAGGACCTAAGGGGAATTTCAGTTGCACAGTCCTTCAGCAGCAGCAGAATTCTCTCTGCTGGCAGAATGTTGATGCTTGGGAATAGGCAGGTAAAAATAGATCCAGAGGACAGATAAAAGACTACTTTTACAGTAGCTGAAGGATATGACAGTTTAAAGCAATAGTTTTTTGCTTTTGTGTAACAGCCCTGCTGTATTTCAGATGCGTATGGAGAAAGTATTGCTTTGGCTTGCCTCTCAGCCTGCAGGTTCTTGGCTCCCTTACACTTACAGTTTATAGTTTGATGTGGAACTGAATCTGAAAAGAAAAAACCCACATAAATTAAAGAGCTGCTTTAGAGAGAGAGCTGAATATCAGTGAATGAGGGTGAGATTTCATTTGACAGAGTAGCATCTGAACCAAAAGAGAGTTGTTCCACCCCCTCTAAATAAACCATGATATACAGATTTGTCTGGGGTCCATTTTTGTGCAGTGTCCAGCATCACAAAAACCTTGTGCTGTCTGTGTGAGGAGGGGATGCCACTCAGAGCGTGTCTGAGTGATTACAGCACATGGAGGCTGTGTGATCCCTCCTGCCTCAGCTTAACAGTGCTTCAAATCCCGCTTTGAACCAAGCATGTGGATACTGTTGGTTGTGGGTCAGCCTTGCTGTTAGCGAGAGGATTTCTAACTGGTGGTAGCATGATGGCTTATCATAGAGGAGGGCTGCACTTTGCCGAGATAAATTATGGTGCCAGAAGGCAGGAACTGATGCCAGTGATTAAACCCATTGCCTTACTTTCACCACTATTCAGCAGAAAAGAAAAAAAAAATTATTTTTGCTTGTGGAAATTTGACAAGGAATTATATTAAGTACAGGGGGAAATAAAAAGCACTCTTTATTTTTTAGGGGGATTTTAATTCTTTATCCTTTGAGGCATTTCTGAGTTAGTGTACGCTCTGCTGAGCAGCGGAGTGTTGTTTGGCAGGTGTCACCAGGTGGCACTGCTTTCAAAATGTCATTGTGTGCTAGGAGAGGCAGAGATTGGCATCTCTTTCCTGCTGACATTTTAATACACCTTTCTGATGAGGGCATCGCTGTGTGAGAGGCCAGAGAGTTTGCTTTTGGCCGATATCTTTGATTGAAGTTGCACCCTGGGAGCAGGGCATTGGGGTTTGGCCGAGTGTCTTGAAAGAAGGGATCGCATGCCTGTTATTTATGACAATCTCTGCTCCAGGATGAGTGTCTAAATGTAAATTACTCAATTTGCCTTTAGAGTATATCCACTCTGATTTCTCTTCCACTGAGAAACCAGTCTGCAGGGCACTGACATCTGCTAGCATTCAGAAAAGAAGCAACACATGTTCCTAGAAGTTAAAAATGGAAGAAACATATTGCATCTTCTAACAATGATTTTCCTTCTGCCAGTGCCAGTGTTTGTTCTCAGTGCTTGGGTCGGGCTAAGCTTAATACAACTCTGAGTGACTTAAGTTAGCAGAGTTGCCATAATTTCTCGGAGTAAAAGGTATCTGTTCTTCTGTTTAATTTACAGATGGTTTTCTGATATTGTCCTGTCTTTATTGTTTAGCTATTTACTCTTCTCTAATTAATTTATTTCCCCGCTCTGTTTGTATGCTTTAAATGACACAGCTTGAAATTTCATTGTCCTTAAGGGACCCCATTCTACAAACTGTTAATACTGAGGAAGATTTTTCTTCCATTCTACTCAGCACTGGTGGGTGCAGTTCTGAGCTCCCCAGTATAGGACAGGGCATACTGAAGCATTCGGTGAAAGATAGTCATAGTCATCTAGGTTGGAAGGAACCTTTCAGATCATCAAGTCCAACCATCATCCCAACTCTTGCAAGCTTCATACCTGGGCAGGGACTTGAACCCTTGACCCTCAGATTAGGAGTCTGCTGCTCTCCCAACTGAGCTACACACCCAGGATCACTAAGATAATTAAAGGATGGGAGCACTGGACATACTATGAGAAACAGAGAACTGGGACTGTTCAGCCTGGAGAAGAGAAGGCTGAGGGGATCTCTTCAGTGGACATGAATACCTGATGGAAGGATGCAAAGAGGACAAAGGCAGACATCCCAGTGACAGGATGAAAGGCAACAGGCACTAACAAACACAGGAGGGTTGTTCTGTGTTTGTCACTGGCACAGGTTACCCAGAGTGGTTGTGGAGTCTCCATTCTCATATATATACAGAATCCGGATGGACATGGAGTTGACAAAACTGCTGTTGTTAATTTTAAACTATCTTCAAGGCTTAAGAAATGAGAGTTTGTATAAATATAGCTTCAGAGGTATGTTCCTGTCCTGTCAACACTTGGCTGCCATTCCCTCCAGCTTGTTAGCAGTTTTTTCCTATCCCAAAATATTGTAATTAACTCAGACATTAATACAATTAAATCATCAAAATCATACCATACAGTGGGATTACTTCAGACTATGAAGTGACAAATTTCTCTTTTCCCCTAAAGTATATATGTCAAAGGCATTTCCTTTATTATTCCGTATTTCTGAGTCTTAATAACTTTCCATCATATGAAATACTTGTCACAGGTTATATTTTTCTCATATGCTCCCATATAATTTTCTGTGATTTCTTTTACTGAATTCTCTTAAGTAACCTTATATTGTTGCATCCAACAACATTGATCTAAGTAGCTCCCATTATACATTCCTCCCTTGCAGCATTTTGAGACTTGACATTAGTTTCTTTTTTCCCCTCATCGTTTAATTACCAGTCTATATGCCCATGTCAATAGCTGAGAAAAATTAACTCATTTTTCATGAATTTATGGGACAATACAAGATTTTACAGCAGTTCATATGTATTGATTAGCCTCCTCTAACCCTGCACTGTGCTGATTGAAATCCCTACAAGTTCATGCTGCACAAGAAGTCAGCTGCCTTCTATTGGGACCTAAATATGTCTTTAAAAGCCTCATTTCCATCTTGTTTCAAAAACTCTTGATGCTTGGGATTACAATTTATGGTGAAATTGCTGTCACTTTATCAAGCTCCTAGCTCGGACAACCCACTACTGCATTTACTAGTGAAATCCCTCAATGTTATTGGTTCTTATCAGAAGCAGAAGGGAGCAAATAATCCCATGCATACCATGCACATGCCAAATGGCATCGTAATGTCCTCTGCCAAGTGACAGCAATGAACAGGTCTTGGCAATACCTCCAACACAAAAGGAGTTTTAAAAATGAATTGGACCATCATTTATTTTGAACAATATGGCAATAAACCAATGACTCAGTGGATCACTGAGCACCCACAGTTATGAAGCTGGAGAACTCAGAGCAACAGTAAAACAGGACAAGTAGCGCTCAACTTTTCTAGTATCAGAAAGATGTCCATCTTTTAAAAGTCAGCATTTTGTAAAAGAAGTGATGGAACCAATTAGTTTTTTCCAGTATTGAAATGCATATTATCTAGGGGGAAAAAATGTCTTTACCAGTTGGTCAGAAAACACTATGACAGATTGCCATATTGTTCATCAGTTGCTGAAAAGGAAGGAGCTCCTACCAAGTGCAAGCAGTTGATGACTGTCCATCGTTGAGTTGCATTTGAACTAACCTTGTTGACATCACGAATGGAATGATAGTGAGAGTGGCTTTAGCAGGGGGTTGCAAGAAAAAGTGGATATTACTGCATGGAGCTCAGCTGAAGCACACCTTCAAGACAAACTCATGGCTTGTCTTATAGGCAGATGTTTTATGAGGGGATAAATCATCTCTGGAAGTACCCACTTTTCTCGGTTGGGTGCCAGAGGTAACCAAAATGCCTGAGACTAGATATTTAACATTGGCTAACAGATGGTGAAATAGGTCCTAGTCTGAAATTCATGCAAGAGGAGATAAGTATCAGCTGAAGTCAAATGGAAGAATGTTAAACTGAAGCACTGGAACATGTTGCCCAGAGAGGTTGTGGATGGCCCCTTCCTGGAGGTTTTTAAGGCCAAGTTGGACGAGGCACTGAGCAGCCTGATTTAGTGGAACGTGTCCCTGCCTATGGCAGGGGGTTTGGAACTAGATGATCTTTAAGGTCCCTTGCAACCCGAACTATTTTATGATTCTATATTTCTAATGTCCTTATATTGCCATTAAGACAAGTTTAGAAATAGGAGAGGCTAACATTTGAGAGAGCTTAGAGAAAACTCTGTATTTGAATGCCTGTAGCAGTTACATGTTTTCTGTCTTAGAGAAATGTTCCCATTCCCAGTGCTAAATTCCAAAGAGGAAGGTTTTTATCCTCATAATTGAATTAAAATAAAATGTCAACAGGGTAAGGAAAACCAGACACAGCTGTTCTCAAACCATTGAGATCTATGCTACACTGTAGTGCACTGGCAGAGTGCACTCCCAAGGCTTCCAGGGTGAGAACAATTAAGCCAAAAACGATTTACAAAGACCAGCTATTTCAGTGCTTCACAGCATAACTCATACATGGCAGTTCTGAGATCACAACTGAGTGAGAGGAAATTAAGCAACCAGTGTTCAGTAGACCAGGGCAATGGTTATTTAAAGGAGATCTCACAAAATTAGCTGTTTCAACTTGCAAGCTCAAAATTAAGAATGAGAAATTCAGGAGTTCAGTAGTATCCTGCAGACTTCAAAGACCAGAGGAGATACTAGGATGCAAAGATTTAATGAAATTATTGGCTCCAAAGAGTCTGCAAAACTTTGATTGTCTAGTCGTAGAGATATCTAGTAATTCAATAAGAAGAAATCAAACATCGCATGTATTCTATTTCATAATCATTGATTTGTATCCCACAGAGGCATATAATTGTATTTAGGGCATATTTCCATATTTTAAAGGTGGAAAATATCCATTTCATCTCGGCGTTTACTTGTCAGCTGCAGTGTCTCCATCTCCCAGACTCTTAGGTCTGAAGCAGTCAGATTTCAAACACAAATGCAAATGATCTCCAGAATTGAAGCAAAATTGCATTATTTGCTCGACAATATTTACAATTTATTTGCACTTGGAATGAATAAATCCCTTTCAGAGAAAATAAAACTGTGATTATTTTAATTAAATTTTTTATGTTAAGTTCATCTGTCATCCACCTAATTTGCTTTACTCACAACTGTCCCTCTATATAATAAATTAGATAATACTTTTTAGATGTCCACAAATAATTGAAGTTCTGCTTCTACAAGGCAGTTAAAGCCTTACAAACCTCTAAGTTGTATTTTGTGTCTCACATCTTTAACTTAACTATGAGGTAGTGATGATGAACATAGTTAACTGGTCCCTCTTACCATCTCATCAAACTGTTGCTTTTCATATTAGTTTGCTTGTGAAGTTGTGCTTATTAGTGAGTATATAGTGGTAGGTTGATTTCAAAATCAAGTTTTATGTATAGACAGTATGGGCTTCTTTTTAAAGGGATGTTATGTCAATTTTTGATTGATTAACAATATATTGTGTCCATAATTCCTCTGGATTAAAAAAAAAAGCTCAGGAAGGTTTGTATTATTTGTGGAGGTATTGTATATTCCTTTTGTATTAGGCATTTTTAGACTATCATAGAATCATATAATTCTATGGGTTGGAAGGGAGCTTAAAGATCATCTAGTTCCAACCCCCCTGCCATGGGCAGGGGCACCTCCCACTACACCAGGTTGCTCAATGCTTCATCCAGCCTGGCCTTAAACTCCTCCAAGGAAGGGGCATCCACAGTCTCTCTGGGCAACTATTTGGAGAGAGTTCTTGCACCCAAGAATGTATTTCTAGATGACAAATATGTGGACAAAAATAAGCCATGCCATGTGAATATCTTTCTTTTAATTGTCCGTTAACTGTGTCTTAGTTATTCCTAGCATTTGACAATAAGTGATGGCTGCAAAAACACATTATTGCCTCATTAATGTCAGTCATTTCCTTATTAAGACTTTTTACTGCCTGAAAGATTGAATGAAAAATATTATACAGGCATTTCCAGAGTGAGAGAGAATGGGAAGTTTAGTAGCAATGGTATTTTCATAGCAATAAGAATTTCACTGTCATGGACCATGCACACTTGCAGTGAGTACACACAGTGAGACTATAAGGTAGAGAAATTACTAAATCTTCAGGATGCTTTGTGGTGGTTTAGGCTTGCCAGGTTCTTATTGCTGGGACTCAGGATTCCAGGTGGAATTGAAAAGAGGTATCCTGATTTACAGAGGGGTCAGTACTGAATGAAGTAGTCTGAGAGCCAGAGCTGTGAAGAGCTTGTACAAAAGCTGAGAGTCTCGTACTTAAAACCTTGCCTGATGCCACTGTCACAGGAATCCTCATTCAGGAAAACAGTAGAGTTTTTAAGGAGTCACCAGTTGGGTTACTGTGGGTGTGCTGTACAGCTAGCTGCCTGCTTAGGGAAGTCTAGGGAAGTCCCTCTTAGGAAGCGCAAGTGGGGAATGTCTTGCTTCAGGAACCCTACAAGTGTAACCAAGCTCCACAACAAATAGTAATCACAGCTGCTTTTATCAAAAGCTGAAGGCACTGTCTGGAAAGCAAGAAATATTTCTTCATTTTTTTTTATTTTAATAAAAGCTGAACATGAGGATTGCCTGAGAGAGCTGGGATTGTTCAACCTGGAGAAGAGAAGGCTGTGGGGAGACCTCACTGCAGCCTACCAGTACCTGAAGGGAGCCTACAGGAAAGCTGGGAAGGGACTATTTGCAAGGGTGTGTAGTGGTAGGATAAGGGACAATGGTTTTAAACTAGACCAGGGCAGGTTTAGATTAGACATTAGGAAAAAAATATTTATAATGAGAATGGTAAGACACTGGAACAGGTTTCCCTGAAAGGTGGTGGATGTCCCACCCCTGAAAACATTCAATGTCAGGGTTGATAAGGCTGTGAGCAATTTGATTGAGTGCAAGATGTCTTTGTGTTTACTGCAGGGGGGTTGTACTAGATGACCTTTGAAAGTCCCTTCCAACTGTATACATTGTATGATTCTATGATTTTCTCCCTCAGCCTCAGGGACTTGAGCTTGCCTATTCAATTGCTGTGTGGCTCTTGCCTCTCTGAAGAAGGAATTTGTCCTCAGTCTTTGGTTTGCTGGTGTTACCTTTTAACCCCAAAATAAATCAGGATTCAGTGGGCAAAAATGCAAGGATATGACTGTAATAGGGGTTGCAGGAAATAGTAAGCCAAAAAAATTAAGCAAAATGTATTGCAAGGATGATTGTGATAGTAAAGGTGCTAAAGAGATGTGACATTCTGTACCCTGAGCAGAGTCTGTGTGATGTGCTGTAAATAAATCGCTGAACTATGTGCCTTCAGATGATGATAAAAAGAAATACTGAACAGGCATCTCAGTTGCTGAGCTCTGCCTGCTCTGTGCACTGAACAAAGGAGGGGTCCTGTGGAAATAAGAAAAAATTTTAATAGCAAATAAGAAGGGTATCATGATGGCAAGATGAAGCTACCGAAATAATTTAATTTCTGGCATTCTCTAACTCTGAGGACAATATCTCACCTTGTAATAAAGACCTTCGTGGGTTTTTTTTCTCATTAAATTGCCATAGTATTGTTATTAAATATGTTCTACTTCTCATATTCTCATTCATGTAGTTTTGGTACAGTGGAACAGGGAAATGTTTATTAAGAATTGCAGATGTTAAGTAAGCTAGGACAGATGGACAGAGTAGAGAAGAAGCAAGTGGGGTAGTGAAACTAAGCAGATCATCCCGGTGTGGTTGCATTCTCTGAAGTCCAAATTAATTCCTGCAGGTTAGATACTGGGGCCATAGTTTGATAATATGGTCATACTAGCTTTAGATCTCCCAGAACTTGTTCAAAAGCAAAGGTGAACAAATAATGCAAAGTACTACTCTGACATAAACTCATCGTGCCAGTTCAGGCTGTTCAGGAGAAGTTGTATTAGTTTTGTGCCAGAATAGGTGGTTTAGTTCTACATCACCCCATACCCTATTTGCTATCATCTGTCTTCTCACTTCTGGCAGATATGAACACATAAAACCAGCACAGGCACCTTATCATGTATTCTAGCTAATTCATGATGCCTGTTTTCAGTGCCAGGCTACCTAGCCCCAGGGAGAGCTGTCACTGAATGGTGGTGGAGTTGTCAGGAGCAGGGTGAGCCGCCTTTTCTGTCTACCCAAAGATCTCCTCAGCCACACTTTCTGCATTGTGGCCTCAGTGGGATGTTCCTCTCTCTTGTGTGCTGAGCCTTGGTGGTCAGTTCCTGCATTCAGTCTGTTTCCATTTCTTTTTCAGAGCTGACACACTGTTTGATGTTGCCTCCTACCAACCCCTGGTAATAATATATTGTCTGGTAGTTGCTTTGTAAATGAATGGAAAGCATTCATTTTTACAAGTGGCAGAGAAAGAACTGCCATTTGTAACACCCACATTATGAGATCCGTTCATAAGAAAACAGATTTATTATTGAAGGTGAGAGAACATTTTCTTCAGCAAGCATAACATCCAAATTCTTTACACTTATGACTAAAACTGTACAGATATTTTGTGGGTTTTTTTCCCTTCGGATTTACTCAGCAGCATACCAGATATTCCTCTCATCAATGTTAATTAAAAAAAAGAAAAGTATGACTGTATAGGTGGCTTGAAGTAGCACAGGCATGGCTAAACTGGGTTAGACCAAAGCCAAACACCTTGTGAAGGTGAAGATATCCAAAGAGGACAAGAACAAGCCAAGCAGGTAATGATGATACCCCTGAACATACTCCCCTGATCAAAAAAATTCAAGGCTTGGGATTTTCATGCTTACTTGAGATGTTTCTTTATTTAATAGCTCTTGTTGAGTTTATCCTCTATAAAGTAGTTCAGTAGCTTCTTGAGCCCATTTTTAATATGACATTTTTTGTTCAGTTGTTTTTACCAACCAGGATTTTTCTAAAGCTTTTTAAGAAAGCCAAAGCCAAGTTCAGGCATCATTTAGCAGAACAAAATCCCATTGCAATATTATAACTGTGATAGGATGTCCAGCACTGAAATTTACACAGAGGTTTTCAAAATAATTTCCAGCCCTCGAATTTATTATGTGAACCTGAACTGACAGCAATGGACAGGGATCAAAACTGAGCCCTGGGAGAGCTTGTGTATCTGAGATGCAAAAATTGGGTGGATCCAGTTTCAGCAAGCTAAAACTAAAAAATCCCAAGCTAAACAAAAATCTCTGTCCTGGAAAACAGTAAAGGAAGAGACACAAATGAGGGCAGCACTGTGAAAGTGGCCAGTGGGGAAGCAGAGATGTGCCGAAATCATCACATCACTGGGTCATCAGCAGCACAGCCCTTGCTCCAACCCCAGCAAGCTGCAGGCACAGCACTGCAGCTGACAAGGGGTTTGAGTGACACCATCCCACTCCCACTCATTTTTTCTCTGCAGCCAGCTCAGTGTGCAGAGAAATTTGGTGCAAGAGCAAATGGGCTTAACCCATTAGAAAAAGCTGGGTTTCTTCTGTATCAGCCCAGCATGTGGAAAGGCTCTGTTTCCTCTGCAGCTCCTCCAGGCATAAAGTTCTCCTGCTGCTGTATGAGAACATAAATAATGAGGGGGAAAGGAAGATAAAAAATAGATTGGGGTTAAAAAAAAGGTGGTACCAAAGAATGAGGGAGAAGCTGAAAGGAAAAGAAGAAAAATTCACACATGGTGAAGGTGTAGAGAAAAACAGTGCCGTTTTCCTGGCACTGATGAATTTCAATGTTGTGTTTCCAGTTTGAGTGTTGAGATTATGCTCAGTGCTCACAAATTAAAGAAATTTATCTCCAGATCTTTTGCTTCAAAGCACTTAGTCTGCATTTTTCATTAAAAGAAATTATTTTCTAAAAAAATTCAAGGTTTGGTCTCTAGGTTATTTGTGTTTGTAGGCTGTCGGTTTGCTCTATATGTTTAGTTTGCTTGACTTTTTCCAGTAAAGGCAAGCAGCTTTTAGAGTGAGATAAAGAGAACTGCATTTAAGAAGGAAAAAAAAATCTCTTTGAAGAAAACTTCTTCTCTCATACTCTCGTCTGTTGCCATTTCCACAGCACTTGTCATAAGTTCATTGTCCTGTTGTGCCAAGATTACTAGGAGTAGAAAAGAAGCAATTAGATTAGGGAAAAGTTGTGATTTTCTTTATGAGCCTAAAACATCTCTTCCTACCATCCCCTCTTCTTTCCACACATTAGGTTGGGATGTATGCCAAGAAGGACTTTGCTCTAGGGAGTGATTATGGCCTGGGGGAAGTGGATTTGTATCCCCTGGCCAAAATGTCTCCATGGGGACTTGGAGGAGATCGTGCAGCTTGGTGGCAACTGCCCTCAGCCCTCACCTGTCGACCAGGCTGGTGGATGCCACTGTGATGAGTAAGGAGGGTTATCTGTCCCTCACAGCGGTGGCCCTGCCACACTGATGGGCTTTTTCCCCTTAATGATCAGGGAATACTAATGTGACCCTTTAGCTAGTCCTCTACTGCACCTCTGAGGATCCCTGCTGTTTTTCCAAGTGTGATTTTTTTTTTTGGATGATAAATCCCTGTCAGTGCTAATGATTGTTCCTAGCAGCAAGAGTGATGTTACTGGAAACAACGGGGAAAAACGTCTGAAGTGAGTTATTTTTAGAGCTGTGGTTTGCATGAGTACGCTTAATGTTGGTGTATTTATTAAGGCCATGGAGCAAATTAAAGTGTCAGGAATAAAGGTCTATGTGCATGCAAACTTCCTTCTCATCCTGGCACAGCTGTAGTTTAGCCTGAATATACAGCAGCTGCTATCTCAAGATGGAGAGCAGAGATACCAGCGCTAAACAGCACTTGGTGAGACTACTGGGATGTGTAGTTTTGTTATACATGAAAAATTATGCAATTATAAATAAAACAAATGCCTTAGAAAAAGCTCATTGAAAAGTAACACCTCCAAAGCAAAAAAACAAAACCAGATGAGTTTTCATCCACTTCTTTTTTTTTAACTGGTATTACTGGGCAGGTAGTGCCAGTTGCTCAGGAAATTATGATGAAATTTCTTTTTTTAAATTCACAGGGATTAGTTTATGTAAAATTATGTAATATTCAGTAGGAATACCAAAAATAAGATTGACCCAGACTAAGTCACCTGCTCCACTAGATAAAAGATAGGAACAGGGAAATTACAGCTGTAGAAAAATGTTCATGACATTATGACATTTTAACCTGAATTTTACTTTCCTGTTTGCATGACTGGTGAATTTTATTGACCATAATATTCTGTATGAAACAGAAGGCAACTTATAGAGTCTATAAAGCCTTAATAAATGATTCATATTCAAATCTTTGTGTTACTTAGGACACACATCAGCAACTTTGCTCCTTCTTAATGCAGAAATATCTTTCTTAACCCTGTAATCATTCCCTTTCCTTTACAGCAGGGTAGTCTGTGACCTGAAGAGCAGTCTGGCTCTTCAAAGGGAAGGGAAGAAATCCTCAACTTGCAAAGATAAAGATCCTTACCATTAGGTATTTCAAACCCCTAAGCTCAGTTGCAGGTGGGTTTTGTTTCTGCTGCCTGAATTCATGTTCAGCATCTGCACAGATGTTCATTAATTTCTGTGAAAGATGATAGATGTGAAAATAAAGTCCTGCTCACTATTCCCCTGGCTTTTAGTTCAGAAAGTTGTTAGATCATGTCGAGTCTCAATGTCAAATATCTCTGTGGGGAAAGACTAGAAAGCCTGATGTATTTGCATATGGAAGGGGTTATGGCAACAGTCTGCTACACCAATAGAAGGTTATTTTCCAATAATAATGAAATTGCAAGGATGATAACCCGCAGTCAAAAAAAAAAAAAAAATTCCTCTTTGCTTTTTACAGAAAAAAAAATGAAAGAGGAGTAGAAACATCATCTCAGAGACTGTGGCTGATTTTAAATAAGGGCTGGATGGCTTCATGGCCCCTAAAAACATTTATATATAAATGAGTTGAGATAATAAGGCTAATCAAATGTCATGCTTAGTCAGTCCGTGGCCTGAAAGGATGGGAAATGCTTTTCCTCCACTGTACAGATGTATTTCATTGATTAGGATTTGTCCATTCCAGAGGAGGGTTGCAGTGCCAAAGGCATACTTGACAATCTGCTACAGTTCATAAATCATACAGAGTCCCGTTAGCACCTTGGGTATTTTCTTTTACCTGAATGCACAAGTATTGCAGCAGCCTGAACTCTGTCATTGCCATCATTTAAATATGACCATATCAGATGACAGAATTGCTGAACAATTGGGAAAACTTTGCTTGAAGTTTGCGCTGCAGAGCAGAGATTTACTTGAATGAGTGAGCAGATTGGTAGGTTCATGCTGTATCAGCAAGGCTGAATTCACACAATTGCTGGCTAGTTTTCCTGAGATCTAAAGAATCCCTCATAAAAGTTGGCAGTTAAGGAGCCTAGGGTTCATTATTTCATCTTACTGCCTTCTTTTTCCAAGCAGACCTTACACAGCTGATAGTAGTACAGTGCAGGGCCCAACCTGGCATGTGTCAGAGCTTTGATTCATTAAGATTTGAGTTCAGAAGAAGGTGATACAGGGCAATTTCTGGTAGATATTCCACGGTCAAAGATATGGTAAATAATAAAAACCTCCCAACTGAGTTAAGAAGGTGAGGACATATAGCACTGTCTCCATAAAACAATCAGAATATTAAAGCAAATAACAAGATATCCCAAACAAGATCTGTTTTTCATGTCTGCTGGGAGCTGAGAGGACTGTGCAAGTAACTTCAGTACCGTTTGGACCTTACCTGTGGTGTCTCTGGGATGCATTCACACAGAGCTGAAGTCACTAATGGTCTCTTACTTTGGGCTTACCATACAAATTACAATATATCCCACCCGTCCAGTTCTGGAGCCCTCAACACAGGAAGGACATTGAGCTATTGGAGGGGGTCCAGAGGAGGGCCACGAAGATGGTCAAAGAGCTGGAGCAACTGCCCTATGAAGACAGGCTGAAGGAGTTGGGTTGTTCAGCCTGGAGATGAGAAACCTCAGGGGGGACCTTATAGTAACCTGAGGGGGTCCTACAGAAAGGCAGGGGAAGGACTTTTTAATATGATATCAGATGGGAGGACTAGAAACAATGGATGTTAATTGGAAGGGGGTAGATTTAGACTTGACATAAGAAAGAAATTCTTTACAGTGAGGGTGGTGAAGCACTGGAACAGGTTGCCCAGAGAGGTTGTGAATGCCCCCTCTCTGGAGGTGTTCAAGACGAGGCTGGACAAGGCACTGGGCAGCCTGATGTAGCCAGGTGTCCCTGCCTATGGCAGGGGGGTTGGAACTCAATGATCTTTAAGGTCCCTTCCAACCCAAACTATTCTATGATTCTATAACATGAGCAGGACAGCCTCTTGAAGCTGCCTCACCATGGATGGCAGTGTGAGCTGACTCCCTCTGTGTATGTGTGTGCCTTTGTCTGTGTAAAAGGTCTTATTTTGTCTGATTATTGCAAGAAATGAACTTGAAAAATCTTTGCTGAAGTTCTTTGTGTGCCAGGTATGTAGTGGAAATTGTAGGTAAAACCCAATTCCCTTCTAGATGTTGTTTTTTTGTTGTATAAAATTGTATCATAAACTCAATTCTAGCTGGTGAAAACTTTTTCTTAAGATCTGTAGATGAAAACTTTCACGAATTTTTGCAATGCAAGTGAAGCTTTTGCGAAGATTTGGGGAAGATAAGAGGGCCCTCTTGTGGAGATTATACATACGTACATGCGTACACCGTCCAAACTGAAAGAAATCTGTTAGGTCAATGGAGAAGGAATTTTGCTGCTAGCTTTGAGCTGTATAATCCATAGCAAAAAAACTGCGGGTTTGATTAAATGCTACCGAGTATTTTGGTAGAAAAACAAAGTTCAGTGTAAAACGGGAAGTTTGTGATCTGCCTTATAATGGAAGTACCCTGTTATCTGCTTAGTGTCTTCCAAGGCATTAAAAAGAATTAAAAAGTGTTCTGTTACATCACAAAAAGAGGAATGAGAAGGGAAGTTACCATCTTTGTCTTACAAATGACCGATTTCATGTTTTGTAAATTGTTTCAATCAACAATAGGAAAAACCATGATTTTTGCAGTAATAGAATCACTTGAAATTCTTTCATATCCATATTTTCATATTGTTTACCTTATGGAAGCCAGTTCTCAAAAGTTACGCTTTGGCACATAGAAAAAGAAAATATTTGTGATGTCTGGATTTTTTCATGATTATTTATAATTTATGGGTTTTATGCCTGATGTCAGAATTAATAAAGACTGTAGGCAACACTCAGAGAGAATAAATTGATGTACTTTCAAAAGGATCTCAATTACGGGGCCTTTTTATTGTAAATTACTTTATTAATTGAGCAGAATTGCTGCACTGATTCAAAATGAGCTGCAGTGAAAAATCCCACAGAACTTTCATTTTAGCATCCCAGATATGGAAGAGAGTGTCAGTAACTAAGCTATTAGTTGGAAATCAGAGGCAGTTTGGATAGGAATGGAGCCTTGGTACATGCCATTTGTGGCCCAAACTGGTTTCCAGTGAAGCCAGTGAGTTAGAGAGGCTACACTGGTGGTGCTTGTGCTGCTTGTCTTACTTTCCCAGAGAATAAAGTGGAATGGAAAAAGCTACTTCAAAAATCAAGGAAAAAAATGAAAATAAACATTGCAGTTGAATTTAAAACAAATATTTTGTGCTGACAGAACCTGACCAAAGAAATACAAATGTCAGAAGATTTGAAGCTCTGGCTTCCTTTTATTTCTCCTTACAAGGGTTCTTTGAAACTAAATTTTTGCAGTCAGGTGTATTGTTGCTGGCAGCCAGGACCCTTGTGATAGCAGATCTTTTATAATTTTGCAGAAAGTGTGTAGGTGCTTTTTTTTTCTTTATAACTATTGCAAAGAAACCTGATGTCATTGATGCTGCTGAATAGGCAAGAGCTCTGTGTCCCCATCTCTTTCCTGAGGAGCTTCATGCTCACTCCATTGCCTTGGCAATAACCCACTGGGAGACCACTCCTGAAGCAGGGACTTGCTCTAATCTTGCTGGCAGCTGCTCAGAGACTGCAGCCTGGTGGTGAGGAAGGTTTTGTGGCTTGTCCTCTGCTCAGAAGGGATGTTTTATGAATCTTGTTCTGTTGAACTATTGCCCATGATTATAAGCATCAGAATTACCAGGAGGATCACTTCCTGACCTGGTTTCTGTAGCCCTTGGAGGCTAACTTGGCAAAGCAAGCTTGGACTGCAGGTCCCTCCAGCTGCAATGTCTCCAAGTTTACTCTCCTCTTGTCCCTTGCCTGTCATCACCTTTCTTTTCTCTGGCCAGCTCTTGTTTACTTCTGCTGCCTGGTGCTGTAGGTCATCTCCTCAGCTTATCTCTTCTCTGCTTATAACATCTCTCTGAGAAAGGCAGGTTCAGGTTCCTTCCCACCCTGGGGCTGGAGGAGGCAGGTTGTCCAGTAGTGCAACATCCTAATTTCATTTCACTTTTTGTGCAGTGGCATAACAAAAGCAGAGACAGGACATACATTTTTGAGGAAAAGATGTCACATGTGCCCCAGATTTTCACATTTTTTGAGACACAGCAATGATCTGTGCACAGCAGGGATGCAAGCTGTATAACAGTGGACTCCTCCTTTGCCAGCCTTGGCCACAAAGGATTTATTATTCTCCCTGGAACAAAGTTATTCTATCCTGAAAGAATCTTTTGGACACTAGATTTATTTATTGCTTTTTAATAGTGTTTCCTCTTATGTGTGCTCACAAACCATCACTTATAAGGTAGAAGGTTTTTATTATGCATGTGTTCCACAAAACAACCAAATTCTTATTATTTTTTTATATTTCATTTTATATTTATATTCATTTCAGCAAGGCTCTTGCTACTTCTCTCAGCAATTTAAAGAACACTTAGAACAACTGAGCTTGGTATAATTCAGGCAAAGAACAAAAATCCCTGGAGGGAACTTTGTTAGTTTTGTGTCTCATCAAGAAATGATTTACAATTTGTGTCAAGATTGTTTGATGGAAAATGGCAGATTTGTTTTTCCATCAGATAGTCTAATCATACATTTCTATTCCAGACCACTTCATTCCCCAATAAATTGTTATTTCCCCGCCTTAACTTTTTTTCTGTGTTCTCGCAATCAGCAAAGCTGGGGCCGCATTTCTCAGCCTTTAGACTGAGACATGTAAATACCCAGCATCTGTTTCTGACAGCAGAAAGGAAGTTTACCTTCTATGAAGTATTTGATAGAGCAGCATCTGCTGATTTACTACACAAGGCAGAAAACATGAGCCTGAGCTTAACAAACCAGGATGCTCTGAAAGAGGAACTTTTTTGTTTAAAGGAAAGTTACAAATTAATTTCCTCAGGGCTGGTCTAAGCTCCAGTCCTACTTCATATTTTCCTTAACAATGTTGGCACAGAAAGCTGAAGTATGTTAATGGAATTTGCTTAATGACCTTGAGGATTTCAGTAGAAGAGGTAACTCAAAGTGCAAGATCATGCCAGCAGAAACAGATTTTGTCTGTCAACCAAGAGCTTATCAGCTGAAACAGAGGGAGCTCAAAGATCTCTGTATATTAGCCAGCAACACAGTGAGTATGAGCTTTCCAGAGTTATGTGACTGCCTTAAAAAAGGAGTGTAATGTGCCTGTGTATCAGACAGCACGTTGCCAGTGGAGATCAAAAGTGTTTTTTATACAAGGCCTCGTGTGAAATTTGCCCAATTCTAGACGCATGTAGTGAAATGTGAAGTTGTGCAAGGTCAAACACCAAGCAGAAGACTACTTGAATGGTCAGAAGCCAGAACTTACTTTTCTGAGCCTCCTGTCAAAGGCTGTCATGGAATGCTGACATGATGAAAACCCCAGGGTGTGTCTCTTGAAGTGAACCAATCTAAGTGTGATGCAAGGATGTTGGGGGACTATAGCATGGTCACTTCTGGCTTCTCTAATCAGAAAAAACAGTAATAACTAGTTCAGCTTTGTAAAATGAAGGCCAAGAGATGTGGTTGCTCTCTGCTCTCCAAGTTTCTCCTTCTCTCATGTTAAATTTAAAAATGCTTCTAAAGTGATAACCCAAGAACAAATGGGTGTTCATAGACCAAGACCAGGTTTAGTCGAGGAATGAGACTCATCTTCCTTCCATGAGAAGCAACTTTCACAAGCTCTTTTCAGTGGGAGCAGTGAAAGGAAAAGGATATTGCAAAAGGGACTAGGATCTTTTATGAAGGAGATAATGAAGTGCTGTTATCTCTGTGCGGGGAAGGGCACTCTGGTGGCTCTGGGAGTCTCCTTTTGCTCAACAGACAGTGTTTTCTGGGTACTTGAGCATCCTTAGCTCTTACTCCCATGTGTTCCCTTCATTGGCCATGAGGCTGAACCTATCTACCAGTTTAAGTGTAGAGTTAGATGCTTAATTTTATGCTCTGTGTTTGAAAATTTATGCCAAAATCCTAAAGCAACACAAAGGAGAAACATGTATTAGCTCAGAAAGCTCACACATATTTGTATGCTATTTGCATGAACTTTCTGAAATACTGGCCTGAAAACTGTGGTTAGCGACATAATTTCGTTAGTCTTGGAGTTGTTCAGGATCCAGACTTGATACCTGTGAACAGAATTAATTTCTTTAGGGACATGTAGTTGCTGCATTGTCCTCTCCAATTTCTAGAGACTCTATGTTGAACAAAGTGTCATGGAAATAAATATTCATGAAGCTGCTCAATAATTCAATGTATGCCGATTTGGAGTGTTATAGCCCTAGTTAAAAATCATATACCAAAACCCCAAATCTCTTAAAAGGCAAAGCAAATTCCCTCTACTCTGTTTTGGGTAGACAGGAAAGAACAAGAGAGGATGGGTGTGATTTGCTTGGAGAGATGGTTCTGGTTTAATTTGTTTTTCCCAGAGAACTGTACATTTTTGGTGACTGAAGACTCTGCACTGTCATGCAGAATGGCAGAACCCCTGGGGTGAAAAGGGACCTCAGGAGATCTCTAGCTCAATTCACTGCTCAGAGCAGTCTCACCACTCAGCACAGGGCTCTTCTCTTTCCGGTTGGGTCTTAAAAATCTCAAAGGAAGGAGGGTGGACAGCTTCTTTAGGCAAAACTTTTCCAATGCTGAATTGTTCTCATTGTAAAAGTTATTTTCTATGTATCTTCCTCATTTTCCATTTATGACATCATCTCTCCTTATCCTACCATGCATGTCAGTGAAAAACCCAGCTCCATCTTCTCACTGACCTCTTCTTAGTTACTAAAGGACTGCTGTTTGATCCTCACCTATCATGTATGGATTTTTAAAATCTGTATTCTCACAGATTTATATTCTCCTGTGCTAAAAAAAGAAGTTTAAGCACTCCCAGTTTCCATTTTCACTAATGATTTTGAAGGGCACCTTGCAATGTGATATGTAAAAAAACATTATTATTAACAATTTTTTAATGCTTATTCATTCTTTTAAGATGTACCAAATCACAGGTCCTAAGCCCAAAAGCCTATAGTATTTAAAAAAAAAAAAGTTGCCAGTTTGTGTAGTTACAGGTCATTGGTGTCCCATCCTAAATTATTTATGGAAAAAAATTAGCCTCCAAAAAAAGTGTATCACTGCTTGTGATACAAATGTAGCACTGTATTTTGAAAGTCATCTTTCTTTAAAGTCATAATAAAAATCTAAACCAGAGCTACATTCAAATGGCTTACCTATTATATCAGTCTTGTATCCTTGTCTACTACTGTGCCATTAATGAATTTGCTTTTGCTTCCCTTCAAGGAAAATTAGACTCCTTGGGTGGAAAAATTCCTAATGTATGTGTAGCATTTGTGTTGCCATAGGGTCATTCTCTGTCTCTTACCCTTCTGGATTACCCTAAATCTGTTAAAATGTGTTTGATGACAGAGAGGAAGTGATCTCTAAAGAGACTTTTTATCACCTGTCATTCCTTAATCAGGTATGGGATAGTAATAACTTGACCAACCACCATGCAAAGAAATTTAATTTAATTTGATATTTAAGAAGATTTAAAAAAAAAAGAAATATTTGTAATTTCTACCACAAATCATGACTTTTATAATTAATCTTTTAAGAGCAGATAAATACAAAAGAAACTGCTGTTGGTGACATGGAGCATCCCTGCTAAAATACACAGAAATGTGAATTTTCCTGCTTCCTGAGCACTTCTCAGCACCCCAACATGACATTTCTCTTGCCTGGAATAGACTGTGCCATCACAAGCAAGTTCCTGAGCAACCAACCCAACCACCATTTCTTTTCAGAGCAGGAAATACAGTCCCAGATGTTTGACTCCAAGCCCTCCTCTTATCTCATTGATACACAACAAAACTATGGCAGGATTTTCTAGCTGCTAGTTTGGAGATTTACTTGAAAGTATAAGCAGCTTACTTAAAACTTCTATATAGCAGCCCCCCACTGGTTTCAGAAGTTGCTTAGACTTGTAGCTTATGTGTAGAGCACTACATTTAGATGTTTTACCCTGGAAGGAGTATCCAGTCCCTTCTCTGAGCACATGTTTGTACTGATATAGATATATAGTGTTATATAACTTTGGGGTAACAAAAGGTGTAATTAACCAAGAGAATCTTGTGACCAATTTGAAAATAGGAAACAGTGGGCAGTCTTTTTCTGTTTGGATTCAAAGCCATGGGACAGAATCACAGAGCAATAACAGAGCATAGCTAAAATTTCAGAATTTTCCACCACAGAATGTAAGTTTGAGCTTTTTTTTTTTCTTTGGCTGTGCTGCAGTCAGTAGCAAGTTAAACCTCGGTTTCAGCATAAAAAGTGGAAATATCAGGCTTTTGTTCACATAATGCAGATCCTTCTTAACCCTTTGTCTTGCCACAGTCTCTGTTAGCAGAGTATGCTGCCAATCTGGCTTTTGCTGGATGTTTCAGACCTTTGCTCAATTTCAGAATTAAAACTGCTAACTTCTTGTCTCTACTTGGGTTGTAAGCCTGACCAGGGCTTTTATTTTCCCTGCTACCAGGAGGAATCAGGATGTGGACAATTTTTAGTTGCATCTGAGTTTTTCAGTTGTTCAGATTCCTCTTTCTTCTGTCTGTCAGTGTCTTACAAAATGTTCTCCTGTGACTCTTTATCTCAAATACTCCTCTGTCTCTGCATCGGCTGCTATGGGTGTGCTCTTCTCCTTTTATGAAGCTCATCACTCCCTGCACTTAAGGTCCTGCTTTTGAAGAAAGAGGGAATAGCTTGGTTTTTCTCTTCTCTGATCCTCTGTGAGAGCTGCTTGAGCTCTCCTTGTGCCAGCTGCTTCACACAGGAGTAGGAGCCACAGAGAAGATACTATTCATCCTTCTTCCCCAGGAGGCTCTAGAGGATGGTTTTTGTTCTCAATGTGCGGTGATCCTTCCCATATTTAGTAAATCTCCCTCAGCTGGGATGTCTGTTCTGTGGTGATAGAAGAGGCAAAATGCCCTGATTTGGGATCACCTCCACTGACATCAGGGTCTGCTCCTGCAAAATTAATTTCTAAACCAGAGTAATACTACTGTAGGATTAATGTAAGATTAGAGCATTTATATTAAAATACCATATAATGTGAAAGAAATACATGTTCTAAGGTTATAACTAGAAGCTCATTTTATCTATCCTATTAATTAAAGGTTTTCTTTGCCTAATGCTAATGAAGAGACTGGATTTCATGCCAGTGAGACACAGCCTTCTGAATTCCCAAGCATTTTTTAATTCCAGAATAAACAGTAGCATGCTGCCCACACTTCATCTTACTGCTTGTTTGGGCTCTTGCATGGATCATCAGGCCCATGTCCTGGCTGTCACAACACTTAACATCAGTCAGAATAATCAACTATCCCATAATGACAACTTCGATAACCCATCACATAGTGCTCAAAAGGAGAAGATTTAGTCTGAGAAAACTGTACAAATTTTCCTCTCAGGCAGAACTAACATTGGAGCTAGGGGGCTGATGTTCTTTGGAATATAATCTGAAGTGTTTGTACATGTCTACACATGTACAGCAAAACACATGTCTGCATTTTTATGGACAGTCACAAGATACACTGGCAAATGCACACTCTGCATTTACTGTCATTTTTCTTTCATTGATAACTGCAGCTTATGCCCACATTCCCTTGTAACTGTTTACACATACAATCATAGGTACAGATATAGATGGATTTGGATATAATTTGTATGGGTTTTAATTAATTGGGAGTAAAACATCTCACTGACACACCAGCATATTCTGCCTGGCTATCCTTGAAGCAGCAAGGCTGCCTGTGACAGCAGTTGGAGTAATCGATGATGGGAGTCCATTGAGATGAAGCCAGTCGGTCTCAGATGAGTTTGCTTTGTCAAACAGAGTAACAGAAGTTATTACTTAATTCTTTGCTCAGTATTTCCCACAGTGGGTGGCTCAGGAGTTTATCATAGCCATCTAAGCATGAGCATGGCTGACTCAAGGGGGTCATTTACAACGATGAGAACAAGTGCACACTCAGTATGTAGCTGAATTGATGCTCTTTTACTGAACAGGAAAGAAAGAAGAGCTTACCAGTGCTCTGGATGGGATTTTGGGGTTTGAGCTGACATATCACTTTGGATGAGGTGTACCTGCCATGGCAGGGGGGTTAGAACTGGGTGATCTTTAAGGTCCCTTCTAATCCAAACCATTCTATGATTTTATGAAAGGAGAGACTGCAAGCCATCCCCAGGTTTATATTTTTACGAGCTACTTTTTCCCTTTTTCTTTGAGCCCTCTCCTCAACCATGCTAGTGTGATTGCACACCGTGTTCTAGGCATTGAGCTCTCTGAAATGCTTCTATATTTAATCCGTAAATGTCAACATTTTAAAATAATTTCCTAAGATAATTGTAATAATTTTCCATCTGAAACTGATGTGCATGACCTGTCTATTTTTACTTATGTCATTATTCTTGAGATACGACATCCTCCTCCCTGAAATAGAATTTTTTTGCCACGACTGCTATGCAGCATCCTCCAATCCTCTGTGTAGAATTGAAACAGTCTCATCTGGACAGTGGCCCCAGTAAGGTAGAGGAAGCCTTAGGTCTTCCAATTTCAGGTTGGTAAAGGGTGATGAAGAGTCACGACCAGACAGTTAAGCAGAAGGTTGTAAACTATGAATGAGGCAAGGATGGCTGCACTATTAGTGCCTTGGAAACTAAATGTGTGTTAGGCTGCCATCAAAGGTTGTCTAACAGATGTGGAAGCCATTCAGCTGATAGCATAAGAAGGTAACACTCTGAAAGATGCCCAAACGAGGAGAGAATTTTTCAGGATAGTAAAATCTAATGCAGAAGGCAGGTGGTCACGAGGAGGAGCAGCAGCAGACTGGGGAAAGTTTTTGGCCCAGTCTGCAGAAGGAAGCTGCAGATCCTACATAGAGATGTGCTGTTCTCATTTCCCTGCATTTGCTTCCTGCTCCTGTTTATTGCACATCAAGCACATTTACATATCCAGGGATGTAATGGAAATGATTGATGCAAAGGAGGTATTTTTGTTAATTGTTGTTGTTCTGAGTCATGCCTGGCTGGGACTGCTGGAGATGGGTGGGGTAAGACAAGAGCTATTATTGGGGGTATAAATAATTGTCAAGGGCAACTTTCAAACCCATCTGTTACCACCTATCAACACCCAAAATTAGCCGATGAGTTGAGGGGCAGCAATACAAGGACTAAGCCAATGCCACTTCTCTCTGTCAGTGTAGATGTTGGCAACTGTCCCTGAATCTCTGTCCTCTTTTTTTTTTTCATTTCTCCTTCCTTGAAGCTTCAGTTATTTACTGACACAACACTGTCAGTGCCTGCTGGGTGTTTCAACAACACTGAGAACTTGTGGGTGTTTGAGAGTTTGCCTGCTTTGCCTGCACAACACTTGCAAAATGCATTCACTTTTAGTTCCATTAGTTGGGAAGCAATTCTTCATGTGCTCTTATAAATGTAAGGTAGAGCCAAGATTAGATGAGCATCCAATTTGAGAGGGGATAAGCTGTGCTTGAAGCACTTAAAAACTGTGCTTTTCACAGTGGGACTATACTGCAGAGCACACAAGAGGATTTCTGGTCCTTTTTGCTCTGCAGGAGTAGTGAAGAGGGATTTTAGAAATATCTGCCTGTGGATGGTTGTGTGATCCTTGGGTTCAGTATCCATGTGGGCTGTGTAAGTAGCTGAAGTGGATTAAAACACCTGAAGTGCAGCTTGATTGTGTGTGCATGGCAGCCAGAAAATCCAAGCCCTAAATGATTTTAGAAATATCATCCTTTGGAATATTATCTGACGCTCATACAAATTGTGGCTCCCAATGCAAATGATAATGAAAATACATCCATGCCACTCCATAGTTTATATCCTTCCTCCTGTAACTTTTCTTCTGTGAAGTAATCCATGAAACAGCCTAGATAGTGGTTTCCATTAGATAGTAGTTCAAGAAATGACCCTGCAAAGGTACATAGTCTGTAGTTTGGCCTCATAACTCTATTCCAGAAAATATAGTGTAGATCCCCTAGGGGGAGAACTCAGGAAGAATAAGAATGAAGCATTCAGCTTTTTTATTCTTTTGTTTAGTTTGCACTGGGGAAAATAATTACCTTTTTACAAATACATGAGAAAATAGCTATTTTTATGACAAATCTGAGGTTTGTGGGGAAGGCACGGAGAACCTTTAGTGTCAGAAAATAGGCAATATCTGAATGTCTTAGAGATTGTTAGCAGTCTTGAGATTTCTCCCTCAAATAGCTCATGTATGAGATGATCCTCATGCAGTGTTGCTTTATTTACAGGGTTACATGTCTGCAGCAAGCTTGCCTCCTGCTCACTTGCTTCATCATTCTCTAGGCTTAAGAAAGAGTAGTGAGATCAGGCTTTTCTTGAGAAATCTTAAGGCTCATGATTTATTAATGTATTGTTTGCTGTCAGATGAGTCATGCAAACTCACAAACCTATTTTGGTACCAGGCCCTTGGTTAATTTTAGTCCTGAATCTTCTGCTGGTTATTCTGGCTGACAGGAATCATAAGCATTTTGGTTTTGCTTTGTCTCTATGATATCGCCCTCGTAATTCAGGTGAGTTTTTATTGAATAAAACATTTCTCAATAAAAAAACCCAAAACACCTCAATCTGTGCAAACCTACTTGAAGCATACTCAGTTGCAGTCCATTTCAGATTGCCAGGAATAGATGTACAAACTGAATTCAATCACTAGAAGATGAACTGACAGTGTGAGTTCTACAGTTATTTGCTCTATTTCAAATCAATATTTCTTGGTGTCTCTTTTGTATGCTTGACACGTGGAGTTGAATAATGATAATCTTTATATCAACAAATGCTTTTGTATACACGATTATAACTAACTTCAATCAAGCACTTGTCTAAAATTAAGTCGTATGAATAGATCTTGGGTGCCTCGTTATCTTTGCTCCAACCCATTTAATAATAGGATTCTTCTTAAGTAGGTGGCTCATGCCAGTCATCCACATGGTATTATTTTTAGCATCTGCATGAAATTGCTCATCCTTCTCTTATATTCTGACTAAGCACTGTATGGATTATCGTCTTGTGCAACTTGTGAGACGGGTCTATCTCAGTCCAGAAGAGAAGTAGCAAGATTATATAAATCACTTTTGTGAACACGTAGGAAGAGCAGCTGGGCTGCCTTCTACTGCAGAGCATCTGGAGAGCTTTGTGAAGAGCAACCTCAAGTTTTGTAGCATTGCTATGGGCTGGTGTGGAGTCTCTTGTAAATCGTAGCATCATAGAATAGTTCAGATTGGAAGGGACCGTAAAGTTCATTGAGTTCCA
>VZTY01005070.1:791209-820640 GCA_013400935.1 Turnix velox | reverse complement strand
TGAGGTCCCCCCTGAGCCTTCTCTTCACCAAGCTGAACAACCTCAACTCCTTCAGCCTGTCTTCATAAGGCAGTTGCTCCAGCCCTTTGACCATCTTTGTGGCCCTCCTCTGGACCCACTCCAGCAGTTCAATGTCTTTCTTACGTTGAGGACTCCAGAACTGGAAGAGTAGCAAGACTTCTGGAGACACTCAAAGCCAGGCTCACTGAGGCTCTGAGCAACCTGATCTAGTGTGGGATGTCCCTGCTCACTGCAGGGGGTTGGACTAGATGGCCTTTGAATGCCTTTTTCAACTCTAGGATTCTATGATGTTATTGCCTATGATACTTTTCCCACTGTTTGTGATACTACTGGGGGTTAGCATTTCTAAGGACTTCTAAGCACTTCAGTTAATTGCTTTTGCATAAGGTAACTACCACTGAACAGGCAGTTCTGTTTCACTGCTAGTTACTTATTTCTTTTGATCTCGCTTTTTCTCCCAGTTTTTTATTTTATTCAGAATCTTTTTGAAGCTCTTAAGTTATTTACTGTCTCAAAAGTAGTTGCTAAAGTGCAGTGGACAAAGTGAAGAGGGTGGTGGCAGTGACTGACAATTGTTTTATTGGAGAATTAAAAAAAAATTAAATTCCCTGAATCTTAAAACTGTGTTTCATAATATGTTTCAGGAACTTCTATTACATCACAATGCTGAGGGATCCTGTGTCACGGTACTTGAGTGAGTGGAAGCATGTCCAGAGGGGTGCGACGTGGAAAACTTCCCTTCACATGTGTGATGGAAGAAGCCCAACGCCAGATGAACTGCCTACCTGCTATGAAGGAGATGACTGGTCAGGAGTCAGTTTACAGGAATTCATGGACTGTAGCTACAACCTGGCCAACAACCGGCAGGTGCGCATGCTGGCGGACCTCAGCCTGGTGGGATGCTACAACTTGACTTTCATGAACGAGAGTGAAAGGAATGCCATCCTTCTCCAAAGCGCCAAGAACAATCTGAAAAACATGGCCTTCTTCGGGCTCACAGAGTTTCAGAGGAAAACGCAGTATCTCTTTGAGAGGACATTCAACCTGAAATTCATTTCCCCCTTCACCCAGTTCAATGTCACCCGGGCCTCCAACGTGGACATCGGTGAGGATGTGCGGCAACGGATAGAGGAGCTGAATTTCTTGGATGTGCAGCTTTACGAGTATGCGAAGGACCTGTTCTTGCAACGCTTCCAGTACTCCAAGCAAGAGGAGCATCAGCAGAACCGACTAAAGAGGCGAGAGGAGCGGCGGCTGCTGCGGGAGCAAAGAGCTCACCAGTGGCCAAGGGAAGAGGCAGCAGAAGTTACCATCACTGAAGATTATAACAGCCAGGTGGCAAGGTGGTGACACTCCTCCATCAGGAGTAATGGATGAAAAAATTGGAGAGTTTGTGCAACTTGGCCCCTTGGGAATTAGCCAAGGAGAGCCTAAAACTTTGATAATTAAGACCACGCCTGATAACTAATCCTCCTTATCTCTGTTTATCTTGGTTTCTGCCAGTGAGGAGAATGTAGGCTTTTTTTCTCACTTGGCATTAATTAGTGTTATTAAATGGCAGTAGAGTAGATTTCGGTCCAAAAAGACTTTCTTCTAAATCCTAAGTTATGAGGATGATTTCAAGAGAGAGTGTTAACAGATGCACCCTACACAGTCTGAACTAGCAAAACTTGTGCAGACATGAATGAAAAACTGAAAAAAAAAATCCTTCTTTGGTTCGTCTGTGACACGAGAGCTGGTTTCTTACAGTCCTTTGCAACTGTAGTGCTTAGCTTTCTAGTTAACAAGATGGAGGCAAACATTGTTCTTCAAACTTCTACATGCTGTGTTTTGATTAAGGAGGAATTGGCTGAGGTGATTAAAAAAGACCTAGGAAATGTGTTCTCTAGGTTCTAGAGAACCTAGTAAATGGTTTTTCTGTTCTGTTAGCCAGCTATCTGAGATGGTTTATAAGTAAAGTGATGAGAAAGTTAGCTTATTTCTCCTGGAGTGCTGAAGGTATCAAGTCCAGCTGGCTAGCAGCCATCTTTCTGAGCATGTGTGGCAAAAGAAGAGCTTTGAGAAAAGAGGCCCATGTGGTAGCTGGCCACACATCACTGGGGTGATCTGTCTAGAAGCAATGAAATCAGTCTTTGCAGTCACAAAAGGTGAAGACAGGCCAAGCAAACCACAGGGAGGAGGGAAGAGAGAGCAGGAGAAGCTTAAATATTAGTGTGACATTTTACAGATTTTCTGCAAAAGCCTGGAGATATATTGTCTGTGAAGGTGGGCAGGTTTATGATATTGTCTGTTGAAATACATCGATGCCAAGTGAACAACATTTAAATTGGTTTTCTGTCTAACTACAGTAGTGGCTAAAAAAACCCATCAGCTTTCATCTTCATGGGATACATAATGGATATGTGGAAAGTCTTGATATTTATAACTCTGTATGAAGATTCTTTGTAAATTTATTGTTTTCCTGATGAGAGATCTGTATCTGTTTTTCTTCCTTGTCTAGAATAAGATTCAATGGGCTCTTCCTCCACAAGTTACATCCTTGTGGCTAAACTGCATCTATTTATTCCAAGATTTTATGTTGTTCCATTCATAGGAGGGAGATTTTACAAAGAGGATCTTGTGCAACGTAGATCTTTTAGAGAGTTTTTTTCCTCCTTCTAGCATAAATGTAAAGCATTAGGGGGAAATTTCTCTAAGTGCCTCAATGTGGCTGCTAAATCAAGATGCTGAAAGTATATTATTGCATGCATGAATGGCTTTAACCTTACAGATTTGTTAATTAGAAATACCAGAGTACCTGATGCGGATGCACATTTCTCATTTATTTTCAAAATTCAAAGTCCTTAAAAAGATAACGTGTTTCAGAAAAAAAAAAAAAAGAGGCTGAATTTGCAAATTTGTCCTTTCATTCCAAAATTTATTTTTCTTTTAGTGCACACTGTATATTCTTCTCTTCTGCTATTACTACTTATCTATGCACAATATAAAAAATGGGATCTAATGTTCCTGCTGAGAGTTAATGCATACAATAATGCATTAAACATGGAGTATCATGCTATCAAGAGGGATTCTGGAATGATGCCTCATTATCCATGTAGTTTATTAACAACGTGCTGCTTTACACCTGATTGTCAGTGTGATACTTTTGGGGTGAATAGAGGTGGGGTTTAGCCCTTCATACCTGTTCCACTGGTGGATCATGTGCATCTCCTCCCACCTCTGCATTCAGAAGGGAAAATATGACAAGTCAGATCATTATTCTCCTGGACAAGAGTGGAATGCCTGCCTTAGAGAAGTGCAAGGAGCTTTCTAGACCGTCTGGATACCTGCTTGGATCCCCATCATCTGGAAGAGGCGCTCAGACACCTTGCTCATGTATGGACACCCACCTTCAGAGGTGAAATTAAATTGAAATGTTTACTGTCTAGGACTGAAGCTTGCTCTGGGTGTCTGGCTGCAGGATGGTGAGACCACAAAGACCTAAGCCTGGCTGATACTATTGCACTATTAGTTCAGTGCAGGTAACTTGCAGGGAGCTACCATCTTACTTCCTGGCTTTGGAGCCTCCTCATAACTTTGGGCCCTGTGGAAGCAAGGAGTTTTCTGGCTGGTGATGTAGGGATGATGGGGTTGTATCAGGAGCAGGGCTGTGCAGGAGACAAGCTAGACACATAGGAGGAAAGATACAAGACCAAATTCACATTAAGGAGGAGGGTAAGTGGGGAAGTAGAATCAGTTCCAGGTCACCTTTTGTTGTGAAGCATCCCTTCTTTTTCATAGAGTTTCATGGTTAGAGTTGGAAGGGACTTTGAAGATCACTTAGTTCCAACCCTCTTGCCATGGGCAGGGACACCTCCCACTAGACCAGAATCCTAAAAGCCCTATCCAGCCTGGTCATGAACACCTCCAGGGATGGGGCATTCATAGTCTCTCTAAGAAACATGTTCCAGTGTCTCACCACCCTCACAGAAAATAATTTCCTGCTTGCATCTAATCTAAATCTCTCCCCTTTTAGTTTAGATCTATTACTTCTTGCCCTTGTCACTAAACTGCATCTTTCCTGTAGGCCCCCTATTGGTACCAGAGGCTGCTGCAAGATCTTCCTGGAGTCTTCTGCAGGCTGAACAGCCCCGACTCTCAGCTTCTCCTCGTAGGAGAGGGGCTCCAGCCCTCTGATCTTAGGAACCCATTCTCCTACGCATGACAAAAAGGTCCCCTTCCTTGTGTCCCTACCTTTTTCCCCATCAGAACACCTGTCTGTGCTTCACATGCAATGGAGGCCTTATTTTTCATTTAGAAAATGCTGCACTACTTTTTCAAGAGAGCTCAAAAATCGTTACCTGCAGTCTCACTGGTGACTGTAGGTATCAGTTTCAGCTGTCTGAGCATGCCGGTGTTCTCCAGACTGCTCCTTCTGCCTGTCAACAAAACAAAGCCTAATGAGGAAAATCGAAGCAGTCTTTTGGGCTGTTTACATTAGCTTTAATTGTTTGGCAATACCTTAATGCAAGACCTAACCTTTTTGGCACTCATTTCCTAGGAGACAAGTTTAGGGTTCTGAAGAGCTGCTGATATGCTGCAGCATCTACATTTAGAGGATTTGTCTTAAGACTTGGGATCCAGTTAAAATCAAAATTATTTTGTTGGTTTTTTTTTTTTTTTGCCCATGGAAGAGTGACCTGGCTGTGCAGGAGCAGTTGAAGGGAGTTGGTGCCTGAGACCTTGCTCATGGCCCTTGAGACTGAAGGACCTGGCACCTCCTTCCCCAGCTCCACCAAACTCCCTGTGCCAATAGCACTAATTTTCTTAGCAGAATTTCCTGGCACATCACATATAAAGCAGTTTGGAAATACTTTCAGGCTGACTTCTAAGACACAGGCTTGCAGCTTTTTTTTCCTGTTGAGCGTTGTGCTCGAAATAATGTAAGGCAAAAGCAAAATAAAGACCCTGGTTCATATCTCTGTTACACCAGGTTTTCATTGCTCTGACAGCACAGACTTCACTGTAATTACACTGGCTCATATAATATCGGAGAGCAGCATGTTTCTTTCAAAACCTTTGTGAAAGACGATGCTATAGGATTTCTGTCCATCTTCCTGGCATTATTTTGTTGCTTAAACAAAGCAACTTGGCTTCTGTTACTGCGATGCTGGAACAAATCTCATTCTTTTGTAATGGAGATGTACTTGCTAATCTCTCCCATCACACTGCTCAACACTGGCTCCCTGTTCCAGTTATAATTCACTGTAGGCTTGGAGCAAACAGAGAAACATGCTTTGTCATTGAAACTTCTTCCCAGTAATTTGATGTCTAGCCCAAGAACTCAGACTGTTGCCTCTGGGACATACTTTTGTATTAAGGAATTAAAATTTGTCCTTTCTTCCCCACTCATCAGTGCTGATGATAAAAAAGCTTTTTCACCACGAGGAAAGAAAAAGCGCTGTTTCTGATGTTGGGTATTCTTCACTGCAGTTATGTTAACAGTGAGACAGTGATAGCCTGGTAGGCTTTTACCTGGTATGCAGTAGTTATTTGGAGTTCACTAAGAACAGAAGTACAGAACAAAAAAAGTGATGTAAGTCAGATCCAGGGCCAAACTTCCTGACTGTAGTACAACCATGCAACCAAATAAATAGGTCAAATCACCTTTGCATCTGCAAATGTTTCTGATTTGACATCCATTACTATACAAAGAGGTTTCTCAAGTTTGCCTTCTTGTTAATACATGCTTCCTTCTGCACTATCATAGTATCATAGAATAGTTTAGAAGGGACCTCAAATATCATCTGGTTCCAACCCCCGTCTGTGGGCAGGAACTCCTCCCATTAGACCATGTTGCTCAAAACCCTGTCCAACCTTGCCTTGGACACATCCAGGGATGGGATGTCTCTGGAATCTACACTGGTGGGTTCCAGTTTCCCATTCACAGTCTTGTATCAGTTCTGAATGCTGATGTTATAAAGCCTATCTCATTGACACTTCTGTTTTCTACCATTACTGTTTCCCAATATATATGGATTTACTCTTTTTTTGTTCTGGGATAAGGGATATCTTGTTTCAAGGCTGCTGGAGACTACGCTGTATGAGAAGAACAATCACAATAAAATCATTCTGCTGGAGGAGATTGCTGCTTTCTCCATACATGTGGCAAAAGCATACTCAGAAGAGGTACCCAGTTTGCACTGAGACACTTCTTTCAGTTTGTTTCTTTTGTTGCTATTTTGTGGAGGGAATGGATTCCATAGCCTATAATATTCTTGGCTTTCTTCTTGGCCGTATCACTAGCTCTGTGATTTCAAATAAATGTTGAAAGTGAAAAAAAAAAAATCAGAAGTTCCCATCAGTTGCCATATTTAAGATGGAAGGGTAAATTAATAAGCTGTAAATTACTTTATTCTTTATGAATTTTCTGTTTATGTGCAATAATGTGTGTGAACTCTGCTACTAAGAGATTGTATTGTGAGTAACCATATCTACTTTTATTCCTATTTACAAGATAGTTTGTAGATCTAGGGAATTTCATTGATGTAAAGCACAATTAAATGAATTATTTAATGTGTTTAACCATTGTGAAGTCAAAAGCAATTGTTTTCATATATTTATTTGTCGGTGGTTTTCTGTAAAATTATGCTCATTAACAAATCTTTTAAAAATCTTTTTGTTGAAAACTGTTTGGTCCATGAATTACTTATGAGCAACAAATAAACATCATTTGCTTTTTTGAAACACTAAAGGTTCCATCATATCTACATAGCCATAAAAAAGATTAAAAATGCTGTGGCAGTTCCAAGTCTTAGTAAAGATCTACCATGATTATAATTATGTTTTTTCAACAAAAATTACTTGGAGCAAAAGCATGTGAATATATCTCACCATTTAATTATTTTGGGGTCCAATACCAAAGCTTTTGATTATGATTTACTTTGGTGGGCTTTATCTCAGATGTCCAACCTTGAAATGTTGAAAGTGAAACTTAGTCACTATCACTGATTCCAAATGACCCCAGTGTCCAAATTTCCATATGGATTGAATTGAGACTTCAAGTATGCAAATAATGATAGTTGAATTCAGTGAACTTCATTTCTACTCCAGTGGCACTGAGGACCAGTTTCAAGAACTTCTGTTGTGGAAGGAGGTGAAGTTGCTGTCTGTTGCCATGTGATTATTCCTTAAATTTTTTGAGGGTGAGTGGACTTGGGGAGGATCTGATTGCTTATTCAGACATACTATTTCCTGTAAGTGTCTGAATATAGTGAACTAGAACAAAGATGAGAGCATGGAGGACCATGACACAGTTGAATAAGGTGACCATCTCTCTTTTACTGAGTAACTGAGGCCCTCTGCTATCTGCTTCTTCCAAGAGCAGTCCAGACCTCTTGTATTTTACCAGACCAAAACTTCTTCTCATTTCTCCAGTTTCCCAACAACAAGCCTTGCAGACATGCCACATCCCTGGAGCTGAGTCAGGTTAAAAGAGAAGCCATGTTATGGCAAATTATAGTGTAGTGACTATGACCACCACTTTTTGATTACAGCCGACTGACTTCTGCTGAGTGCTGTGGGAACCTCTATTAAAGTTAAAAATTTCATAGTCTGCATGAGAAATTGCTTCTGAGACACAACAAAGGCATAATTTGATGACAGTAGCAGAAGAAAGGAAGGTCTCAAAGGTTATGGTTAGTTTTCTTTTCCTAATCGTTCTTTGTAGCTCCTTGGACTCAAACAGCTGCCATTTAAAGAGCATCATTGTAAGCAGGGGCTGTTTGAACCTGTAGCAGTCAGTACTTCTCTAGAATTTATTTTTATATCAGTCTCACATTTTCTTACTTTTCCATCCTTTTTAACACTGAGGTCATCTGTACTGTTGGTTTGCTCTTGAAGTCTTCATATTCATGTATTTATATGCAAGTTAATAATCCATGAAGAAAGAGGTATAATTATACATACTCCTTGCAAGAGGACTGTGTTAGATAACCTTTTGTATCCCCTTTTAGTCCTGTTAATGAAATCCCTACTGCAGGTTTATATTTTCATGCTGCTCATAACATTATAGGGAAGCAAAAGGGCTGTAGGACTTTGCAATCTCCAGGTTCATGAGAATTGGGGTAGTAATATCTCATTGCTTGCTTGGTTGCTGCTGTGAAGCAAGCTTGGTTCCTGGGAGACTGGATGTCAGTCTCTGGAAACATCTATTCTGTTTTGAATCTAAATGCCCAGAAGCTGCTGGCTGAATGGACACGAAAGCTGGATCCTGTCAATGAAGGCCGGGTGGCATGGGGAGTTCATGCTCCTGAGAAGCAATTTTGGCTGCTAAACAGATGTCTCAGATACCTGCAGATCTCCGAACAGCAGTCTGACTCCTGGAGACTTATAGTTAGGAATCCAAATAATTCCCACTGTGTTCATATCATTCAGGGGCATCACTCTCTGCAAGCTGAGAGTCCATCATCATTGCCATTTGTGAGCACGAAATTAAAAGTGCTGCAGGGCAGCGTGAGTGATCGTGGAGCAAAATGAAGGTCGTTACATTTCTGGGTCCCTCACCCTGGTGAAAGCAGTTCCGAAGCAGGGGCAGCAAGATGGTAAATAAAATAAATGTCTGTATTGCTGATAAGTGTTGCTATATAGCAAAAGGAGAAATGGATTTTGCCACCCCAAGACAGGTAATTTTTTCCCCACATATATGGTTACATTTCAAGAAATGCATTGGAAAATTTTCCTGTAATGGGCAGTTTATGGCACAGTTAAAAAGCAAGAGTGAGGCTCGGCATTGCTGGACTGTATTATGTGTGGCAGAAGAAAGAAGTTGATTTTTAAGATTTTATTCACGTCCATTTCTATTTTAGCTGCAGAGGTTATACAAGGTGTGACATCTTTGATCATTTGCTAAGAAATTTGTGGCTATGTCCCTGAAATTCCAAGTATCCGCACGTGAAATTAGGCAGCATGAAGGTAAGCTGGACTTACAAATCCTACAGAGTGCTGAAAATGTGGAATAATGAGAAGAAATAAGGCCAGCCTTACTCAGACAAAGGAGCTACTACAGGAATTTGTCCACTGGGTAAGCAGTCCACTGTGGAACACACTGAGTAAGATTGCCTTCAAGTAAACAGAGCTGAGCTGGCAGTCAACCCTTGTGCAACCCCTTACAGGTGGTGGGGACCTCCTTATAGGTGGTGCAGGCAAATCCACTTTCAGTGCACATACATCTGGCCTGCTTTACACATTGACAATGGTGTAAAAAGAATCTCATCCCAGAAGTGGCACTTTCCATTCTCTGTTTATAAACAGAGGGGAAAAAATCCACTGATGCACTTTAGAGGAGGCAAAGCCCTTCACTCAGCCATGAAAGAAAGCAAGAAGGTAGAGCTTCTCTTTTGGGCAAACCACACTTGAAATGGAAGTCAGGCTTTCAATTGGATAGGTGCAGAGGTTTGAAGATATGACCAAGTCCAGAGGGGGAGAATTAAGGATCAAAAGAGCTGATCTGGGGACCCTCTTTGTAAAGATAATTGCAAAATCACCATAATGAGTGAGGTAAGAAAGGAATAGGAGAGAAGCTGGGTAGCATGCAGACATCAGAGAAACAAAGAGACACACACTGCAAAAGGCAAGCATGGATGTGAAGATCTCCTGCAAGATCTGCTTAGCTGTGCAAATTTCAAGCCAGGGAAATGTGGTACATTTCCATCTTACTCAAAAATTTTTATACAAAGTGTTTAATATTTTGTCAGGCCCAGCATCCTCAGGCAGCATCTGCAGGGTCATATGAAATTGCTTATACTCTGCTCGAAGTAGGCAAAGTCACCCAGCCATCCCTCTGGGGACAGCTTCCATGGTGCCCCATCTGAGTGATGAACAACCCTCTAGTCCCACACAAACACTCAAAGACCAAGTGATGCCTCCCTTGGTCTACGGCAAGTTGAGAGTTAGGTTTGCTAAATCTGGGACTGGTGATGCTTTTGACAAGCAGTGATGATAATGTCACAGCTACAGAAGTGGAAATGTTTCTGACTAACAAGATGCCAGAATATGTATGCTAATAAATGGATGGATGATAAATAGGAAAAAGAAAACAACCCCAGGTGAAATCCATCAGCAACAGACCAAAATAAATCCTTGTCATTACTATAATTTTCATTGCAGTCTAATTGCCCTGCATATGCGTGGTTTTTTTTGGTCAGGACAAGGATTTCAGCAAAGAGATCATAAGAAAATAAAAACTAGCGAGACAGCATGAATGTTTTGGAAGGCTTTAGTGCTGTATGGCTCCAGGCATAGTCCAGGGGAGCAGTAGGGTTTCTCCTCATGAAAGACTGGAGCTTAAAATACGTTTGTGGGTGCTTGTGTTTGTGTGTCCACATGAACACACACGCAGTGTGTCTGTCTAAAATGCCACTGGTGGCAACTTACATGCAATTTGGTTTGTTTCCTACATGCTAGACACATGAGCTTTGGATTCCTAGTCAAAGAGAGCTCAGTGATGAATCTGCCTTTATTTTGGATGATGTTTTTATGTGAGTACCAGATAGAATCATAGAATAGTTTGAATTGGAAGAGACCTTAAAGATCATCTAGTTCCAACCCTCTGCCATGGGCAGGAACACCTCCCATGAGAACAGGTTGCTCAGTGCCTCAACCAGCCTGGCCTTAAACACCTCAAGGAAGGGGGCATCCACAGTCTCTCTGGGAAACCTGTTCCAGATACCGAGACCTGTACATCCAGCACAAACTGGTGAGAGCTAGTTTACTACCTGGTATTGCCAGAAG
Source organism: Turnix velox (assembly GCA_013400935.1). Classification (NCBI taxonomy): domain Eukaryota; kingdom Metazoa; phylum Chordata; class Aves; order Charadriiformes; family Turnicidae; genus Turnix; species Turnix velox. The sequence goes on along the minus strand of VZTY01005070.1, from coordinate 809,849 downwards.
CTCAGCAATGGTTTGCTGGCTTGAGAGCATTAATCCATGAGGTGGAGCCTTGTGAGTTTTCTGTTCTGTCTTGACTAATTTAAAATGCTTGCTGGTGATAGCAAATGATTATGAAGAATGTATCTAAGACAGTCCTCCAGAAATGGAGGTAGAATAAGAAATACTAAATCCCTTCCCCAGCTGCATGCCATTCTTGGGGATGTTGTGGGATTTGTGTCAAAGCACAACACTAAGAAACTAATGCTTCTTCCAGTAAATCCTTTCCACTGCTTCACGCTGCTTTTGTGAACTATGGACCAAGTCCCAATCTCTAGTTAGCTTCTTCAGACCTTGGATGTTCCTGTAGCTTTCCTTTATTAATGAGTCTCTTTGTCTTCCCTCCCCTTTGCCTTCTGATATGCTCACACAAGTACATCGTTCCTGTGGCTATCCATGAACTGGGAGCTCTCCTCAGCTTCTGCATCCCAGCTCGTTGCTGAGGCAAAACAATTCCTTTGCTCCCTCCAAGCATCCTGCTCTCATGCAAAGGGAAATAGAAGAGTAATTGGGAGCTACAGCCACACAAGTTGTAGAGAGTCAAGATTTTGGGATGTAGCCTCAGCACCAGCCATCTAAATTGTACAGCCAGAGGCTTGCTCAGCTATATGTTCGTGAGGATTAAATGGCAAATAAATGAGTTGCAGTTTATAAAAGGTTCAGATAAACAATCATAGGATGTTTCATCTTCTGTTTGGATTAACTGGGCAGCTAGCTCAGCAGATCATGGGCTGAATTTAAATTTGTCCTGGGTTGGAGCCAGGCTTGTCTTTGCTAGACTTTGTTTTAAAGAAGCATCTTTATTTATAAACTCCAAAGAGAATTTATCAGTCAACATTGTTTATGCCACATTTAAACCTATTTAAATAAATCACAAAAATGGAACAAATATCTGAAGGAATTAATATGTAGGAAACATGCATTTCTGGTTCTCTTGGGCAAAATACATACTCTTGTTGAGTCATAATGGTTCCAGGCTTAGGAAATGCAGGCACTAGTTATGAGTGATTCATCTCCTAAAACACCTATTCCAGGACATGCGAATCAGCCCTTTTGTTGCTGTGTACCACCAAGGGAGGTAAACTGAAAGAGTCTGAAGGAGATAAATTGTATCTGTAGGCTCTTAATTTTTCTTCTTTGATGCCATGCACACTGGATGAACCCAAGTTTACAGTGACCTTTTTAGCATAACTGAGAAATCCCCATCTCTTCTCTCTCTGCCAACAACATCCTATGAACAAAACTTACATTAGAAATAGGTTTTGACAGAGCTGAACTAGGGTGTCTCTGAATTTAACAGGGCTTTTCCTGGCTTTTTTTTCTTCTTTGAATGTACCAAGCTTCCCCTTGAACCCAAAGGCTGGCTTTGGATACCTTTTAGCTTAATAGTGTTGAAAGTTTTGTGCCTACGGCAGGGGGGTTGGAACTAGATCTTTAAGGTCCTTTCCAACCCATGATTCTATGACATGACAGGAAACTATCATTTCACATTGGACTCCTTGTTTCATTTAAGCATGCTTAGTTCTTATATTGGAAGGGATATAGAAGAACAAGTTCCTGATAATCTTTATACAACTCCTGATTTCATAGTTCTCTATAATTTGTATGTCCTTCTTCTGTATCTGTGCCAGGTGGAAGAGCATAAGACTGCTCAGTAAGTGTCCTTATCTTTGAGTATCCTGGTTGAACCTCCCTGCAGCCTTTTCCATTCTGCTACATCTTCCTTTGAAGACAGGAGGACCAGGGCTGCCTACAGTACTGGATATACAAGGATTTGTGTGGTGAATACAAGTGATGGTTTCCATGTTGTTTACTGTTTCTTTCACAATATTTCCTCTAAATCAGTTTTGGATTTTCCTGGCCAATTCTGAGCACGAATCTGACATTTCCATAAAATTACCTACTCTAATGACAGGATCTCATTTCCAAGTAGAAACAGTCAACTCCCAACTCAGCAGGGTGTGGAAAGTCATGACTGGGTTTCCACCCCAGCCTCGTGCCTCATTTTAAATTTATCTAAGCTGCATTTCATTTTATCGCTGCAATTCTGTGTCATTAGGATCTTCTGCAATTCATACCTAGTCACTGTCTTTAGTACCTTGAATAATTTAGCAGTGATTCTCCAGCACCAATTAGTGTCCCTGGAGTTCATTCTGCAACCTGCCTCGGCAGCGAGGGAGCAGAACGTGAGGCACAATGACAGAACTTCCTGGTGGCAGATATAAAATCTTCATTTTCCTTCCCAGCCATTTTGATGGAAGTGCTGAGATGTTCTGCTGCTTTTGCTGTGGAGCTGAAAAACCAAGTTTTATTAGTGCTGAGATTGCTTTTCACACAGGTTGCCATAAACAGGAAGGTATTGCTTTTTGGCTCGTTCTTTTAGCAGAAGGCCATAGTTGAAAGGGAGTTTAAAACCCTTTCTCATCTGTATTCTTGGATTCTTTAGCAAACTTTTGAAACTACATTGCTGTTTCCCTCTTTCACACGTGACTTTTTAGCAAATGGGTTTTGCTGTCTTTCCAGTGCACCAGCAGCTCCTCATCTTCACTTGGTCTCCCTATTGTAAGGCTATAAACAAAGGCATATTGAGTGAACTGGCAGGGAAATTACAGAAAGCTGAAAAGGTCAAAATCTTAAATCATAGATCCGATAAGACAAAGAATTTCAGATATCTCACAGCAAATAAGGTCTGGGAAATGTGATGAACACTGTGTATAACACAGCATGAAGCCATGTATGGAAAAATGTGAAGTACTATAAGCTTCCTTTTCTGATTTAATTTGCTCCAATGGCATTTAGAAGTTACAGCAAGAATGCATTGATAGCCACATTATTACTTACACGCAGTAGGAAACAAGGTTGAACTCAGGATTGTCAGGGGAGGATATGGGGTGCTTTCAGCTCTGCAAAAACCTCATTAATTGTGTTTTGGTTTGGAAATGCAAAAATTAAACTTGCCGCCCCACAGCTGCCAGGAAGGTATAATTATAATGATTTATGCTTATATTTCAATAGCATGCAGGAGTTCAGGCTCAATTACTTCTCTGGTTGCCTGCAGTAGGGAGAGGGGAGTGAGGAGGCACTCAGGAGGAGCCATAAAAAGTGGGATCAACTGAGATCATACTTTGCTACAGCCTGGTTTGTATCTCTGGTGGTTTTTTCTCTGGGAGCATGCAGATGACCCAAGGTAGATGGCATTTTGAGGTAAAAAAACTCTGTTCCTCAGCTGTGGGAAGCAAGACAGCTTTCATCATGAGCAAATGGTTTAATAAAGCCCCTATAAAATCCAGATTAAGAAGAGAAAAAGAAAAGCTGAAAGTTTCATGGACATCTTTCTCCCTGAGGCCAGCTGCTGGAGAGCAGCAGGAAACAAAAGTGAGCAAGAGATGGCTGGAGAAAAGAGCAATCATAGGAGGAGTGAGGTGACTTTTTGGGTGAAAGCATCCCTCTTGCTTTACCTTTTTCACTGCAGAGGAAGGAGCTTCCTGGTTTCCCTCTGCTGGCAGGATGACCCCAGGATCAGGATGGTTTACAGCAGAGAATAATCAGACAAATAGATTTTGGCAGTGTTGTAGAGTGTATTTTCTTCAGTTTTTCCTGTAAAGCTCAAGGACAAGAACTTTAATGTTTCTTCTTAAAATATAAGACTTAACTTCTTATTTATGAGCTGCTAGTGAAACTGAAAACATCTCGTAGCCTCACTTCAATATCCCAGTGTTTGGCCTAGCCTATAAATAATACAGAACTATGAGGAGATGCATTTCCACACCAGGGCTGTAAATACATAGTGAATATTGATACACACTCTTTTAAAGCAAGAAAGAAAAACTGCCCATGGGTATGAGAAAACCATGGAGAGGGGCTGAGGGGATAAGAGACTCTTCTGTCCAGTGGGAATTTTGGCTTCTGGTCATTTCATACATAGAATCATAGAATAATTTGGGTTGGAAGGAACCTTAAAGATCCTCTAGTTCCAACGCCCCTGCCATAGGCAGGGACACCTCCCACAAGATCAGGTTGCTCAGTGCCTTGTCCAGCCTGGCCTTAAACACCTCCAGAGAGGGGGCATTCATGACCTCTCTGGGCAACCTCATCCAGTGTTTCACCACCCTCACTGTAAAGAAATTCTTTCTTATATCTAGCCTGAATCTCCCCTCTTCCAATTTGCATTCATTATTCCTAGTCCTTCCATCACATATCCTATTAAAAAGTGTACCAAAATCCCAGATAAGGAACCTCAAGGTCATAAGGTCTGCAATGATGTATCTGACTTCGCTTCTCAGTGAGTTAATTCAAGACTTAATTAGCTCTGAGCAAAACAACCTGCCTGAAACTATGAGTACCTTCTCACTTCTGCATGGGGGGGGGTGTCCTGGTACAGCATGAGGGGTGCACCTTGGAGGTTTTTGAAATATACCCAAATATATTACCCAAAACTCAGATTTAAAATAAAGCTTCCTGAGACAATATCTACATCCATGCAGCTTCACTGATAGGAAAAAAAGATGCACTGTAGGGATGTCTTGCCATGCTCTTTCCTGTACATTAAGAACTTCTTCAGCTCATATGTCACTCACAAGTAGTGAATTACAAGCGAGCTCCACACTTTGTGGTTTGACTCTTCAGTTCATCACAGCAAGACAGGCTCAGAGGAGGGAATGAAAGAAGTCTGGGGAGGAGGTATCAGTGAGAAGGCACTGAGGAATGAAGCCAAAGAGCACGTAGGAGGCAGGCAAAAGCAGACTATTGAGGGAGAAAGCATCTGCAATAAGCAAAAGTTAATAGTCCTCAGTACTTTCAACCTTGTGGAGAAAGAAAGCCAGGTAGACAGCAGGAGTTGTTGGAGCCTGGCGACATCAATTATTGATTTCCTAATTCAACTGGAAAAATGTTTTCAGTGGGGTCTCTAGAGCCAGCAATGTGGTCTTGAAGTGCAGCAATCAAAACAGAATCATCTCAGGGACCAGGAATGGTATTTTCCAGGCTGCAATTAGTCAGCAAGCTCTCTGATGATTCTCTGTTCTCAGTGCACTCCCTTTTCTGGTAAAAAATTATTAAAACACCCAAAACTTTTGTTCAAATACTTAAACCTGTGAAAACTCTCTGTTTTCAGAAAAAGTGTAATTAGAGACCATAGTTCATGTAGCTTTCAACTTTGCCTCTTTGATATTAGTAAAATGGTTGAATCCCAGAGTAAAGAAAATAAAATTCAAGGTACCAAAGTTGCTCTATCCATGCAGAGAGCATCCCATGGGCCAGCTGCTATCAGGGACTTAAAAAAGGCAAGAAGGACACCTTTCTCTCTGCCCATCAATAATGTGAGATAAATCTCTCTGCTCTTCAAAAATGAGAGCTAATACACAGCCTGATTGTATATAACCCCATCGTTGCTGTAACCATATGTGAAGCAGAAACTGTAACACAAATTACTGCCTCAGATTTGCTCTCTGCCCTGCTGGCTTGCAAGAGCTGTAACCTTTCCCCTGGCCAAGGATTTGTCATCTGTTGTCTTTAATCTGCATCATTAGTGGGAACACCATTAACAAATCATACACTGCAATGTGTTAGTAAGTTTACACCAGAAGTCATCTGTTTAGGGGTCACAGGGGTCCCATGTGACAGTTCCTGGGACTGTAAACAAAGAGGAAAATAGTTCCAAACCTTCACAGCAAATCCATAGTAGAGCAGGCAACAGCAAACAGCCCGAGTTCTGCATCCTAACACGCTACTTTAGCTATTCTCCATCTTTCCCTGTATTAATTTACTCTGTCTGTGCCTTTTTAAAACCCAGCTCTAATCCTGCTCTTGTGTGACCTGGCCCTGGCACTGTGTTGAGTTGCTCCAGTATGTCAGGTGGAACAGGACCATGGCATCAGGCTGTATTTCTGTATTATACTTGACCTCTTCTAACAAAGGAGAGGCCAAATTTGCTCTCCTCTGCCTCCATGCCCTAGCTCATGGCCTGCACCATGCCCTCCAGCCATCAGATAGATGGAAAATCCTAGAAGACCTGGAGAAAGAGTTCAAGCTGATCTTTGTGCATGCTGCAGAGCCTGATGTGAGGGAACAAGGGAAGAGGGAAGATTGGTGGTATCTCCTCTAGCAACATCTTGCAGTGAGACCCCAGAAAACCACAAATTATGATCTTCTCTAAGGGTATTGACTGTAGCACCATGGCCCTGGGTGGTAATGAAGCAAGTTAGTTAAAGATAACTGGTGAATAAGGACACTGATTAAAAAGGAAAAGCTCAAGTGAGGCCATATTATTAGTTATTCTCCCTTTTTTTAGTTCAGACTATGGAAATATATTAACATCCAGCGTCTGGGTTTCATTAAATACCCATATTCATTCTTTTCCCTAGGATATATCACCAAAATGGTATTTCCTTTTTAATTTGCTCTTACTTGTCTTCTTCCTCAGCTTGCAAGATATTTTCCCAAGCTCTCTGAGTGACTATTTACCTGTTGGAACATTTACATTGATACTTCAGTGTGGGCAGTTGCTCTTGGCAGCTTTCCTTTCAGACCCAGTGGGCCAGACTTTGAACTTTTTCATCTTAAAAAGGTCAGGCCATTACAGAAACTGACAATTTTTAATTTGGTGACTTCTGTGGGGAGCTGAACAAATAAATTAGTGTGATACTGACTGCTTTAACCAAGCTGCAGTTGTCATTTGGGAGAAGAAGTAAATTAATTCCAATAAACTAAAAGAAATCATTAGCGCCCTTCCGACAACAGTGGGATCTCAGGAAAGAGAGGAAGAAATTTAGCTTATTAATCATTTAAGTCTTTGTCAAACTCCACGAGTTTACCTTTTCTGTTTGGATAATGCTATTTTTTTTTTTTTACAATTGTGTAGAGGAGACTCAGTCATTAACAGCTCCTTCGATATGCAGTGGGCTGGTGGCACATTGCATGTGGTGGGACATTGCATGTGAAATGTCCCTCCCTCAGGACCAGTTACACAGTTTCTCATGCAGCAAACAAGTTAAATTGACACAGAGAGAGTTGCCTGGATATTATCTTGTCAACAACATGATAATGTGCTGGGTTATGGAAAAATACACACCAGAAGCATGGTGGCTCGTAGACAAAACTCTAAAGTTTGGGAGAAATGGGTTGTGTTTTTGTTTGTTTTCCTGAGGAACTGGTGGAAACTACCTCTGCTGCTGAAATATGGCACAGGATATGCCTGTACCATCCCATCTGTTGTACCCATGACACTCCCAAGCACAAAAGGAGATGTAGCACAGACCAGTGTCACACTCAAAAGCAGCTTTGACAAGGCTGCCATCTTTCATTGCCTTGTGTTTTGCTTTGGTTCTGTTATGAGAAAGAACAGAGGTCAGCCATGGTTGCTGACCCCTTCTGAGGCCAGCTGGGTATGGGCATCTTGCTTTTGTGAAGTGGAAGAGGGAGAGCTGCTACAAACCTGAACAGATCCTTCCTAGCACAGTTGCTGCCAACTATACTCCAGCTGTGCAGATGACAGCAGTGCCAGCTGTGAACATCTGCAGGAAGGGGAAGAGGCTCACTGCTTGCTTCCGTTAAGCCCTTCAGACTTCTTAATGACACCAGGCTCAAGGGAAACTGTTTTGGTTATCCCTTCTCCAGTTTCAGGGAGGGGGACACATCCCTCTCAGGACTAACAGCTCTTGTCCCTGATGGATTGTCTGAGACAATCTCATCAGTAAAGGAAGTGAAAATCAGTACTTCAGTTGTATTATTTTTAATGCCTATGGTTGTGTGACTGAGATGTGTCACTGATGTCTCTGTAGACTTGCACCCTAAGCTCAGAAAAGCAATGCCAAAGGTGTTTCCTGACCAAAGGTCATGTCAAATGCCAAATATTTCCTTAACTACCAGCCACTAACACAACCAGCTTTGTGATAGTTATACTGAATTGCCTAAAAGTTGGCACTCATGTCCTAGAGAGGCAGTGGGACTCACAGGGTGCTCCAACAAGACATGTCACATTGAGCCCCAAAACAAACGGTCATCTGAGGACAGAGTCAACATTAAGGGAATAAAGGAGGGCGACCTTCCCTGCTCCATTTTCAGCTGAGCTGGAGAACTGTGAAGGAAATTATAGACTCTTAAATGTTTGTCTCAACAAAGAAGTTAGGGTACCTTTGTCTCCTAGGGAGAATGGTTGGCTGAGGTCTGTGCACTTATTGACCTCTTCATTTCACCCCCTTGTGGAAAGAGTTTTTTGGTTTTGACCTCACATTCTTTTTGCTACAGAGAGCTTACTTTTAATCTTGGTTTGCTGTCAAGTTGAAATAAATTATCCAGCAGAAGAGACATATTTTCTTACATGTTTCAAGGTCCATGCTTTGTATGCAGCTCATGCACTCTCTATGGATGTCCCCTAAGCACTAGAAGACACAAGATCCTGGTCTGAGAGTGGGTCAGTCTAACGTGAGGTAGACCTCAGAAAAAAGAGCAAAAACATTACCATGAGGACAGGCTCACAAAAGAAGAGTCTTGACTCTCCCTCCCTTAATGTTTATTGAGATCCAGATCATCTTCCCTTATGTTTGCAAACTATACCCCAGGTGCCCATTTATTACATGGAGCCATCTGTTGCAGTCACCATCTCTGGGTCCCTGCTGAGGCATAGAAAGCCCACATGTGATCATAGCTCAGTAGCCTGGTACTGGCTGAGCCTAAACTGACAGTTAAATAACAGGTGGACATGAGTCCATCAATGGTACTGAGAAAGGTCAAGAGCTGGTCTTGGCTACACAGGTCCATTGACACTGCATCTCCTGCATGGAGAGGTCCAGCATCCAGTGACTCTGTTTGGTGCTTGGAAGGTCAACTATGTGGGTAGAACACTCTGCATTTCAGAGAAGTTTCCCTGTCAGAAGTACAAAAAATTGTGGGGGAGAGGAGAGTATGTTAAAGGAAGATGTGGAGGATTTTTTTTTTGCTACATAGATTCAGTTTCTGTTTTGTTAGAAGTGGAAGCCACATTAGGTTTAAGACCTCCCAAACCTATACTTGGGTTAATACAGGAGCTTTTATTTAGCATAACATGGCCTTTACTGGAAATGCTATAATAAACTAGAGCATTTAATGTTTCCTTCCAGTAAAACTGGAAATGAGACCTGGTGCCCTGATGTCCAACTAGCTGGATGTATCACACTGGTTCTAAGCTCTATTCTGTAAATCAGCATTCAAATTCATGCAATCTGCCAAGCAGGTAATGAATATCAAGAAGCTTTTCAGGGAAAACTGTGGCAAGGTGAATTCATTAGCTACTGTAATTGATACAGCCCGTCTTAGGAAATAATAAACAGCACGTTTTTAGGGAGCAGAAAAGCCCTTTGAAGAAGAACCACTCAGAACAGCAACAGAATAGCAAGTTAAAACATAGAATGTCCAGCCTTTCATGCTGTTAGGTGGTTAAAGCATTTGTCAACACAAACACATACAGGCTCTAGTATTGTTGAACATACATCACAAGCTAAAAAGGCCTTTCCTGATGCCAGAATCCTACATATGGTTATGGCTGGCCTAGCTGTTCAGTTTGTTAGCCTGCTGCTGAAGAGATAACAAGTGAATATTGTGGCCTTTTCTTTCTACTGATGATTTCTGACAAGGTGAGACAGCTACTCTCCCTTTCATATTTATCTGAGCTTCAAACTCAGGGCTTGATGCACAGTTCATCTGGTGAAAGCATTTTGTCTAAGAGCTAGTTTAGCCTGTCTGAGATATAGAAATGAGCTATTACTGCTTTCATTTGCACAGCAGTTATCCACTCACTGTAGCTCATAGTTCTTCCTCTGTGGCCAGTATTTGAATGTGTCTCACATACATGGCATTATAGGCACTCCAGTATGTTGTACTGAATTATAGAATCATAAAATGATTTGGGTTAGAAGGGGCCTTAAAGACCATTTAGTTCCAAGCCCCCTGCCATAGGCAGTTACACCTGATCAGGTTGCTCAGTGCCTTGTCCAGACTGGCCTTAAACACCTCCAGAGAGGGGGCATACATGACCTCTCTTAGCAACCTGTTACAGAGTTCTCACCACCATCACCGTAAGAATTTCTTCCTTATATCCAGCCTGAATCTCCCCTCTTCCAATTTACATCCCTTACTCCTAGTCGTGCCATCACATATCCTATTAAAAAGTCCAGCTAAAGATTCAGTTCCTGGGTTTATGCTGCGATTGAGAGACGGGACGCTGCTTGATGCAAGCAAAATGTCGCTTTATTGTACCTGACATACTTTTATACCTTCCTATATGGAACATACTAGAATCTTGTACCGATTGGTCAATACCTTACAAAAGGCGCTTACTGATTTGTTAAAGCAAATACCAGCACCGCCTCCAAGGCAGTCACAAGGTAAGCAGGGCATCCTTGGTCATGCAAAGGACTCTGCAAACCAAGCACACTATTCCCTCTAGGCAGCGGCGCCATCTTGCTCCTCCCAAGGCTCGCCACTGAGGAGTTCCAGCATGTCCACCGCCATCAGTTGTGTTCTGCCTAGGTCAGCCATGTCGCATCTTTCAGGTTTACAGCAGCCACTTGTGGGAACACAGGTCATTCAGAATCCTGGTATGCGTCTGAATTTACATCATGAGGAGGAATTGCCACAATCATTTAACAGTTTTTCTAAGGGAAGGCCCCAGCTTGCTGAGCTGTAGTTTCTTTGCAGCAGGACATGAGATAGTGTCATAAGAGAAAGAAAGATGTATGGTCAGGGATTGCACAAATGTTGCCACTGCCTTGGTTTGTACTTTGGGAGACTGGGCTACCCAGCTCTTGTCTACATGGTCAAATGCTCTTCCCTCCTCTCAAACCAGACTGACTTAGCCTGTGCAACTCATCAGAAGCTGTTCCTGGACTGTGCCAGCCCCTAAACTATCCCCAGGCAGCATCTGGGTAAAAGACAAGTCAGACCTAAGGTGGGGAACACATTAACAAGGCAACAGTACATTGGTTTGGTCCTGGCACACTTCAGATCACTGGTACGGATATAGTCAGCTGCCTCCTCCAAAATAGCTTGTAGGCTTGGTCAATCTGAGTCAATGTGGGGGTGGCAGACACTGGAGATGTTTACCCAAGACCTTGAACAGCTGGTGAAAGCAGTGTTTAAGGTGGTAAGCTCCAAAAGATACATCATACTAAGCAGGTGCTGTTTCTGAAGAGGACAGTGTTTGAGGGCAAAGATTTCCACTCCTGCCTGGAGTTTCTGCAATTACAGCTTAACAACGGGCACAAAGAGCAGCAGTGACTGAGAAGTCTAGATCAGAACCTCATAAAAGTGTCTGAGATGGAAAGGGAAGGCAAAGCTGACTTCCAGGAGCTGCCAGATATCTCTCTGACCAGCAGCAAAGTGAATTTGACTAGAGCATAGCAGGACTGCTGCATTTCAGAAGTTCAGATTCCCTTAAGAGCAGGTGATAAAGCTGAAAAGTGTCTGTGGTCACATGTCCCTTAGCATAGCTGCTTAGCTCTTGTCAAACATGCTCTCCATTTATTCCTCTGCTCCCCAGAGGTTCATCCCCACTTCTGCATCCAGTCTGAGACCAAGGATTTCCCTGCTGAGACCCATCACCCCATCCCCTATCTGAAGAGAATGGAGGTGCAGCAGAAAGCCATTGGCATTATGTCAATTTTCACTGTCACAGACTGTCCAAATATTGTGATCTGTGCTCCTAACAGTGAACTCTAAAATGTAATATGCTTTATCTTCCCTGTCTTTACAAGCATTGTCCTCCTCTCACTGAAATGGATCTTTAAATAATGAATGCACTGTCATGCCTTGTGCTATTTTAGCTATGAAGTGTGAGACTGCAACAATATAAAGCTCGCCATCTCCTCGAAACACGGCTAATGAGTTCTTGCTTTCATTTGATACCATTTGCACGGGCTACAGCTTTCCTGGTACGAATAAAGGCACACATACTAGATGCCACATGATGTAGGAGTCGAGGGGTATTGGTGTGTCCTTCCCTGTTGTCCATTGTAGGGAAAACCACCAGAAGAAGCAGAGAAGCTCTATCTTGGGGAGTGGTGAATGAGGGGGCAAAGGTGATGTGAGATCCCAAGCACAGATACAGGCTGGGCAGAGAGTGGCTAAAGTGCAGCCATGAAGAGAAGAATTTGGGGGTGTCAGTGGATGAAAAACTCAACATGAGCCACCAGTGTGCATTTGCAACCCAGAAGGACAACCAAATCCTGGTTTGCATCAAGAGACCTGCAACCAGCAGGTCAAGAGAGATGATTTTGCCCCTCTGCTTGGCTCTGGTGAAGCCCCACCTGGAGTATTGTGTCCAGTTCTGGAGCCCTCAACATGAGAAGGACATTGAGCTGTTGGAGCGGGTCCAGAGAAGGGCCACGAAGATGATCAGCAGGATAGAGCAACTACCTTATGAGGACAGGCTGAAGGAGTTGGGGTTGTTCAGCCTGGAGAAGAGATGGCTCAGGGGGGACCTCATAGTACCTTATCATTACCTGAAGGGGGCCTACAGAAAAGCAGGGGCAGGACTTTTTAATAAGAAATATGATGGAAGGACTGGGAATAATTGATGTAAGTTGGAAAAAGGAAGATTCAGTCTAGATATATGGAAGAAATTCTTTACAGAGATATATGGAAGAAATTCTCACCCACAGAGAGGGTGGTGAGACAATGGAACAGGTGGCCCAGAGAGGTTGTGGATGCCCCCTTTCTGGAAGTGTTTAAGGCCAGGCTGGACAAGGCACTGAGCAACCTGGTCAAGTGGGAAGTGTCCCTGCCTATGGCAGAGTGCTTGGCGCTAGATGATCTTTAAGGTCCCTTCCAACCCAAACTATTCTATGATTCTATGAGATCTGCATGACCTGCACATGTCAATTTGATTGACAGATGTAATGGCTATTTTACTCACTGGTGGTATTCTGCTAAACATGCACAAGTGGCATAAGTACTACTAATGAAGAAGCCTTTTTCAGTGATGGGTTACTGCTTTTTGAAAAAGTTGCATTGCACTCAGCCGAGAATAATGTACTTAAGGCTAAACTACACCTTTAAAATATGTCTTACTCTGAGGTTTTATACTGGGTGAAAACCGTGAAAGATTCACAAAGAAAAATGCCTACAAATCTTCTCCTTTGTATAAGAAGGCAGGGATCCAAACCCAGCAGCTGGCAGGAGGTTAGGCCAAAGGCAGGAGGGGTAGGTGGATACTTTAATCACACACTTGAACTACTGACTCAGGAAAGTATCTTTTGAAATGGAGCTCTGGTAAATTGTCCTTGAAAGACACTTTGCATGCTGTTTTGGATTAAAATGGAACCAAACTGCAGGATGGTCTCAGTTGTCCAAGCTGTGCTATAGCTCTCGATGACGGTGCATGGTCCCATGGATCCCACTCATCATTGAAGTGAGGAGGAAAGGCTCAGCTGAAGTGGTTATGGATGAAGTTTCATCACCAGAAGAGGACTGAGTGTGCACAGCAGCCACAATACAAACATCCCTCCTTGCCTCCACACACCAAGAGGAGTGTGAGGGAGGTGATGGCAACCTCTGACAGTGACTATGGGGAAGCTTTCCCTCAACTGAGCTCCAACCATTTGCAGTTACCTCTGGATATCCCTATCCTCAGAGTGATTTAGGGTCTGCATAGCCCCAGGAGCATCCTGGGCACCAGTCTCACTATGAGTATCGCTGGGTCTCATGCCACCATAAGAACAAGCAGGAAAAGGGTGAGTAAAAGATATCAGAATGAGAGTTGAAGGGGAAAATGGGTGGCTGTGTTTTCACAAAGAAATTAAACACCATCCCAGCTTGCCCTGCTACTAAGTCAGTGACCTAAATCTGGCCTCTTCTCATGCTGTCTGTGTCACTTAATGGCTATGTCTGTGGGCACACACAGGCTGTGCTCCTTGGATTGAGTCCAGAGGGCCAGGAAGATGACAGATGGGTGGAGCACTTCTGTGAGAACAGGCTGAGACAATTTGGGTTGTTCAGCCTGAAGTAGAGAAGCCTTCCTATACTAAAAAGGGCCTATAAGAGAGATGAGGAGTCACTGTTTTATCAGTGAGTTTAGCGATAGGATGAGGGGTAATGGTTATGAACTGAAAGAGAGGGGATTTAGATTAGAATTAGGAAATTCTTTGCTGTGAAGACAGCAAGATGTTGGAAGAGGTTGCCCAGAGAAGTTGTGGATGCCCCAGCCCTGGAGGTGTTCAAGGCCAGGTTGGATGGGCTTTGAGCAACATGGTCTAGTGGTCCTGCTCATGGCAGGGTTTTGGAAATAAATGATCTCTGAGATCCTTTCCAACTGTAATCATACATGGTCTAGTGGTCTGTAGCTGCCTATCTGCTTCTCAGGCAGCTTGCTGCTCCCTGGCTTCCTCCCACATTTCCAGTGAGAGGCTGGGCTTTGCCCCCAAAGCAAAAGGCAATCAGAACGCATCCATCAAACTCCCATCAAACTTTTCTTCTTGATAAAGAAGAAAATGCACTTTTCTGTCTTACCCTGTAGTAACCGCTGTTTTAGGGAGAAACAAATTTGCTTCCTGAACCACAGCTATACAGAGATGAAATTGCATTTGGTATTTTCAGTAGGATTCATGGGACAATTAACATTTTTTTTTACCCTCTTTCTTTTTTGTCTTCCTTTTTTTTGTCCTCCTTTATTTTTTTTGCTATTTACATGCAATAAACACATCAGGAACTCACAGCTAGTGTCATTTTAAATTCACTGAGATATGAAATGCTGTTAGCTGTAACACAGGAAACCCATAAAAACAGGCCTACACATTTAAAGCTGTATCTGTGGCTATAAGTTGTGATAGGTAAACTGTGGAAAATATATACTGTAGAAACATTTATGAGCAGAGCTGTGGTTTGATCACACTGCTGCCACTTTTAAATTTATACTTGGCTACTGCAAATTCTTGCTCTAAATTCTGGCTGCAGTAATCTGCATTCTTATTAACAGCTTGGTTTAAGAAAAGAGGTAAGTGTGGGTAGTGGAGGATTAAAGAACAGTATATGCATGCCTCAGATACCCCTTCTTAGCAAAAGCTTGCTTAAATGAAAAAAAAAAAAGAAAAAAACCAACAACAAACCCTTATATCCTCAGGGGGAGGCTGGCTAGAAGCTAGAAAGGGAAAAAATCACACACAGCTGGTGGGTGGAGGGCTGAGACATCAGGTGAAGCTGTTTGCAGTGAGCTAGGGAGGATTTAGAAAACAGTCTGTGCTTTTGATAAACAGACACATAATCACAGGAGAAGATAACGTGCCAGAAGAAAATTAGCTTAGGAGATAAGTCCTTAAGGATGCATGTGGGCTGCTGCTTGCGGAGGGGATATGGAGGCCCCTGCTCCCCAATCCCTTGCCTACCCCAGGGACTTGCTGCTGTCAGGCCCTGCTGGAATCTTGAGGTTTCTCACTGAGATTTTTGGTCAATAACATGGCACTTTGGCCCTTCCTCTTTCCCTCTACCCCTCCTGAAAGGCAGGCTTGTGCCCACAACCATCTGCTGTGCAGCCAACTTGAGGCTAAGGGGATCAATCCCCAAAATATTCCCTTGTTTTGTGTCGCTGGGGTGACCTTTTAAGTACTGCAATGTACTTTTTGTACTGTGATTTTTCCCCTCCAAGTTCTTCTAGAAGGTCTTCGCAACACTGATTTTTTTAAAATAATTTTTTCCAAAGTGATCCAACAGTTTCTTATTTCAGCTCAAATGCAGGTCTGCTCAGATTTGGAGGAGAACCAGGCACTTTCAGGTGCACAAATGCTGTCCATTATCAAGGGAGAATTGATGGAAACAAAGTGTATAAAATGTCACCTGATATTTTCAATAGCAAATACCTTTTTTCCCCCTGTAAATGTCAGAAACACAGCTACAGCTATACCTACATCACTTGTCGGGGCTGGGATCTGGCCCAGCAGAGCTCTCAGCCTCTAATTGCTGCAGCCAAATTAAGAGACAGCCAGACCCTTTGTCTCAGCTGGGAGGCAGTCACTAATGGCAAAGAGGCATTAAAGCACTTAAACCTTCCCTGAGCCATGTCTAATTGTACAAAGGCTCCTCTGCTGGCCACACTTGCCGGGTTTAAATGAACATGTCTTCTTGTTGCAATGAAACAGAAGGTGGGTATTTACACTGACAGGAGGAATGCTACTCCTGAATGGGAGCAGCTTCTTAAGCCCCTCAGCTTTCAGCTGTACCTGTCCAGCCATTGATCCCAGGCTTTCTCCATGCAATGTTTGAGACGTTAACATAAATCACCATTAACATTTGACTTTGTGGTGCAATGGGCTAAAAGCCCTCAGTCAGAAATAGATGAGAGACAGTTCAAGAAGCTCTTCATCACCTCCTCTTACTGAAGGTAGGAGCCAGTCTGCCTAACTGTGATTAGGGATTGGTGCCAAATGCACGCCCAAGCAATGATCAGTCTAAAGAATCAGGCTATCTTGGGTTTTCAGGTTGATCAGGGTACCACTTCTGCAGGATGCATGGAGGTTTTCCCCTCTCAAAAACACCCTAAGACTAGTAGAATGGAACACCTCAGGGCCACCAACATTTCAAAACTGAGAGAGACCAGCTTCTCTTCCCCGCCTCTTGGGAAAGCTAAAACTACCTAAATGTTATCTCTCATTTAAAGAAAGTGGCCCTATTAAATTAGGTGTTTCTGCTTAAAAATGCAAAGGTATGTTGCAAGAGAACAGAGAATCTTGGCAGTTCCTCTTGGACTGGACCAACCTCTGGAGATCTTCACAGCAGCCCAGTTCTTTCTTCACGGGAAATGGAGATGCTTGAGGCACCATTTCTTCTTCTCCAGGCCTGTGTGCTAAGTGTGCTGGCTCTACCCAGCCTCTCCACTTAAGTTTTGCTATTGCTCCATAATACTGCTTTTATAGTGTGGATGGAAGGTGGATTTTTCTTGTCAACTATCCTCTGACCTCAGGGACTGTGGGGATTTCTAGTCATGGGCTAAGGGTTGGCTTAATCTGGAGGTGTAGTGTAAATCACACAGACAGCACTGAGTTTAAAGAGAGGCAATAGTTTGTGCTCAGTGGTGTGCCAGATAGGCACGTGATATATGACATAGCACAGAGGAATAATAGCTTTCTGGCAAAATTAAGGACTTCAATATAATCTTCTTTAGGTATTTTTACAGGGTTTTTTTGTGAAACTGCATTGTTCTTCAGTAGCTGTCTTATAATGAAACACATACAAAAACCGAAGACCATACCTTAAGACTGATGACTGCAAAGCTGTTATTTCAGTTCCAGGAAGACACTTTTGAAGTTCTCATCATCCTTAAGGAGCTGAGAAAACCAGGTCTCCTCAGCAGGCAGGTCCTTACTGTGATATTTGATGGGGAGCAGCTGCCTTGTTGCTCCTACTCCATTTTCTCCCAATTTGTTGTAAACCTGAGCAATCTAGTTCTTGCTTGTGCTTTTCAGGAAGGCTCCCTGTTGAGAGCACTTGTGAGGGGAGAAAAAGGCAATTTGGGCCGAAAGACTTAAAATCAGGTGTGAGCCAAGCTGCTGACATGAGTGGGAGTGAATTCAACACTCAAGAAAGCAACCGCCACCTCATAGGCTCTGAAAGAACAGTTCATCTGCCAAACAGTGAGTAATAATTCTGGTTATGTCACTGTCTGTCCTTGGGGGGAAGCTAAGTATATCCTGATATCATTGCTCTTAAATTTGCTTTTTAATTGGGCTTCTTGCATTTATGCTTAGTAAAGTATTGCTGCCTTCCTCAGAATTAGCTATGGAAATTGAAGAAGGCAGTGACTCCAGTTGCACCAGCAAGGAGCTGCACTGGGTCCCAGTCACTGATGCTGTTAAACCCTGTCAACATGCTGTTTCCTGTGGTTTTTGTGCTTCTGCTGGAGCTGGGCAGAGAGAAAAGAGGCAAATGCTATAAAATCTTTTTATTCATGCATGTCAGTGCTTTAACGCCAGCTGGAAGCTAGGACTGTGCAGCTACTTGCTTGTTCTCAGTTAGGATTGGGAAGAAGAATTGGGAGGAAAAAAAAATAGAAAACTCAAGGGCTGAGAAAAAGACAGTTTAATAAGTAAAGATAAATAATGCATGCAAGGCAAAACAAAGCAAGGAAATAATTCACTGCTTCCCATGGGCAGGTAGGTGTTCAGCCACTTCCAAGGAAGCGGGGCTCCATCACTTGTAATGATACTTGAGAAAACAAATGCCGTAACTCTGAATGTATCCTTCTCCTCTTCCCCTAGCTTTATGCACTGACCATGGCATTATATGGTATGGAATATTCCTTTGGTCAGTTGGGGTCAGCTGTTTCCTCCGTGTCTCCTCCCAACCCCTTGTGCCCTCCTAGCCTGCTTTCTGGCAGAGTGATGTGAGCAGCAAAACAATCCTTGACTGCTTAGCAGTAACCAAAAATTACAGTGTGCTATTGATACTCTTTCCCATCCCAAACCCAAAACACTTCTAATAAGGAAGTTAACTCCTTCACAGCTGAAACATTAGAAATGGAGAAAATCAGTCTAATTCCATTTGAGCTTTCAGATGTTGCCTCCATCTCCTGAGGTATCCTTAGCAGATTGCTTTTCACCTTAACAAGTTATTGCTTTACTATCTAAAAGTGTTTATGAACAAATAG
>VZTY01005070.1:741867-791093 GCA_013400935.1 Turnix velox | reverse complement strand
AAATCACACAGACAGCACTGAGTTTAAAGAGAGGCAATAGTTTGTGCTCAGTGGTGTGCCAGATAGGCACGTGATATATGACATAGCACAGAGGAATAATAGCTTTCTGGCAAAATTAAGGACTTCAATATAATCTTCTTTAGGTATTTTTACAGGGTTTTTTTGTGAAACTGCATTGTTCTTCAGTAGCTGTCTTATAATGAAACACATACAAAAACCGAAGACCATACCTTAAGACTGATGACTGCAAAGCTGTTATTTCAGTTCCAGGAAGACACTTTTGAAGTTCTCATCATCCTTAAGGAGCTGAGAAAACCAGGTCTCCTCAGCAGGCAGGTCCTTACTGTGATATTTGATGGGGAGCAGCTGCCTTGTTGCTCCTACTCCATTTTCTCCCAATTTGTTGTAAACCTGAGCAATCTAGTTCTTGCTTGTGCTTTTCAGGAAGGCTCCCTGTTGAGAGCACTTGTGAGGGGAGAAAAAGGCAATTTGGGCCGAAAGACTTAAAATCAGGTGTGAGCCAAGCTGCTGACATGAGTGGGAGTGAATTCAACACTCAAGAAAGCAACCGCCACCTCATAGGCTCTGAAAGAACAGTTCATCTGCCAAACAGTGAGTAATAATTCTGGTTATGTCACTGTCTGTCCTTGGGGGGAAGCTAAGTATATCCTGATATCATTGCTCTTAAATTTGCTTTTTAATTGGGCTTCTTGCATTTATGCTTAGTAAAGTATTGCTGCCTTCCTCAGAATTAGCTATGGAAATTGAAGAAGGCAGTGACTCCAGTTGCACCAGCAAGGAGCTGCACTGGGTCCCAGTCACTGATGCTGTTAAACCCTGTCAACATGCTGTTTCCTGTGGTTTTTGTGCTTCTGCTGGAGCTGGGCAGAGAGAAAAGAGGCAAATGCTATAAAATCTTTTTATTCATGCATGTCAGTGCTTTAACGCCAGCTGGAAGCTAGGACTGTGCAGCTACTTGCTTGTTCTCAGTTAGGATTGGGAAGAAGAATTGGGAGGAAAAAAAAATAGAAAACTCAAGGGCTGAGAAAAAGACAGTTTAATAAGTAAAGATAAATAATGCATGCAAGGCAAAACAAAGCAAGGAAATAATTCACTGCTTCCCATGGGCAGGTAGGTGTTCAGCCATTTCCAAGGAAGCAGGGCTCCATCACTTGTAATGATACTTGAGAAAACAAATGCCGTAACTCTGAATGTATCCTTCTCCTCTTCCCCTAGCTTTATGCACTGACCATGGCATTATATGGTATGGAATATTCCTTTGGTCAGTTGGGGTCAGCTGTTTCCTCCGTGTCTCCTCCCAACCCCTTGTGCACTCCTAGCCTGCTTTCTGGCAGAGTGATGTGAGCAGCAAAAGAATCCCTGACTGCTTAGCAGTAACCAAAAATTACAGTGTGCTATTGATACTCTTTCCCATCCCAAACCCAAAACACTTCTAATAAGGAAGTTAACTCCTTCACAGCTGAAACATTAGAAATGGAGAAAATCAGTCTAATTCCATTTGAGCTTTCAGATGTTGCCTCCATCTCCTGAGGTATCCTTAGCAGATTGCTTTTCACCTTAACAAGTTATTGCTTTACTATCTAAAAGTGTTTATGAACAAATAGTTTTTGGAATGAGCTGTGGTTTTCTTTTTTTTGATAGTTTCAGCACTGAGAGCTTAACATGCATTTGCTTTGCTCCAGCACAAAGGAAGATGTTATAACCCCAGCACCTTTTAGGAGACTTCAGCTGTGGGCAGGGATCTTGGAAAAAAGTGATGATTTACCTGAGTAGCCACTGGATGTCATAATATCACACAGTGCTGCCACTGACTCATCTGTCAGGCAGCAGGAGAAAATGTGATTTTTAAAGGGCATCATACTGCCAGAGCTTATTATGGCTGTATTAAAGCTGCAAGGATAAGCTGAGCTCTTGGGGTCTTAAAACTAGGATAGAGATAAGCGTAAAGTGTAACTAGAGGTCTGGAAAAAAAGCCAATTGGCTTGTTCTTTGTTAGAATGGATGGGGAGGGCAGGCTGGCCCCTAGGCTAGAGGGTGCCAGCTGTTGCCTCCCAGTTTGCTGCAAGGAGGAGGAAGAGTGTGTGTAATGGAACTCGCTATTAGAGCCTTATATTCACTCTTCAAAGCTATTCCATCTCTCCCATGTCCCATTTGGGAATTGCTGGCCATTACTTTGTGCAAGGGTATCACACCTTAAAGGATATAGTAGCCTGCCAGCATATCTGCTTGCTTCAAGATCTCAAATATAACTGTAATATTGAAAAGAATAGATTTAGGCTTCACATGTGCTAACTGGTGTGGCTTGAGAGGACTACAAAGTTCTGAAGCTGGGAAAAAGTGAGGCAGCTTGTTCCTGCTGATGGTGCTCATAACACCCACCATGGGACATGGGTTGGGTGACATGCTTTCCACCTCCTACCTCTCATGCTTTGGCAGCATTGGCCTTGTCTGTGTCTGCTCTTTTGTACCTTCTACATGTTAAACGAGCACACACAGCATCCCAGCTGCACAATGGATATGGGCTGGCATATCATAGGGCAAATCTCATCAGCTCAGACAATGAGCAATGATGTTTTCCAGAGCTGGAAATGAAAATGCCCTATGCAAGGGCATAAAAAACCAAGAGGAAAGAGTGCTGGGAAGAGGGAGAGGCAGCATGCTGCTAGCAGGGCTGATGCCTGCTAGAACTAGGACATCCAGGTCTGGTCCTGGCTGTGCTTGTGTTATCCATTGCAGCAGCAGCACCGGTGTGCACGCTTCAACAACCAGCTCCTTAGATTTACCAGATTAAGAGTCTGTAATTCCCTTACCCCACTGGGGACACACCGGTGCAAGTGCAGCTTGACTCTTAAGAGCCTGGCTCACAGCAGGGGAGGCAACAAGATCAATCTTTTGATGTTGGTTTTGGTATTCCAGCAATTTTTAAAGCAAAAAAAGGGACTATGTGCTACACAAAGTAAAGCTGTATCAAGAGGTTGCTGCTTCAAGCCTGGAACTTCTTGTTGAGCTGTGACATGGCCTTTAAAAAAGCATCCAGCCTTGATTTAAATGTCTCAAGTACTAGGGAACTGACCATGTCTGCATACCTAATTTTGAATTTCAATTAATTTAGTTTATATTTCCTGCCTAGAGGCTGTGCTCACTATGCATTTCTTTCTTGGATTAAAGAATTCCGTATTAGCTATTTCATCGTGAAGCTATACCTAAAATAGGACTGACCCAACAGAGCCCCTTTTTGGTTAAGCCAAATAGTTTGGATATCAGGGGTTTCTCAGACAGTTTACTCTCATAACTGTGTTTTGAAACCTGAATTCAACATCCTTTTGAAGGGCAGGCATACAAAATGGACACTGATGTTTGGTACCTACCCTAGTGATGCTGCTTGTAGGAGTGCTTCTTGTGTATAGCAGACCCCCCCATCCTCATTCCCTTTGGACTGTTTGAGCTCTCTCACATCCCTCTCTACAGGCAGATGGGACAACTTCAGGGTTCTCTGTTGTTTTTTGATGCTGTTGGGGACAGGCCTTAGCACTTTCCCTGTTGTCCTCCTGTTCTCTCCCTGTATGCTTGGCTTTAATTCAGACTCCTGTGTGAGCTGCTTCAATGGACTTCTAGCAGCTGCGAACTACAGAGACTGATGGCCTTTCTGAGGTAGTTTTCTGCAAGTGTGGGAAAGTGGCTCATAAGGGTCTGTCACTCACTGGCACAAGGCAAAGGGTGGGACAAGGACAGAGTGGGCTCAGGAGCAAATATGTGCCCTCTTGGTGTCTGTGCATGGGCTGAGCTGGTTCTTGTGAGAGAAGCCTGCCTCTTCCCAAGGTCTTATGTGCTGGAGATACGAGGTTGTGAGCAGTCATGCTAGGCCTCAAATGATCACTTATTTTCTATAGTGATGTAGTCCTGGAGGTAGGTCTTCCATGATGATCCTCATGAAACAGCTGTGTGAACATTTCTAGAAAAGAAAAGGAACTGGTCTTTTTTTTTAAAAGTCCTTTTAAATAGGTTGTGTGTCCATATTTTGCAAATGTATTGTTCCCAGTGGTGACTCAGAGAAGAAAAAATAGTGACAGCATGTCTCACTTGCAGATCCCTGTCTATAGGGACTTTCCCAAAGTAAAGATGAGGCTGTCCTCCCCTTTTATACATATGTAAAGAAGTTAAACTGAATCTTCTGTTGGCTCAGCTGTGGAGTCTCAACAGGCTCCAGCTGATGCTGTGGAAGAACTTTTCTTCCATCAGCTTGTTTTTCTACCACAAGCTGCAGAAACCTGTAGCGAGATGTTTTGAGTCAGCCAGGATTTTGTATTGAGGCAGGTATGATCTTGAGCAGCTGCAACAAAATCTTTTCTTGCTTATAAATGCTGAGAAAGTTCTTGGGCATCCTCTTGCGAGAGAGGATAATACAGTGGAAGCATTGTCATCATGAGCTATTCAGGAAGCATTGCACCTGGATTCCATCTTTAGAGAGCCCCCAGTGCTTTAGATCAGACAGTGATAAAAAAAAAAAAAAAGAAAAGATGTGTATGTTTTTGTGTGTATAAAAGCCTAGGTTTCAGGCCATTAAATCTGCTTCCTCGTGAAAAATTTCTTAAGAACTGAATGTAGGTTTATTATTCTTCACTTTGACTCAGAATACTTGGTGACTGACTGCTTCCACCTATTTGTTCCAGAATGATGGCAGCTTTATTTAGGTGATAATAGGAGCATTCTGCTGTTTTATGAGGCTGTAATCCAATTCCCAAGTGGATGAACACTCTCCAAAGCTGCATAGCTTATCCTGACTACCCAAGGAACTGAATTACTGACCAGAAAAATAGTGGTGCTCCTGCTCATGTTGTTATGCTCCAATTGTCCAGTATTTGTGCTAAATAAATGTTAAAAGCATCTCTGACATGAAAAGCAAAATCATGAGGAGAAGATAGGGATGATGGTGAGGAGCAGACCAGCAGAAGGAGCTGGAAATGGGGGATATTTCTTATTCATTTTGATAATCTTTGAGAATATTTGTCATCCTTCAGACAGTGGGCACCAGCAGCTCAAGTTCCCTCCCCAGCTATGTAATTTCCACAGGTCTAAAGAGCTGAGAGGTAAAGGCTCTTCTCTAATGGCAGATTGCAGTCTATAGCTGAACATTCCATGGGATAAAAATGCTTTTGTACAGAGCAAGTTTTGGGCTTTCTATGGACGGTGAGGCACAAGGTGCCTCTGCTTTTTCAAAAATGTTCTTTACTTTGTTGTTCTGCTTGCTTTTGGAAGGGATCTTGAACTGATTTTTCTGCTTTAAATATAAGGGGATTGCTATAAATGGTCAGAATGTATGGCTGTATGTTATGCAGCAAATAAACACCTACCTGGTGACTGCATGTTCTAGGTATCACTCGATCCTGCTGGGGTGCATAGGATGCAGCTGGAGACTGAGACCATAGCCTTTAATCAGAAACATTTTTATTGTTAGACAAAAAGTGATCTCAGTAAAACAAGCTAGGGATGAGTCCTGGCTTTTACAGTGGATATGTTAAATCCCTGGCTCTCCTTGTCTGCTAATGTATGTTATAAACTGCAAGAAATACACTCCTGGGAGCTATTATGGTGTCTTGCTCCGGGGCTTTGTGCATCTCTGCTGGCAATGTTTGTGAAAGCCCAATAGGAACTAGTTTGGATTAGGTATATAAATGCCACTTACCTTAAGCATTACATAGACAGCAATAGCAGCTTAGGGCCAGCTTATTTCACAGCACTAGTGGAGGATGTTTTCTGATTTCTGCAGGCCATTGGTGCAGTGTCTTGCTCTGATATCATCAGGCACAAACATCATCCATCTGAGTGCAGGATACCCCCTGTACTCTAGGGAGAGGATCTTGGGAATTCAAAGTTGTCTGATTTGCTTCTCAGCTCCAGCTCTAAGAGTTGAGTAAATTTTGAGAGATTGAGGGGGCAAAGGGAGTTTGCCCTCAAGTCACTCCAGAGAGCTCCAAGGCTCAGGTGTCAGCTCAAACATTCATATTGGAAGGGGGAAAAACTGCACCTATCATCAGAGGTGCTCAAGAACTTGAAAAGAGGCTGGACAAGGGGAGGTTTCCCTGCCTATGGCAGGAGCGTTTGAATTTAATGATCTTTAAGGTCCCTTCCAACCCAAACTATTCTATGATTTGATGAGCAAGGCTTCATTTCATGAGTTTGCAGAGCACTGAAATACTAATTAAAATTACAATTAATTAAAAAGGCAGATAAATCTTACCTCTTCCATTACACATAGATTCCTGGTTTGAGAATGGCCTTCTTCCTTCAGATTACTTAAATATTCAGGCACACTAATCCTTGGGGACTCTTCAGTCCTGTTGGGGTTAATACAAAAAAGCACTCAATAAATATACTTTTATTCCTGTTTAGACATTATTTAATAGTGTTTCTCAGAATTATCAATCTGAAAAGCATTACTGGCTGGAAAAAATCAATATTTAAATTCTTGTCTATGTAATTTGCTTGAATATTAATTCTGTAAAGCAGTTAAATAAATATTACTGGCAGTGGAAGTAAAACCAGGTTTAGGTATGAGCCGTTTTCCACATTGTTATCAGTGTGGTTAGCAATAGCCTCTGTTTAGACCCCAGATTTTCTTGTATGAGTAGTACTGTGTTGCTTGCTCAAGCTTACCTGAGTGTTTAAGTCCATACCAGTAAATCCAATATCTCTGCATTTTAATGTGTTGATTGTGACCCTTTTTGGTCAATGATCTGGTTCAGATTTGTGCCTAAGGAAGAATTATCTGATCTTCCCTTTTCAGCAGGTATAAATAAGCCTGTCTGGGGTACTCCACTGTTGTGTCAGAGGAAGGCTGTGTGCCCAGGAACCATACCTGCCATTGACTTTTTCTTCTAATGGTGACTGCTTAATATCTTTAGTTGGGAGAGCATCAGACTCCTAATCTGAGGGTCAAGGGTTCAAGTCCTTGTCCAGGTATGAAGCTTGCAAGAGTTGGGATGATGGTTGGACTTGATGATCTGAAAGGTCCCTTCCAACCTAGATGACTATGACTCATCTTTCAGATGAGCAGTAGTCTCTCAAATGATTGGTTAGGAATGCTTTAGAGGTGTTGGTTTGTTTTTTTAAATTAAGCAATTAGTTCAGGAGCTAGTTAAACCTAGCATTTAGTTTTTCAGGGTAGCACATGAATCATGAATTTGAGGATAAGATCCATTTATCTCTTGGTGACAAATTTATGTAACTTATGCACAGTTTTAGGGGCAGTTTATGTACATCAATTATCCTATGACAGCTGCAGCCAGATTTAACAGAACATTTCTTTGCCTAGAGTATGTTAAATAAACTCTCTTGCTCTGAGGGGTGCTTTTGGCCTGGTACTTTCCACTGAAACATCTGATAACCAATGCCACTAGTGATTTCAAAGCATGTGGGAGGAATAAGTCCCAGTAAAGCTGTTTAAAGAGACAAAAGATATTGGCACAAACTGCCCTGGATCAGAATTCATCACTGCTCTGGTCCTTTTTCCACTGACCTTGCCATCAAGTCAGTAGTCATACACAAATGTGCTGTCTAAGTGGTGAGGCAAGAGCAGACAGTGCTGGCCCTAGTCAGCCCTGGTGTCATTATTCTGTGTCTAAAAAACCGTCTATCAGACAAGTGAGGGCGACAGCCATGTGGTAATATTTAGAGACATTCATACATTGTGACAAATGACCACTGCCTCAGAAATGAAAGCTGAATAATAAGTAAATCTTTAACCTAAAATAGAAGTAAAAGGGATCACACAGGTATGCAAGTAAATAATGAAGGTGAACCAGAAAATAAGGAGCTCTGGGGGGAAAAAAGAAGTGTTTCCCAGTCCATGACTTCTAGGAGGGAAGGAAAGATGAAGAAGTTGGTAGGGAGCTAATGGTTGTTACAGCAGGTAACAATATCGGGGTGACACTGCAGAACCTTTTTCCCTGTGAGCTACGCCTGTTAGCAAGAGTTAATTTGATATGTCCTTGATTGCACTAGATTAAGCCCAAGGTCTGGGCTTTTCAGTATGTTCTGAGGGCCATATAGTTGCCTCCAGCTTACCTTCCCAAAATGGGACTAGTTGTCTCAAGAATTTGTGGATGCTCCATCTCTGGAAGTGTTCAAAGACAGGTAGTTAGGGGCTTTGTGCATCCTCATGTTGAGGAAGATGTTAGCCTAGATGACCTTTGAAGGCCTCTTCCAACCCAAAGAATTCTACAATACCCTGGTGTCATCTACATGCAGGTGTGTAACCCGTGGATGTCCAGACACTTGGAAATGATACTCTATGGGTGCTTCATGCCAGCTGCCTTTGCTGGAAACTAAACCCTTCAGGCATGGTGGCCTTGTTCTACTAACTGGAGGTGGGACCAAGTGGATGAGATCAGAGGCCCTTCCAGACTTCAAGGATAACTGCCTTTTTCCTCAGTCAGATTGAGGAGCTTAACATATTATGGCCATTGATACTCCACCCTTTAAGCTAATGTGAAGCACACATTAGGTCTCATCCTGAGCAGTTGTGTTTACATATGTGATTGCAGTGAACTCTGCAGTGTGCTGGGCTGGACTGCAGAGGGGTCTTGCTGACTTTTGATCTCACAGAAGTCTCCAGGCTGAAGAAAAAGCACAATACTCTCAGGGAAACAACATTATACACAAGATGGAAAAGCTTATCAGAATGACCTGTATTTATGATCCCTTCTGGGCATCTGAATAAACTCAGATTATGAAGAGCTAGGACAGATTATTAGAAAACAGATCCTGATAGCAGGTAAGGAGGTCCTAATTTTTTTGCTGTGAATGGTAAGCAGGTCTCTGTAAACTTCAAACGACAAAGGTAACGTTGAATGGACAGTGTAAAAACAGCTGGATCAACAAGACATGGTGAATCACATGAGGAATAAGTTACATGCGTCCCCTGCTGCTCTCTCCTCCATGTTTATCTTGCAATGTTTGTTTAGGACACTATCATGTTATCCTTGTGTAAGTGGAGGATATTTTTTTATATTTTATCCTTTGATGTGGGCATTGCTTGGGTACAAGAGACAAATTTCCAGCTGTGTCAGTTTTTAACTACACATGTACCCTAGAGATTACTAAGTATTAGAAATGAACATTAATGCTTGTCACTTGGGGAGCAAGTTCCACAGGTGGTGAAGATCTCTCTCCAGCAGCTGTCATCCTGCAGGCTGCCACTCGCTTTAATCTCCCCCTCACCTGCATGGCTCAGGCACTTGGCAGTCCCTCAATTTCACTGCTGAAAATTAGGTGCTTCAGAAGTTTCATGAAGAAATTTAATAGCTTGGTTAAATTACAGGAAGGAATCTCCTGTATATTTTATTTCTGAAATTCCTTAATATTTTTTTAATGCCCCATTTAGAGCATCAGTCACAGCATGTTACATATCAGAGCTATGGCAAATTAAAGGGGTTTAGTGAGAAATTCCTTTTTTGGACAAGTTCCTGTAAGGCCATTCAAAGTTCTCCAACAAACTCAAAGTTAGCACAAGTAGAGAACGGTGATACTTGGGATATTCACAAACAGGACTTGGGCTTAAGCTCTGAACAGTTTCTCTGGCTCCTAACTCTAACATGTTTGCATAAGTGTATCTACACCTATGTTGATACACAGGGATTTTCTTCCCTTGTAATACTTCTTTATTTTTTTGCTCTAAGCCTTTCATACATGTGTCAAATCCTTATATTTTTATCTTTAGGGAGGGATCCTGTCATCCCTCTCAATTCCATTCTTTCTAGTTTCTGATGCCCAAAGCCAAATCCTATCTCAAATTTACACCCAAACCCCTCCTGTTGCCTGGCCTTCCCCCCACCATGCAGTGGGGTTCCGTCAGCCTTTGGCTTGCACAAGTGAATGAACCCCTCAAACAGGATGAATTCCTCTCTGTGTGTGAGGCAGGGTGGGATGCTCCCCTAGGACAGAGTCTGAGGCAACCCAGCATTCACGTACCACATATTTGAGCTGAATCTTGTCCTCAAAGGCTTTTGCATTTATTTTTTCACAATTCCACGTGTTATATATATTCTCTCAATCTATAGAATGCATAGAGAGGAGAAGGGACATTATTTGCTATTCTTTTCTGCCTAACTGTAGCCTCTCATTTAGCAAGGCCCATGAATATAATCCAGACTTAAACTAGGTTACCCAAAGATAATGATGATCCAGAGGATATTGAAAAAAAAAATTCACCACAGTCCCCTGCAGGTATGCTTTTAAAAAACTGTCATAAAATCAAAACCTTTGCCTCCTTTCTTTTGCCAAACTTTTCATTTAGAAGTAACAATCAACCCACAGATGAGACACGGTGAACTGGGTCTGTCATGTCAAAGCCTGGGTGCTGAAGTCAGAAATGTGGACACCATTGATTCCCTGTGCAGGCACTTCTAAGGCACAGTTCCTCTGGCCCACTTTGGGGGGAATAATTGGATCCTCCAAGCTCATATTTCTCCCAGATGTCACCCTAGACATCTATCTCAGATTTAGGTGTATATGCTATCTGAAGTAAGCTGGAGAAGTTTTACCCAGAATGACTGCTAAGAAAGGAAAAAAAATTAAAACAAAATGGGATGACAGAGAGATACTTGTGTTTCTTACAGAGGAGAAAAAAACCTGTTCTTTTGTGGTAAGTGAGGCAAAATAGTCACCTTAAGAGGGTGATACAACTCAATGCAGAGATATATATTTAAAACAGGCCAGATGAGAATGCTCTTTGTATTCTAAGTATGTGAATAAGCCTAAGCTGCTTGGACAGTGAGCCACATTCAATTTTGCAGAGCAGAAATGAGCCACACAATCATCTTGAAATATCAACATCTTAACAGCAAAATTTACACAAGCAAACACCCTATTCTGAATAGCCTATCCTTGAATACACATTCAGATCCATTTCAATACAGAACATTATCATTTATCACAGAGGCAAATGCAGCTTGTTTCCATGGCACAGAAAAAGAAGTTAAATAGCCCAGAGCTAGCAATGTTAAGTATAAATAAAAAAGTCTACTTAGGGATAGGTCTTCAAATCAGTAGTAAAATCTTATTAATTTGTATAAAGCAGAAAATTATATCTAAAAAATTAGGATATTTCTTTCACCTAGTATGTCAAACTTTTGCAAAATGCTTCAGAAGATTTTGCGCATTGCTGCCATTACTTCTGTAGCGATTGCTTTTGTCCTCAGAAGTGATTTCTTTTCAGACAGTTTCTGTCTCTAGTGTCATGTTATTTTTTTTCTTCCACGGGAAAGAAAAAGAAGTAAAATATATACTCACATGCATGCTATTTTAGAAGAATTTTATTTTTGCATTAGGTGCTGTTTCTCTGGGTGTCTGTATCTTTATATGTGGGTTTGTGTCTCTATAAGCACAAATGATAAGTAGCTACATAGTTTACATTTTTATGGCTGAAGCCCTTAATTGAATTTTCATAATGCCAGGAGGGCCCATTTGGGATTCGAATCCTGCTGTGCAAATACTCACTAAGACATCTGCCCCAAAGAGCTTGTAATTCTAAGAGGATAAAATGTGGCATGGGAAATAATTAGGGGGAGATAAAGTGACTCTCTCTGGTTTGATGGGAGGGTCACTCATCTCCTGCTTGTCTAGTACTGATTTATAGGTGAATCAACAGCACTGACCCATCTTTATGCTGGTCTCATGGCCAAGTTGTCCTTCTGCCTTGTGCTGGTGGGTGGACATCCCTGATCTCTGTGCTGCACAGCAACATCATCCCCTCCCAGAGAAGACCATCCCATGGCATAAATCAGCCCTGGTTTTCTGGATGCTCATTTGCTAGGAATCATGCATGAGAGTCATGTAAAGAAAAGATTTTGCTGTTGGACTTCTTTTTGAATGTTTCCCTGCTATAGGCTTGTTTCTCCATCACAAGTAGAAAGAAGAGAGGATACCAGAAAGAGATCAATCTTTTACATCTGTCCCCAGAGGAGGGAGATATCTCTGTCATCTGGGAATTCACAAGGAGTGGGGAGCTCTGCCACATCCCCAAATGCCACCTTTCCTGACTCTGCCTGTTAGTCTTCCCAATGCTGTCCCAAAATCACAGCATCTCCATGTCTCAAGTCCAGGCCCTCATCTCTGATATGCAGCCATAGCTGGTCAGGGAAGGAGGGAGGTCACCTTGAGCACTGGAGGAGGAGATATGGAGAGTGAGGCACAGGGCCACCTCTGAACTCCCAGTCCTCTCTGGACTCAAAATGCCTGAGCCAGCTTGAAAACCAGGCACCTGCATTTCCTTAGGATGAGGAGGTTTGGTTTACATTTGTGAGTCTTGCGGAAGTTTTTTACTTCTTAATTTGTTGTCAGCTCCACTGGCTTCAGAATGACCCAGGCCACCACCTCTGAACAATTGAATTTGGCTCTGCTGTGGGTAGTGAAAGAGGAACATGGTGGCACAGGTGCACCTATTTGGCCTTTTTGTTGCTCCTGTGTTTCCATATCTCTGGTGGGAAATTGTCCAAGTGGCCAAAAGAGTGAGTTAAACACACTGCCGTCATAAGCCTGATCATGTCACTTTTGAAGAGCTGTAGGAACTATACTTTTTGTTGTGGCTGTGGTATGCAGTAATAAGACTAAAACCTGCAAATTAGTGTGATTGTGTGCTTGACCTCCATCGGTGGATTCGTGTAAGATTCAGAAACCTGTAACACCCTCATTTCCTCCTACTATACAAACCCATGATTTATTTTGGTGCTCATGATGTTTCAGGAATCTGGGAAAGCTTTAGATAGCAGAATCAAAATTTCAACATAATTTGTGACTAATGCCACAGCCTAGTGTGTGTGCTTTTCTTGCGAGTTAAGTCATCCTTGTCTCCGTACCCCAGGGTTTGCATATGCAAAACCATGAGCAGCCACTGAGATTAATGTTTGTGGAGGTGGTTTTGTAAAGTGGAAATCTGCTGATGGATCTGTGGGGACATTCTAGCTGACTATTTGCATTAGATTTGTGCATACACAGAAAGAAAGGTTACTGGCAGTCATAGTTTTAAAATACGGTGCTTAAATAATCTTACGTTTCATTGAGACTTGGGTTTGTCTCTTGGGAGTGGATACAGTTGATAAAGTGGTAGAAGTTTCTCCTCTTCCACCACTGCTGCAAGACCAAAGAATGTTTAATATGTCCATCTTTCTGTAGTTGCACTTCTAACCTAAATGTAACAGCTGACTTGATTTTGTGGGTTGCTCTCCAAAGTCTTTGTGCGCAGTGCCTTCCCTCTCCACAGTTGTGCTGGGCATGTAGACTCTTATCTCCTGCTCCTTGTGGGATCTGCAGAGGTGTCTCAAAGCACAGGCTGCCAGAGAAAAAGAAAATCATATTGAAGAGGGAAAATAAAGAAGTGTGAATATCACCATATTTGGATAAGGTGAGAGTCTCATCAAAGTTGAGATGGGTTTTCTTCCTCTCTGCACTTCACTGTCCCTCATGCACTCCCATGCATAGCACATGTATGGGTCTGTAGTAAGCCCAGGTTACTTGCTTGGGTTTGCTTAGAATACAACCTGGGCTCTTTGAGGATCCTAAAAATAGATATTTCTCTCTCCTTAGAGACAGGGATTGAATGAGGTGTATATATTGTCCACCTGATAAAACTTACTTTGTCCCCTTCTTCACTGGCACTGTCATGACACCCCTGAGCTACTGTCATGCTGCTGGCACCAGCTTGGTTCCCCTTGAATGGCTATTACCTGTGTTTGTATAAAAAGATTTCTCCCTGGATTTCCTGTCTGTGGAATGGTGACTTGCTATAGACAAGTGGAGAGCAGTGTTTCTGACACTTTTTCAGGCCTAAAGCTTCATCCTACCAGTCCTGCTTTCTGATAGCTAAGCTTTTCATGGGGATGAATCTGGTGGATCTGCCCAAGGGGTTAAAATGTTACCTCCTACAATTCCAGAGGTGGATCCATTGTCCTAAACAATTAGAGTTCTCTAGAGAAGCAGAGCCCTCACTTTGCTGCAATTAAGTCAAAGATGCCAAATATCAGCTTAAAGATAAGAGCGGAACACATGCACAGTGGTACACTCAGTGATACTCCTGGACCCCACAGTTTTGCTTTCTAAGAGTGATCACTGCTAGTTACCTTATGGAAGAAACTATTTTAGGAACTGTCATTTTTGTTTTAGTCACTGCTGTGTCTCAGACAACAGAGGAATTCTGTACTTGCTGAGCAAAAGTATTATTATCCCTATCTAGTACACCATTTCCTCCTGTGCATCTGTGCAGGCAGACTCTGAGGTCAGAGGTATGGATCTGGGCCTTTGCTGAGAAAAGTAAAATAGAAATTTTTATTTTATGTCTGTGGTGTGTATGTATCAGTGCTCTAGTCTTTGAAGCATATTACAAACAAGCATTAAATAGACACAGCATGATACTTATTTAAGAACTTGTCCCCTACTCGAAGCAGATTGTGTATATGAGCCAGTCTTTTAGACTCTCAACATGTCTAGTTTCTATCTCCTTAAGGCAAACACACTAGAGGTTTTTGGAGGGAACAGCAAACCTTTGTATTGTAGCAGCTCTGAAAAAAAGCATACAGAAACATTTAAAATTAAATCTAAAAAGAAAAGATAGTACTCTTAAAGATGTCAAAAATTAGTAAAATATGAATTACTGAACTGCTATCCTTATCTACGGTGATGTAAATCTTAAAATACAAGGATCACATTCTGCTGTTGCACTTGACTGTCATGTCAACTGGCAGCAGTTTCTTGATAACATTTTTTTTTATAGACTTGCCCTTTTTTTCTTGCCCTTTTTTTCCCCTTTAGCTGAATTGAGGATGAATTGCAGTGGGGTGAAGGGAGAGTGTAATGGATGCTGACAACCCCACAAGAACCATGGTCACTGTCTTTGATTCATTAATGTCACACCAGATGATACCAGATTAGGGGTAAACCTGACAACAGTTATGGCCCTATAGCAATCAGCATGGCAGACATGCAGAGCTGATGTGGGAGTTGAGGGCACGAGAAAAATGCAAGTGCATATGGACAGAGGACATGCAGAAGAGGTTAGGTTATTGCAGCATGGAGCAATATCAAAGTAGGAGGCCAGAACTGATCAGAAGGGGTACAGGAGAACAGGCAGGACTCTTTCACAGGTGCTTTTTTTCTGTGACAGTAATGAAGTAGCTTATGCACTTGATGGTTCACAGTTTGCAGAAAAATCTGAGAAACCAAGTTCTGATTCTTCTTCTTGCCTACCCGGGATGATATCCACCCAGATCATTCTGAGTGATGATGCCAGTACAGATGATGTTCCAGGCTTCCTGAGTTTTAAATGAGTACATAGCCTGGGTGTAAGAACATATGAGTGTGCTGAGTAATTTACCCAGAAAATATCAAGTAGGACTGAAAGAGGACTAAAGCAGAGCTTCATTTAAAGCTGAAAGCAAACGTTGCTCCTATATTGCTGCAAAAATGGACGCAATTCCTTTTCTGTCTCAAATACTAGAAGACCTAGAGTCCACAGTATAGATCTTAAGGTAAGATTCAGTTTGTTCAGTTAAACATTTTTGTCTCTGTGCAGGAGGGGCTTAAAAAGTACCACATCAACCTAGTTCTTCCAAAAAAAACCCAAAAACTGGTGGTCTGTCACTATGATACTCTAAACTGAAAAAGCAGCCAGGATGTTGAGTATTGCCTTCTGGTTCTGATGTCTCAGAAGCAAAAGGTTGTGACCAGCACCCTAGGTGTGGAGACGTAGGTGGTGCTGCTCTCAGAGACTGGCAAAACCGACTCAGCATGTGGGGTGGGAGGCTTTCCTCCACATATTTTGAATGTTATCCTCATGTGACATCTGTCTAGGTCTGCACTAGATGAGCTTACCCCTTCACCTAAAAAGCTCATCTACAATTTGAGGAAGAGTCATGTTCACAGGAGAGACGATGCTGCTCTGTGCAGTTTTAAAACTTGCATTGACTAATAATACTCAGGGGGGATTAAAATGAAATGGCCTATTTCTCAAGGAAAATGTCTTTCTTCTCTGCTCTTCCTTCACAGCCCATCTTCTACCCTATCCCAGAGAAACACTGTTTTTCCTTTCCCCATCCTGCTCTTCCCATGTCAGGGGTGGTTTCTAATCTGCCCTTGACAAGCGTGTAGTTTGCTGTTGCCTGTTTTTCTCACCTGGACAACCTTGAGAGAGGCAGTGAATGGGCTTCCATGCCACAGAGAAGACACAGGCTATCTGAGTCACTCAGACATGTGCTTTATGGAAATAGTGGTCTGGTATGGTATCTTGGTATGGTGATGACTTAAAATCAGGCCACTAGTATAGGGACTGGATAAGGAAAAGGACCATGAGCACCTTCTGGCAGCACATGCTACTATTGATTAATGAACATTTCAGAGTGGAGAGGAAATGTGTTCTGGATGATTGGGTAATGAAGTGAACTGGCTGAAGGAAAGAGGGCAGTGAGTTGTAGCCAATGGGACAGAGTCTAGCTGATGGCCTATGTCTAGTGGAGTCCCTCAAGGATTGTTACTGGGACCAGTACTATTCAATCTATTCAACAGCAACTTGGATGAGAGACTAGAATGTGCTGTCAGCAAGTTTGCTGATGACACAAAACTGGGAGGAGTGGCTGACATGCCAGAAGGATGGGCTGTCATCCAGCAAGATCTGGACAGGCCAGAGAGTTGGACAGAGAGAAATTTAATGAAAGGCAAGTGTAGAGTCTTGCATCTGGGCAAGAACAACCCCACGTATCAGTATAAGTTGGGGACTGAGCTGTTAAAGAGTAGTATAGGGGAAAAGGATCTGGGGGGTCATGGCGGACAGCAGGATGACCAGCAATGTGCCCTTGTGGTCAAGAAGGCCAGTGGCATCTGGTGGTGTATTAGAAGGGGAATGACTAGTAGGTACAGAGAGGTTTTCTTCCCCCTCTACTCTGCCCTTGGAATATTATGTCCAGTTTTGAGGCCCTCAGTTCAGGAAGGACAGGGAACTGCTCGAGAGTCTGGTGCAGAGCCATAAAGATGATGAAGGGATTGGAGCATCTCTCTTGTGAGGAAAGGCTGAGGGAGATGGGTCTCTTCAGCTAGGAGAAGAGGAGACTGAGGGGTGACCTCATTAATGCTTATAAATATGTGAAGGGTGAGTGTCAGGAGAATGGAGCCAGGCTCTTCTCAGTGACCTCTAATGATAGGACACGGTGCAATGGGTACAAGCTGAAATGTAGGAATTTCCACAGAAATAAAAGAAAAAACTCTGGGGTTGGCTTAGAAGATCCTAGAATGGTTCACACAGAAGGGATCTTCAATGATTCTGTGGATTTGGCACATTTATGCATGCATTCATTTTTCACCTTGGTCTAAAATAATTACATAATTCACAGTTAGTAGTATGGAAAACCCTTCTAGGAGTGGTATTGTATTACTGCATCATTAATCTTCAGGTAGTCACTGAAGGCACTGAACAGGATATTCCTGTGTAAGCTTCCCTTTTAGCCATCTCTGGTGAATGATCCATGTCTCTCCATGCTAGAGCTTGGCCTCAGCTGTGTAAAGGCAGGCATGAACATTTGGGTCTGTGTCTGATCTACTTTCCTTTCATGGTCGATGGGGAGAAATAGACACTTCTAGGTCATGATTCATCTTGTCCAAATGTAGGTATCAAGAATAATTAGGTGAATCACACTCTAGAACTGCTTATTTCTCTCCACTATAATGGGAAATTAAAAAGGGAGACCAGGTGATTAGCTTAAATGCATACACCTACACTGTTAGTGCCTCCAGGGAGGTGAGATGAACCTTTTACATCTCTAAATCAGGTGTAATGAATTGCCCTATGGAGGGTCTTGCTCCTCTCCATTGCTTATGAAACAAGCCAAAGACAGGCACTAAGTTTAGGTTAGACTTCTAAGTTACTAAAATTAAACTAAATCACTCCTACTCTGAATCTGTATCAGCCACTGATTAGCAGGTTTTTAATTTTTTTTTCTCCTGGAACTGCTGGCCAGTCTCCAAAAGACATACCAGGGACTTGAGAAGCAAATGCAGAGAAGTTTCATGTTTAATTTTTGAATACTTTATTTAAAGACTTTTATTTTAAATCTTAAGTTTCCCATTTGCAACTACAAAACACAGAGTGGTTGAAGGGTCCTTATACATTGGCAAGATTAACCTGAGCACTCTGGTGGCAGGGAGGTTGTGCCTGGCTGGCTGAGGGGAGGTTTACACCCTTCCTCCATTACTTCTTTATGGCATCAGTTTTTTCTACTTCAAGTTCTTGTTTGTCCGAAACTTGAGGAATGATAGGATTGCCTGCTGGAAGTTGTCTCCTGTCACGACATAGAGCAGTAAGTTTCCAAAAGTATTCAAGGCTGCTAATGGTTTAGCTACAATAAGCATAAAAAGGACTGTGTTCTTCACATGGCAGCTCACTGGATGTACTCGGAGCTCCAGTCGAATCCCTCGAAAGATGTGGAAGGGGAGGAAGCACACATAGAAGACCACCAGTAGGACAGTGGCAAGTCGTCGAGCCTTTTGTTTGTAGCAAGCCCGTGTGTAAGGGCCGGTAGCCAGGGTGTAAATAATGAGCACGTAGCACAGAGTTACTGTCACCAAGGGCAAGAAGAAGGCTGACATTGTCAGCAGCCAGTTATACCAACGACTGGTGTCAAGGTCCGCTGCAGCAGCCAGGTCTGGGCAGATTGTCCTGTTCTTTGCGTGCCTTGTGGCAATCAGGGTGTCCAAGGGGCTGATGGCCACCAGAGAAATCATCCAAACTACTATGCAAGTCACCACAGCCCACTTCTGTTTTTGAACAAAAAGGCATTTGATTGGGTAGACAACTACAAAAAAGCGGAAGATGCTGAAGCAGCTAAGGAAGATAATGCCACTGTACATGTTGAAGTAGAAACTAAAGTGAATAAATTTGCACATGAAGTCTCCAAAAATCCAGTTGTCTCCATTAACAGAGTAGTGTATTAGGAAAGGAAGCGTGGCTACATATAGTAGGTCAGTGATAGCCAGGTTTAACATAATGATGGTGCTGCTTTTCCAGGGCCTCATCTTGAAAAAGTACACAGAAATTGTCACAATGTTCCCTGGGAAGCACACCAGGAAGATGAGGCCATAAAAGACAGAGAGATAGCATTTCAGCTCTAAGAAATTTTTATCCTCGCAGCTTGTCCACAGGTCTGGGTGGCTTGTCAGAGGAGTAAAATTGCTGGTGTGTTCAGATGCCATGTTCACAGAAATCTTCTTAAAGCTTTACAAAAATCAAATATTTAGTTTTCATTGATCGGTAGGGACAAATTCATTCAGTTAAAACTTTTGAGGCTAGGGCACAGGTTGTATGTTTGACATGGCATAGTGGAGGAAGGCAGCAAGGATTTGCTTGTTCCCAATTCTGACCCAGATAATCCCATAGAAATGTTTAATTTCATCCTTTCCCTCTCCTTTGTGTTGAATTTTGACAATGATTAATTTTACTCTTGCTTTATTTAATCTCCTATGTTGAAGAAGACAAACCTTCACGAGTAGGGACCACACATTTAGGGAGCTACAGCGAATTTGGACTTAAATTTTGCAAAGCTGTGCATTGATCTTAACCTTTCAGAAAGTGGAGCCATACCCATATCTTATTTTCAATAATCTGATATAATTCATGTTTTGAGATCACGAAACCAGAGATGCTGTTTTGGCTTCATGAAAACCAAAAGATGCTAGGTTCTGATACAGACCTGAGGACCTGGTGGTCCCATAACCTGATAGTCATAGTTTGTTCCCTGAATGCAATGTTGCTCTCCTGAAATCATCAGATAAAACCTGCATAAATGCTTATTTATTTTTTTTTTGAAAAAAAAAGCTTCATCATGGCATAAAATTAATTTTAATGTTTAAAGACTTTCTCAGAACACAGAGGGAAGGTGAAAAGAAGAGATATTGAGCAAAGGCATGGATCTTCCTTCCCATTTTGTCTGAACTGGAGCTAGATAGACTTGACACTGGTGAAGTTCCTTGTCTGCCACAGACAATTTGAATATCTCCACAGTGAGTTCAAGACATAACATTTCTTGGTAACATTTGTAACCTGAGATAACAGTAGCCAAGGATGAAAACCACCCCATCTAACTTGAGATATCAAAAAGTTAGACCCTTAAAGCGGAGCCAGTCATCCTATGCCCCACTTTATTATCAAAGGAGAATTGTAGGTTCCTCCAGGACACTGTACATCTTCCTGAAAGAGGTTTATAGGATAAATTATTTACTCTTTTGGCATACCTATTTCATTCCATTGACATCAAAGGCAGTCAAAGATGACCAGTTCAGACCTGCATATCTAGACCTAAATGTCTCAAGTGAGGCAGGAGGTGTGCCACTGTGCCTTCCACATTCCAGGTGAGCACCACTCCACCAGATCCTTACCTAGTCCATCTGAGAACACATTTTAAAATGACTTCACAAAGTGCTAGACAGTGCACTACCAAGCTCAAATTCCTTTCTCTTGTCCCAGAAACAGAGTCTGTAAAGTAAACCAATTTGACTCCCATCACATTTAAAAGAAAAAGACATAAGTGTATCTTATTGTGGTCCTGGAAATCCTTTGTGTAGAATTAGGTTTTGCTGTGACTCAGTTAACAGCTTTTAGCTTGTTACCTGTATGGATGATTCTGTATTATCTCAATACGTGATGGAACGTGAAAAATTTTGCCTGCCAATGCCAGCCATTAGAGCTGGGACAAATCGGGAATTATTTCATTATAACTCAGAAAGATGGGTATCACTTTGTTACTCAGGATCACTTCAGAAAGGAATTTTTAAGTCTCCTTATAATTTAGTTAAAATACTAATGTTTTTCACTTGAATGTTAACTCTGGTATAGGAGCTTTGCAGTCAAAGATTAATTTGGTAAAGGCAATAAAACTTATTTTTAACAAATTCAGATAAAAGCTAGGGATATATATGTTTTCTCTCTTTTCTGCTGCCACTGCCACTCAAATTGATGGTATATTTCAAGTAAAATTTGACAAAATTTTCTACAGTACTTGACCTGTCCCTAGTTTAGTTTTACTGCACTACTCATCAGTTCTTCACTACAATCTTGACCCTTCCAAACTGAAAATGGAGAAATATTACTTACCTGAAAACTCACAATTCTGCTTCTCCCTTTGATATTGCTTCAAGCAAAAAGTGCTAAAAACAAAATGGATTTATGTCTTACAGTGAAGCAGGTCTTAGTAAGGCTTTGCAACCAGATACATTCAGTCCCAGTCAGACTAAGACTTCATGTGGCTGTAAATTAGGAGACTGGTGGAAAACCTGTTACTGGCTTCCGTATCAATTCTTAGACTTGGGCAGCTGTATGAGGTCTTTTTTGCCCTATGTTGTTCATGCTCTTTTGCCTTCAATGGGCAGATCATGCTTTGCTAACAGCAATCTGCATGCTGAAGTAGACCTGTAGTATTCAAATAGCAGCAAATCACATTTAAATCAGTGTGTTTGTGTGAGTGCATGTGCTTTTGAAAGAGAAAATTAAATTTATTCTCCATTTCCTGCGAAGTGTAACCCGATAACTAAAGGGAGTAAGACATGTTGCCATTTCAGGGTTAGGTGAAATATTCTATGACATACTATTGTCATTAGAAACAAATTTCTAACAAAGTATGATTTTCATCTCATGCAAGAAATGAAGATATCATTTGGCATGATGTGCTTTTTGGGAACTGTGGCAAATGTTCTGTTTAATTTTTGTGAATAAAATATCTACAATTAGAGTGGCTGGTTATTACCAAAGTAGCTGAAGTTGCAAACTTGTTTTCTTTTGAGTCTTTGCTTACAGGCTTCATGATTCACAAGAGCTGCAATTTTCCATGCATAAGACTGTTCTTGAATAAGTATCCCATCATCATTCTTAGCCCGAGGAACAAGATGAAAAGAGATTATTATTTTAAAAGAAAAAAGTCAGAGTATGTTGAATTTTGAAACTGCTGGCTTCAATATCTGAGCTTACAACCTCATTGATGCAAAGAGGTCCCAGCTGCCTGGAATGGCCAGCAGGCTTTTGGCCTTGGTGCATTTTATAGGTCCTGCTCACTGATGAGGCTTATGATCTGGTATTAAACAAGCAAGCTTTCATTTCTGAACATTACATATATTAGTGTAGTTACTGAGAACCACACAGGTGAGAATATTTACCAGAAGGCTCTCTTGACTCTCCTGGAGTGCCTGTACCTTAGGCATGAGTTGGAAAAAGGCTGTCTCTCTTGCTAATCACACTGCAGAGAAAGAGTGGTAACAGAGACAATTGAGATTGGGGCAGCAGTAATGTCTGACAGCTATCCCATTATCTATCTGTTCCCATTAAGGGAAGAGCATCATCTCTGTTCTCATCTGACCAAGCTTTTCTCTAGGTCAATGCTCAGAGCATTTTTAAACAATGTCCCAAGTTCCTCAGTAATAGTAATACTCACTGTCATGTACCAGCTTGGGGATCAGCAACTGTT
Organism: Turnix velox; assembly: GCA_013400935.1. NCBI lineage: Eukaryota > Metazoa > Chordata > Aves > Charadriiformes > Turnicidae > Turnix > Turnix velox. The sequence continues at coordinate 768,585 of VZTY01005070.1, read as the reverse complement.
TAAATAGCTATTACCCTGATCCTAGACACTACACGTGTCATTAGAAACAATTTGTATGAGGCTGTAGTGTTATAAGCACAGGGGGAGCTAATTATAGTTAGGGATCATTTAATGCATTCACTACTTAATCCATTATACCCCTGAGCAATAGAAAACCTGTGCTGCAGAGCCTGGTATTTATCCTTCCTTAGCTGTGGAAGCACCTTCTGTGAAGCAGAAATCTGGGCTTTTATGTCACTGTGGTCCAGAAGTTGCCTGGGATTTGGGGCACTGGGGTCTTGAACAGGCACTAGGGTCACCTCTAAGTATCTCCTTCCAGGCAGGAAGACCAAATAAAACACTCAGTTTCAGACCAATTCCAATTTCAAGAGTGGGTGATTAGCAAAAGGTCATTCATGCAGAGCTGCTCCACATGGAGACTAAGCTGTGCTTCTTAGTTTATTCAAACCTTCTCTCGTCATCACTTATATAGAGCATATGTCTTTTGCCTCCTCACAGCCTTCCTGCACTCTTCACTAGAGTTTCAGCAGCTCATCTTTGTACAGGGACCTTCAGAAAAATTTGCTTTGATTGCAGCCATGCCATTGATCCAGGGTAGCAGGACAAGCACTTGGGAAATTATGGATAAACTTAAAAAGGCTAGTTGTGAATAATTGATTGAAATCGTGTGTCTGGTATCATGTAGGATTTCTATGAGTAAAGGCTTATCCTTCAGTGTGGCTTTCAGCTCTTTAGTCTGTGGACTTTTTCTCTTTACCAGTAATTTCTGCACCTCGTTCCCATGGACCTTTTAAGTCTGCGTGTAGGTAGACCCATCTGATCCTTACCAAAAATGTGGCCTTTGTTCTTTAAGGCTCTTCTTCACTCTGCTTCCCTCTACAAGCATTGGAGGGAAATCAAAGTACCTTTTAGTTGACATAAGTGACTCTAATTGCAGGCTGCTATTGAAAGAGGTGGCAGCACCACCTCCCTCCTTTCATCCTAAATCACATGTTTCAACAGCCCCAGTGCTTGCCATTGAATAAGCTGGCTGACTGAAATAAATTAGTTTTCTTATTCTTGGGTTAGCTTTCTGGCACTTTGGTGAGGGACTGGAGCTCCCCTCACAGATGTGAGGGCTCCAGTACTTATGGGAAGGAGTGAGAGGGACTGGTCAGGAGCAAAAAGAGAACAGTAAAGGTAGACCACCTTGTGCTGCCAGTGAGGTTCCCTTGTAGGTTATTGTTGTGGGGTGGTGTTTCTATTTCCAGTATGGGCAACCAGACATCCTCAGCTGAAGCCAATCTCCAGCAATAGTTTCCCCAGGAGACAACACTCTTGTCTCAACAGTCTTCCAGACAGGATGCATTGATTTATCAGATGAGCTGTCATTTTTCCTAATTTAGAAACAAAGAATCATAGAATTGTCTTGGTTGGAAAGGACCTTTCAAATCACAGAGTCCAATCATCATCCTAACTGACGAGAACCATCACTAAACCATATCTCTAAGCACCATATATACCCATCTCATATACCTGCTGAGATGATGCCCCAGTCACTTCCCTGGGCAGCCTTTTCCAATGCTGAATAAACCTTTCAATATAAAATTTTTTCCTGATGTCCAGCCAAAACTTCCCCTGGGGCTACTTGAGACCATTTCCCCTAGTCTAGTTACTTGGGAGAAAAGATCGACCCCTGCCTCTCCTTTCACGTACTTGTAGAGAGCAGTGAGGTCTCCCTTCAGCCTCCATATCTTCAAGATAAACAATATGATGAGTATTTATAAGGATTGCCAAGACTAGTAATCCAACAGCAAAAAGCTAGCTATTTGACCTTTCATGAATCAACCATTATAAAATCCTATGTGTGTATATAAATATTGCTCTTGCTCATTGTATAGAAAAGAAGCAGGAATGATTTGGTGGCATGATTATTAATTAAATACTTCCTCTTGAGTCTTCGTAGACTAGGCTGCATCAGTTATCACAGAGTACATGATGCAAATAGGATCATTTTTTTCATACTGTATTTTTCTTTCTGTAATGGCAGGGTGAACAGGATGCAGAGGATGACAGATTAGTTTGCATACCTGGAGCACACAACCAGCTTCCAAACCTCTCAGGGTAGAATGCAGAAATGGAGAACACAGTCCAATAAGTCTATTTGGGTTTGTGACAGGTCACAGGCAATGGACTCCAAGTGGACTAGCCATTAGCTTTTGCAAGCTTTAGGAGGTTCTGGAAGGGCTTCTTGCAGTGTCTCAGCATCACTTCTGAGTCTGACTGTAATGTGAATTCATAGGCACAAGAGTCTTGCAGCACAGGAGCTGTTGTTATCTCATTAAACCTGATCAAAAATACACAGGTATGAGTGGAAGACTCCTCCCACAGTAAGACCTTTGGACATGACAGCACCTAGTGTGGCACAGGAGACAGGGCAAAGATAGCTCTGATTAATAACTGTGTAGGAAAACAGGCAGTTTGTAGGGCGAGGGCTAGACTCCAGAGTGTTAAGAGATTCCATTATACATTTCACTTTAGGTTCAACAAACATATAATCTTTCCATGGACTATTTTCCTCAGCAGACATATGCTGGCTTGGCTGAGCTTGCTGTGTGTGATTGAATACCTAATTACAGTGGTTATCAGAGCACAGTTGGGAGATGCTCCATTCTGTTGAGAATGATACCGTGTGTCTTCATCACATGGGGAAATCAGCTCCAGCTCTCCCTTCGTATTTCTCCCCTGAGACAGACTGGTAAGGGTAGCATTTTTTTAATCCCTAAATGCATGGTAACTCTAAATTAATCACAGTTAAATGCTGCCATCCAATTATGCAGGTAATGCAGACTGCTAATGAAAACTTCTGGAATGGAATATTTTACCCCAGGAAAATTGCATATATAATCTGGAATATAAGCGATGCTGCTGCCACATCAGCTGAGCAGAAGTAGTTCAATACAGTTCCAAAAATAGCCTGTGTGGATCTCAGGCATTCTTTTATGGCTAATATTAGTCCTTGAAGTGAATTGGTGCTCATCGACTATGGGCAGAGAAGATAAAGTCTACTGCAACTCTGAGATGAGGACTGAACTTTCAGAAGGTGAGTTCACCCCACGGGGAGTGGGGAGAAGAAAGACAATGGCATAATTTGCCTCCTCAAAGCCAGTACATGCTCACATACCTTGATACAGTACAGGCAAAGACCATAAATGGTGAATAAAAAGCGCTGCAAGAGCACCCAGCTATGAAGTGACCTTAAACACAGCAGCTGTACCAGTTAAAATTTTCCCAGCAGACAATAAAACCCAAACAAAACTCATTGGAGATGTGAAAACCATTGTAATTGTTTTAGGTAATGGGGCAGCTCCTGAAAATGACCCAGCTTAGTCGTTCAGCAAACAAAGAGGACCAATTTGCTGCCTTGTTATTTTGGTGGTTTTTTTTTTTTTTTCAATTCCAAGACAGAGCAGCCTCTAAGTTTTTGAGAAATGACACATACATCTTTGGCTCCCAGTAATGTGTCAGTGTAGGATTCAGCATAAAGGTGGCGTTAATGTGACCTCCAGTGTAGAAGCAAGTTTCATATTCTGTTGTGCTGCTCTTGTAATTTGTTTGCTGGGTGCTGTGGCAAGTGAAGGAAAGTCCGCCCTTTGCCTTTGGCCACTCCAATAGAGCTTTGTCTTCAGAAAGTGACTTGTACCACTAGAGCCCTCTATACATGAATTCGTTGTACACAAACAAAGACAAGGTGTTCTATTGGCCAGATATTGTTTCCTCAGCTAACACAAGCCCTTAGCTACTGCTTGGCTGTTGCCAGAAGGACTCTGGGTCTCTTCATTTCTCTTCTGGTCTCCCTGTGGGCCCAGCTCCCACCTGCTGAAATTTGAAAATGAGCTCTACTCAGCAGGACTGATGCCAAGAGGAGCACAAGGAGGACAGAGAAGGGAGCTCAGCCATGTATTTTAAAAGCATCTTTTCCCTCTCAGCCTTATCGCTTTTAATTTTTTTTCTTCACACAGTCACTGAAATTATAAACTAGTAAATCAGTTGTTTGCATTGCTAGTGCTTGTTTCTGATAAGGTAAGGTAATTATCAAGTAGAATGCTTCTGTCATCAAGCAATAAGTAGAAACAATTCTTAGAGTGTATTTAGAAGGTTGCTTGACCACAGTGGCAGAATAGCCAAATTAGAAACCCACAAGGAAATACCCTGCAAATTGTCACTCGAGTGTAGAGTCAAAGGTCTTGTATGTTTTTTTGAGAAACCTCTCTTGCTGTCTTGGAGATGTGCAAACAGGAAAGATGTTCATGTTCCTCACCCTAGAAGCTTCCCATTGCATTCCTTCTGGTATAGAAACTTCTCTGCCAGCATGGGGGCATGAACACCACTCTTTCTGTTCACCTGCTTGCCCAGCCTAGCTCTGCTGGTCTCACCCCTGGAGTCATACAGTTCACTGTCTTTGAAAGAGTTTTGTGATTTTAAAATGATGCTTAAATACGAAGTATTATTATCCCCAGGCTCTCTAACTATTCAGATTGGGTGGAAGTGCAGGCTGTTGAAATAGCCTTAGAAGTCATAATTCATGCAGCCTGAGTCTGTGGAATTCATACTTTCAGTTTTTTTGAAATCTAGTGTTTTTCCTCTGGCTATTTTGTGCTCGTCTAAATCAAATAAAAGAAAGAGGTGCACTTCTCTCCAGAGGCTTTCTCTTGCTTTACCTCTCTATGTTACCAAGAGTTTCAGGACCACTGCTGGGCTTCGGTTAGATCTCCTCTCTCTGAACTTTGCAGGATTTGGGTTTACACAGTGCCACACTTCTTCACCATGCTTAGATCAACTGGGCATCTCTGCTGTGAATGTCATTCCATCATTCTGAAGATGGAGCAGTGGACTGATTGCACTAGTTTGTATAGGCCAAACATAAAAAGCTGTGGAGCATTGCCAGATCAGAGTCACATAAATTTTGAGAGCAACATTTTGCTACCATCTGCAGTGGAAAAGGTTCCTGCTGGAGCATTATCTTCAAAGAGAAATACCTAGTAAAGCAACAGATGAGGATGTACATTTCTCTCTCTCTGCTCAAGCAGGGAGTTAGCAGAAAGCAGCTAACCCTGCTGCCTTCACAAGCAAATGTGTAAACCCAGTGGTAAAGAATTTTTGTCATTGCTTTTGGAGCTGGCTCTACGTTTTCTAAACACTGTGACTGTTATCCCTTAAAAGTTTGCAATGGTAAGGAGAGAAATCACATCACCATGGGACAGAACATTACACTTCTGAAGACAAGTGGGAAATTTAAGCACAGTTAGAAGCTCTGTGCCCGTGACCCTGGCTTTTAGGTTTTTCAAATGGGATTGTTTCATAGTTTGTGATAAACTGAAATGATAAAAAGTGATATATGATTTTTCTGGTTTGAGGTAAAATAGAGCAAATTTTCTAGTTCGTAACTTTTCAGCTAGACCTCTTTTGTCTGACTAAACTCTGAAATTAACTGCACATTGTTCAAAAACTTAAGACCTGACTATCATAGAATCATAGATTGGTTTGGGTTGGAAGGGACCTTAAAGATCATCTACTTGCAAGGACTGGGATGCAAGAAGCTCTTCTTTTCATTTATCACTGTGGTGATCAAGGTCAGAAAATTCATCATTTGCCCCACCAGGGGTTGGAAGTGGAAAGACGTAGAGGAGTCTCCACCTGCAAGGAGGAGCAGACAGGGCAGGTGACCCAAAACGGACCAGTAGGAATATTCCATCCCATCTGCCCTCATAAAATCTGAGGTATCAGAGGGTCAGTGCTCTTTCTTCAATGGCTGTTCATCTGCCTTTGATCCTGATGCAAGCGCTCCTGAGTCCAGATGCTGCATCCAGCTCCAAACTGCCACTGACCGCAGTCTGGGACCTTCCCTGTATCTGCTGGGGATGTGATCATCATCCTGGAAGCTTGATAGATTTTTGTATATGTTGCATACCTTTTTATCTTTTTTCTACTTCACTTTATTTATTATGTCATTATCTATTAAAGTAGTTTAGAGTTTTTTCTAAACTCATAAATCTCTTTATTCCTTCCTTTCCTCTTTTCTGTCATTTGGAGTGGCCTTTTGGGCCTAACCCAGGACAATGATATACATGATACATGTGTTGAAGCATGTAAAACATAAAATGCCCAGTGTGGTTAGGGTGTTTGGGATCAGGCCAGGTATTTTATTTCGTCTGCATTTTGCCACCGTACAAACTTCCTACTGTGTATTGGTGTGATTTATGGCCTGCTGGAACCCAAGGAGGGAGTTGCTAACCAGACTTCTGCATCAGGTTTTGCATATCGTGTTCTGAGGAGGTGTAAACTGGTGCACTGGCACTGGAGCCAAGTTAATTCACTCCAGTAAGCCAGAGGATAGATGTAATGCCTATAGATATGGCTTAGTGATGGTTCTTATCAGAGTTAGGCTGATGGTTGGACTCTTGGTTTGAAAGGTCCTGGAGGTGTCAACCTAGGAATTCAATTATTCTGAAAGTAATATCAAATCAATTGGCTACAGCAAGCAGCTGAGCTCAGACACATCTCTGAGGAATTATCTTGTTGTGCACAGAAGGATAACTGCTTTTCCTGAAATCCTTAGTCCTGATCCGAATAGCTTTTTTCCCACTAAATTGCAAGAGGTGAGGTAGAAGGAAGTTCTTCAGGACATGCTGTCCATCTCTCTAACCACACAGGTTTGTCAGTCACAGCAGATGCTTTTCCAGCCTGCTCTAAAATCCTCTCTCTACCAAACTACTTCTCTGCTTCTCTTTGCTCACAGGGCATGTGGGGTCTCGTCTTCCTGAACAAGTCCTAACAGGGGGAATTCACCTTTCTGGATGCAAGTCATAAGTGTGAACCACCATAATCTTTCCTTCAGTGTTGTTTCTCCTAGATTGAACAACTCAGTCCAAAAACTTGTTTTCTTTTGATTTTTTTTCTTTTGTTTTGTTTGGTTTGGTGTTTTCTTATTGAGCCTCTGTCCTGCTCCCTGTCCAGCAAGTTCCTGTCCTTCTTGAAGTGCAGTGTCAGACCTAACATGCCAGACCAGGAGACATGTTTATCAAAGTGGAAGGGTTACTCATCCTGCCTGGCAGTTCGTGCTCTTATTTCTGTCTCCCATTCTACTGTTTGCCCTTTTCATAACAGCACAACTTATTTGACTGATGTTCAGCTTGTGACCTGCACGGCCCTTCAATTCTTTACTGCGGTACTGCTGCCTAAGCAGATAGCCCAGATTTGTGCATTTTCTGATCATTTCCCTACAAATATAAATTTTGCATTTGTCATTGTATGGCATCCTGCTTTTTTCAGACCATTTCTCCAGTTTCTGTAAATTGCTTTGAATCTAATGCTGTCTGCCAGCACGCCGGCAGTCCCCTCACTTGTCATCTGCATGCTTAAAGGCTATACTTTCTACTCCATTGCCCAAATCACTAGTGAATATAATAAGGATGAGCTCACGGCATAATCTGGACTTGGATGGAAAAATTTGCCATGCTAAACATCCCTCCTAGAAAGTCCCATCCGTGCCTGGAGTAGCAGCTCAGCCACAGCTCACAGCAGCACTGACTTTTGTACAAAACCTAAGAAAAGAAGCAGAACCTCACATTTTGTGACTCTTATGTCCTCCTGCCAGAGCATTTCTGAGAGAAACCTGGTCTACCTTGAGAAAGGAGCTAAATGATGCTGAACCATCTTGACAGATGATGTAGGAGTCCTCTGCATCTCACCAACACTGGCTTCCCTTTTCTCTGTGTGGAACTGCTTGGCTAGCTGTGTAGTTAGCCTGGATGCTGCCTACTTTATTTCTGTCACCATTTTTCATAGACTAAAGACTTTCGCATTAAGCATTTTGATTGCCCTTGGATTGTGAAGGCTTCATTCTGCTCCCTGACCCTGTCTTCCAGCTCAGAGGGCTGAGTACTCAAAGAATAATTGGTCTTATTATTAAAGACTGAGGCAAAGAAAGTATTAAGTACTTCATCCTTTTCCTCATCCTTTGTTGCTATGTTTCCACCCACATGCAATAAAGGACAGAGATTCTCCTTAGCCCTCCTTTTGTTAATGATGTATTTATAGAAACATTTTTTCATTGTCTTTTACAGCAGCAGCCAGATTAAGTCCCATTTGGGCTTTGACCCTTCTTCCTGCATAATCTCACAGTATTCTTGCAGTACTCCTGCATTGCCTGGCCCTTATTTCAAAGGTCATAAGCTCCTGTTTTTGTCCTGAGTACCAGCCAAAGCTGTCTGTTCAACCAGCCCAGTCTTCTTCCCTGCTGACTCATCTTTCAACAGATGGAGACGGCCAGCTACTGAGCTTTTAAAATTTCCTTCTTGAAGAATGTCCAGCCTTCTTGTACTTCTTTGCCCTTCAGGACTTCTTCCCCAGGGAGTCTGTCAAACATGCCCCTAAACAGGCCTGAGACAACCCTGCGTAAGTCCCAGGTGGCAGTTCTACTGATTCCTCTTTACATATAGAATCATGGAATGGTTTGGGTTGGAAGCTAGCAATAAATTATCTACCAGAAAGGGCTGTGCAGGCAATAGAAAGAGCATTCAGCAGGAATATAATTTATTCTTTCTTTGAAGACCTGGTTTTGATGTTGCTTTGTTGGGCATTTTACCCTCTAGTATCTCTAACTCATCCACCTCAGATCAGAAAGGTTTAGTGTGGAAACTTACGTTGACAATCTGATGCATTTCATAGACAGTAGAGAGGAGAACTTACTGCACAGATGGAGCCAGGGGTGTGGTTTAAGCTTTATTGAAGTCATGGAAGAGCCTTCAAAGCAAAGGCCTCAAAAGTAAATAGGTAAAAGGACTCCAGAATAATCTCCCTATATTTCAGTATCTTTAATCCAGGCAAGAAATGGAAATTTTGTACAAAATATAACAGCAACTGCACCCCTGAGGCAGCTACTTGGTGAAAGACCACATCTTGACTCCCTTCAAGAAAGGTTTTCTACTTTTCACCTGCTGTCACAAACTTTTGTATAACAATAAATCTTTCTTCAATAAAATATTATGTGTTTTTTCTGAGTGATGAAGACCGAAGATTTTTGCACGAGATCTTCATTACTTGCAGTAGTTCTCCCAGGGAGCATGGCAAGGACAGATGTTGATGACCATAGGGTAGAGAAATATCATCTCTTGAAATAGTCTAGTAGACACCAAATGCAGCTCTATGACAAATAACAGATACCTCTCCTTAGCCCATGCTAGCATCCAGCAGAGCTCTCTTTCACACCTTACAGTAGGAGTCACACAGAGAAAACATAATTTAACCTCATTTGGCATGGTTGCCTTTCAAGATTAAGGCTTCTTCCTTTACTTCCAATATTGTGCTGTGAAAGTCTCCTTGCAATGCATTCACATACCTTAATGCAGTGAAATCGCATGCTGCCACCTGGAGGACTCCTTTCTTTGGCTCATTAGGGCCACAAATACAATTCTTCTCTGGGTACATCTCCTGTTTAGCCTTTGATGTGACAGCTGTGGAGGCCACTGCCTGTAGTACCGCATCTCACCTGGTTTCACATCAACTCACTTTGGAGAGAATCATTAACATACCACCTTCAAGACTATCTGGGGCCAGCAAATGGGACCCATCAAGAACTGAGGGATATTTCTTACTCGGCAGTGATGAGACAACACCTGGAGTATTGCGTCCAGTTCTGGAGCCCTCAACATAAGAAGGACATTGAGGTGTTGGAGCGGGTCCAGAGGAGGGCCACAAAGATGATCAAAGGGCTGGAGCAACTGCCTTATGAAGACAGGCTGAAGGAGTTGGGGTTGTTCAGCCTGGAGAAGAGAAGGCTGAGGGGGGACCTTATAGTAACTTATCAATACCTGAGGAGGTCCTACAGAAAGGCCGGGGTAGGACTTTTTAATAAGATATGTGATGGGAGGACCAGAAATAATGGAAATTGGAAGGGGGTAGTTTCAGACTTGACATAAGGAAGAAATTCTTTCAACTCATGAGGGTGGTGAAACACTGGAACAGGTTGCCCAGAGAGGTTGTGGACACACCCTCTCTGGAGGTGTTGAAGGCCAGGCTGGACAAGGCACTGAGCAGCCTGATCTAGTGGGAGGTGTCCCTGCCTATGGCAGGGCGGTTGGAACTTGATGACCTTTAAGGTCCCTTCCAACCCGAACTATCCTATGATTTGTTTCAAAACCCCACAACTGGAGATGAAATAGTGCAGTGCTTGTGGTAGCAAATGTCATGCTGGACTTCCACAGTACAGTTAATTCATACTTTAACTATTCTACCTGTGGAATATGCCCTAGTTGCACCTAGAAGTTCCTCTGAGAGCTCTGTTCCTTTGGTGGGCTTTCTTTCGTTCTTACCTCTGTCAGCACAAATGAGTTCCATTTAAGAAGATCAACCCAATTCTTTGTTTAGCATTAAAAAATGCCATTTATCTCACATAGGTGGAGCTTCTGTATCTTAGGTAATCATTGTAGATCTGGGACTAAATTAGAAAATAAACTCTGAATTGCTTAATCTTCCCTAGCACTGATCCTGTTGAATCAATTTGAAAGCCTGCTTTAGAGAAATAAGGTGTGTGAAGATAAAATCTGTTGCCAGTGCCCTTATCTGCAATGCAGGGAGCTCCCTGAGACAGGTTCACCTGGAGAAAGATCTACTCTTTCAAGGAGACTAAGAGGAAGATGTGTTGATACCTACAGCTATAACTTTCCACTCCCACAAAAAAAGTTCAGATAAACCTGTCCACATTTCAGCAGTGGAGAAATGTGTGAGGAGAAAATGCAAGCCATTGTTTCCTGCAATAGTAGGGTGTTCAATAATAATAGACAGTGACAAATCCAGACTGCCAGGCAGTCAGTGGGGAGTGATTTCATAGAATCATAGAATGGTTTGGGCTGGAAGGGACCTTAAAGATAATCTAGTTCCAATCCCCCTGCCATGGGCAGGGACACCTCTGACTAGACCAAGTTGCTCAGTGCCTTGTCCAGCCCAGCCTTAAACACCTCCAGGGAGGGGGGATCTTCAACCTGTCTGGGCTGCCTGTTCCAGTGTCCTGGAACACTAGAACCTTTACCCTGAAGCAGATAAGCTCTAATTCCCTATATTTATCTTTCTAATTGTTTGATATACTTGTCTCCTATCACCAATTTTAAGATAACATACATAGGGGCAAGACCAGCTGTATTAGATTCATTATGCCACCCTAGCTGTATGGGATTTAAAGATAGAAACTAGAGATCATGTTTCTTCAGAGAAAGTTTGAGCAATGCTCCCACCTTGCTTTTGCAGATGGTATGAGCATCCTTTTGTCCTTCCTTTTTCCTATTTTCTGCTTCTTCTCCAGACCTCGTTTACTAAATCAGACACTGTTTCTCCTCATACCAGGCTTCCCCACATCTATCCTTCTAATGGAAGAGTTTTGTCTACCCTCTAGTGGAAATTTGAATTATCGCACCTGCAGGAGAATGTGAGGCTGGAGCGCCTTGGGAGTTGCCTGGAATTACTGTAGGACCGATATTTCTGATGTTTCCAGCAAACATGATGCCCCATTGCTGTCCTTCCATCGGTGAAATTCAGGTTCGAATTTCCTTGTAGGGGGACAGGTTTAGATTTTAACTGGTGTTTGTCAGCAATACATCTGTATTAATCAAGTTGAATACCAGTAAGGATGGAAAACCTGTATGCTCTCCTATGTCAGCATACGTATGTGGTGAGTAGTGGTACTCTGTCCCTTGGGTAAAGGCAGCTTGCTAGTTATGGAACCTATTTCTGATCTTTCAGTCTCCACAGAGAGTAACTTTCCTACTTGTGGGACTTTCAGACTGAAAAGTTTCCCCATATGCTGCTAATTTTGCTTGCTAACCTCCAAGTTAGCAAATACGAACCGTTAAACAGGATGAACACTGCTAATTAATGGCTGTTGTCAGGGATAACACATAGAGTTAACCAAATAACTTTGGTGATAAAGAGCTAGTCCCCCAAAACCTCCTTTGAAGGCAAACAGAAATGGTCCTTTTCTACAGAGTCAGAGTACAATTCTGGGGACGAACCAGGGCCTGAACAGTGCAGGTACTGCTCTAACTCAGCTTTTATTACTGAAGTGCCACAACTGAGCAATCAAAACTCCCTTGAAAATCTTACCCTAAGCCTAAAATGCACTTTGTAAAAGCTCTGGGCTAGGAGTTGATCTCTTCCCTGCTTGGCTGCTAATTTGCTTTGTGTCCAGAGGCAAGTCACTTAACTCCACTGTGCCTCAGTTTCATCACCTGCAAAATAGGAGTGATATATAAATAGAGCAGCTTACGAGCAGAAAGGTAAATGTGAGGAAACTCCTGTAGGCAGGTGCTGCCACCTTGTCTGTTGAGATAACTTCATGTTGATAAAAAGCATCGTGAAGTGGAGGTAATTTTCAAAAAGATTTATTGCCTGGAATTATTGCACAGTGGATTTCTATGCCACTGCTTAGTTATTGCTGAGGCCATAAGTGATTTAGCCAGCCTGCCTAACTCAGTGGAAAATTGCCCCTTTGGAATCATTTGGGGCTGGAAATAAATCCACTCATAATGCTTCCCTGCTTTGTGCCATGTCACCTCCTTTTTGTCCAGCGTTAACAGATCTGTAACAAGAGCAGAGCAGGAGGCTTTACCTTGGATGCCCTTTGTGGTACCTTCAGAGAAGGTGTTTTCTACTCCTGTCAGCTGCAGGACCAGGGTATCGCTTTGCACAGTGTCTGGCACCACAAAAGTCCATGAAAACTAGAGGAGAGATGTGAGAATATCACAGGGTGCTCTTGTAGTAATACCAAAAAATATCTTGTTCACAGATATGAACCCTGTCAAACTCACAGGAGTTGGCTTGAAAGCATTCTAGGATGCAGCCATCCAGGGGGTAAACAGAAGCCACCAAAGTTCTGGAAGAACCATTAGAAAGGGCAGAATGAATTCCTTAGTATTTTTTTCCTCAAATCTGATGGATTGGATGCAGTGAAGGGAGATGGAGATGCAGTGAAGGGAGACCAAGTAAGCAGGTTGGCCAACTGTGTGCTGGAAATACAGCTTTACATAATGAAAACACATGGAGGGTTTTTTCTCCAGGAGCTACAACTTCTACCTTGCTGTATTAGGATTCCATAGGCGTAATCTGTCAGTGCACAAAGTTGTATTTCTTTCTTTTTCTCCTTATCTTCTTTCACTATTTTACAAAGAAAAAGGAAATCTATAAAGTAATTTGGAAAAACACATCTTTTCTAAAAAAGAAAAAAACCACCCAGAAGCTCAGAACTTTTTTCTCCTTGTAAGAGTGGAAAGCATCACTAGTACTGTAGCTTCCAGGCAACTACCTCTCTTTTGGTTTAGAAAGTAGTGACATCAACCATTTTGGGGAGCAAAGGAACAAAGCAGAGTTCTTAGAAGATAAAATACCTTTAAATTCACTGGCCTATTAAGATTCTAGCAACGATGAACATACTCTGCATTGTACTAGCCTGCAGTAGGCCTGAAAAATCATGTTCCCTCTGTTTGTTATTTAAAAAAATCAGTATTTGAGGTTCAAATTTTATTTTTAAAAGACACTTAGCATGGTGTTCATTTACTTTACCCTGTCTCTTCTGGGCTCCAAAGTACAACTTTGAGTAAAACAATCTGGTTTTCTTCTCTGACCCTCTCTGCTTACTTCCTTAGCACCTGGTAGGAAGTGGCATCAAGTCAGCAAGACACCATAGTCAAAAGTACTGCTCTTTTCCAGTTGGTATTCAGAAAACAGGCCTTGAAATAAACTTTCCTTATGTTAAACTCTTTTTTTATTCCTTTTTTGACATGATTGTGTGGCCTTCTCACAGAAGTGACATCAGCTGACACTGCTGAATGCCTCTACTTTCACAAAACCCAAGGGAGTTGTGAAGGAACACATATTTTCCTTCACATATCTCCTTCATCCTTGCTGACAGGGAAAGGCAAATACAATTTGTGGCTGGTAGGAGCCGAATAGCAATGTCTTCATTTGTTGTTTGCTGCTTTAAAGTGTAGGTTCACTCAACCTGCATTTTCAGAGTTGAAAATGCTAACAGACAGAAGCACTGGTTCCAAGCTTATTCTGCTCACTTGGCCTTATCAGAGAAATGATAACATCTGTCTGAGGTCTAAATGACTCCAGGGTGAGCCTGGTGCTGCCCTCCACTTCATATGGTGGATTGTTATCATACCATTACACTGTACAGCTAATGCAGTAGCATCCCAGCTGCACATACTGTTACTTTGGGATAAAATGGCACCCTTGTCTCACACCCATATGCAAGACAGACCTTGTAAGAGTAGACAATTCTCAAGTCTTTTTTAGCCTTTTCTCTACTAGCTGTTTACTAAGATACTTAGTAAGAAGAGAAGGCTCAGGGGGGACCTCATAGTAGCTTATCGATATTTGAAGGGGGCCCAGAGAAAGGCAGGGGTAGGACTTTTTAATAGGACATGTGATGGAAGGACTAGGAATAATGTATGCAAATTGGAAGAGGGTAGATTCAGGCTAGATAAAAGAAAGGGATTTTTTACAGTGAAGATGGTGAAACACTAGAAGAGGTTGCCCAGAGAGTTGTGTATACTCCCTTCCTGAAAGTGTTTAAGGCCAGGCTGGATGAGGCACTGAGCAACCTGATTTAGTGGGAGGTGTCCCTGCCTATGGCAGGAGGGTTGGAACTAGATGATCTTTAAGGGCCCTTCCAACCCAAACTATTCTATGATTCTATGATTCTACTTGCTTTGATGATACATGCAGTCTGCTTTGCACTCTCCCCTTAGGTGTTCAGTGCTTAAAAGGCAGCCAGATGCAGCCAGATTGGGGCAGATTTAATGATTCATTTGTTTTTTAATGCTGAATATTACAGTCAGTGTTTTTTTTCTCTCTTCAAGAATAAGGAGGGTCTTCTGCTTTCACTTCTTACAGGAGCACATGGTTTGGGGAGTAAAGGAAAAAATTCCTGATTGCCTTCACATACTATTAAGGGTAGAAAATAGCTCTGCTTTGGTCTGCCACAATAGGTGAGTAACTCTGAAGAAGAATAAGATTCAACATGTCTACAAAAGCAGCCAGCAATAGGAAAATTTCATCTTTAGCATCACCAGAGCTAACATCTCATTGAGAGATTTAAATTGCAAAGTGATTGTCTTAGTCCCTGTGTGATCCCAGTCAGAGAGCAGCTTACTGCAGTTGATGTGACTGTCTTTGCCATCAAACCTACCAGAGACTTCTGACAGAAACCTGGTTACTGGAGCATGCCTGTGCTGTGAACTAGCCTGCAACTGTGCAGTAACTTAAGTAGCTGTGTTGTCCCATTGCATACAGAGCTTGGAAAGTGTCTCCTGTTTACTGCAGTCAAGGTACTTACCTCTGTTTCAGCAATGAACTTAATAGCTGCTAAAAACAGAAGCTACCAAGATGTCACCTTTCACAACAAGCAAAAGAAATGAGTCACATGACATAATGATCTCTCAGTCCTACAGAGCATCTGAGCAGTCCTTGAATGTTTTTAAAATACCTGCTGTGGAGGCTGAGATTTTTTTCCCCCTTTCCAGACCCAGCCTTACTACTGGGAGATGTGACTGCCCTTCTCCTGGAGGGTATTGCCCCACAGGCAAACTACAGCTCCCAGGATCATCCCCTAATCTACTCTGGCACTTAAAAATCAGTCATTTTACCCCAAAGTAAATGAAGAAAGGTGGTGGATGAGCAGCTGAGACAAGAAAGCAGCAACCAAACAATAGATTTGCTAAGGAAAGAGGTGAGGACGAGGCAAAAAGGTAGTCCCCTCTCCAAATCACTGAAAATGTGGGACTGTCACTCTTGCTGTTAGAGAGCCTTGAAAGCTTCCATTTCATACATTTTACCTTTAGCTGCTCCATTTTATGTTGTGTGTGTAGTTTTATTGAAGACCTTCTGCTTGTGGGTGATAAGCTCAGCTTGGTCTTGAGTCTCTGAGAGTGGGAATTAAAAATGCTCTGAGAGAGGAAAAAAGATAATTTTTAATCCACTCCTTCAGACTCGTTAGATACAAATTGTGCTTCCACTTACGTGGAAGAGAATCTGTGCAGTGTGGTCTTGATCATGTTGGAAAGCTGGGATATTATGAATCTGTATCAGAAAAGATCTATTTCATGTGAATTGTCTCATGTTTTTGTGTAACTTAAGATTTGAATCAACCATGCATATGTGGAAACAGGTAGCTTGACCATGATTGATCACCATCTAGTGGCAACCTGTAAAATTCAGACTTTGACAATTACACCTAAAAGGGCAATATGAAAGAGAAAATATTTCACAAGGACTTTGTCACTGCTTTTGAAAGATGCATTTGATGATCAAGCATCTACCAAATAAAGCACCAAATAAAGTATTTTAAAGATTCACAATGCATCTTTCTTTAACAATACAATGTCATGGTTTGTCCTACATAGTTTCCTGTGTGCATCTAGGGCATGGTGCTAACCTGTGGAAGGTCCCTGGGCTCTACTGCTTGCTGCTGGCCAGTTGCCAGCCCAAGAAGAGCCATGGCAAGAGTGGTGCGATGAGCTTGGGTGCTGACATGCTCCTACCACTTGTTTTCCTGACATCAAAATTACCTGCCTGATCATAGAACCTCATGGCCAAAGGGACCTCCAGAAGCCAAGCAGACTTGTGTCCCTCTTGCTCAATGTATGGTTAGCCTGCTCCTGGATATATCTGTCTGTCACCTGAAGGGCAGCCTTGAAGGCTGGACACAGTGCTCCAGCTGGGAAGGTAACATCACTCCAAAGGATGTAAAAGGGCTGTTACACAAATCTTCCACATTGTGTTCTTATTTATGCCTCTCAGAATTGCATCTACCCTTTTTGCCACAGCAGACATTATCAGCCCACTGAAAATGTCATCTTCTGTCCGGCCTGTAATTCATGTTACCACAGATCTCTCTCTGCCTAACTGCTGCCTAAACAGCTTTCTTCCCCGCTATTTTTGTGTTTGCTCAGTTCATTATTTCTACTTAAGCATAAAACTTTGCATCTGTCACTGCCTAATGACATCCTGTTTTTCCAGTCCATAGTTGCAATTTGTCAATTTAATTTTGTCCTCTCAGCTTCATGTCAATTGCTAATCATCTGATTTGTTAAGGAAAACACCAAATGACCCTAAACCCAGATCAGACTAGTAAAATTCACACTCAGTGGCTCCCCACACCCTGCTAGTAAATCACTAATAATCCTCACTCTGAGCACAATCCTGTAACCAGAAAAAACCTGTAGACTGTTGCCTTAGCTTACGTATAACAGTGTCTCAGACAGTGTCAAAACTTCTGGTGGCAAGATATGTGACTACACAGAATATCAGGGATCAGGCATCATCTCTTCCTTCAAGTACAAGCCTGTTAATTTGCTGTATTAGGAATCAGAATGATAAGTTCATACTGGCTGGTACTCACATGTATTCATCTTCTCTACACTTTCTATCTGATTGACTATTTCAGTATTTTTCTTGGATAGATATTAACACAATTGTTAATTCTTTTCTTCTATTTTTCCATATATATAGATATCCATCTTCTTTTATATATCTATGTATATATGTACTTTTATACCTATCTGCCTGTCTATCTATCTATCTATCTATCTATCTATCTATCTATCTATCTATCCATCCATCTCCTTTTATATATATCTATCTCTCTGTCTTTCTATCTATCTATTCCTCATGTATGTCCTCCTCTGATACTCCTCTCACCAACTCTGAGATTTCACCACTCAGTTCCTCAGTGCCATCTGCTGAAGTTCATCAGGTCCATGTAATGTGAAAACATCTGATTTATCTAGGTGCTTTCTGAGTATGTGATTCAGAGGTTTCAGCAACTGTAACAATATCTGCTGTGTTTCACTCAGGCTGTAATAAACAAAGCACTACATCAGTGACAACACTGGAATCAATGGAAGTTGTTCTCACGTCCAGAGTAAGCTCTCTTTGTTTCTGTAATCAACCGCAAAGCCCCGGAGCAAGAGAACCCTGCATTTCCCAAATGTCTTTGGAAACAGTCTGGTTGAGTGGTTTTAAATTTCACCTTCGAGGAGGCTTACAGTCTTATGTTCTTACTTCTCCATCTTTGGTTGCTAAGAGAGGCATCTATGAATCTGCTCCTGAGACAACTCTATTGCAGGAAGAAGGTGAAGCCAGTTGCAATTCTTGCTACCATATCAAAACACCTACCTTAGCAGGAGCTTATAGCAGCAAAGCTGCCTTAGGTTTGCTAGAATTTTCCTCAAGAGATTCCTTCATAATTTTAATGCAGTCTCTGATTTGGTCCTGGGCGGCTGGACATGCTTCTTTTACTTGAAAGAGAGAGTATGGTCTGCTGGAAGTTATATCCAAAAACAACATAAAGCAGTTGGTTAGTAGGTTGTCATGGGTGCTGAGTACAGCCAGTGATCAAGAAATAGTGTGTATTTGCTTCTCCAGCTTTGTAGCAAATAGCCAAGGTGTAAATAACGAGCACATAGCACAAAGTCACCATCAGCAAGAGCAAGAAGGCAGCAAATATTGTCTGCAGCCAATTGCACCACTTGATTGTGCCCAGGTTTTCAGAAGTGGTAAGGTTGAGGCATAAAGATCAGTCTTGTGTCCCTTTTAAGGAGATCAAGAAGTTGATGGGGCTGACAGGGAAATCACCCACACAGCTGCACAAATTACTGCTGACCACTGCAGTCTTCTGTTCCCTCTGGGAGCAGAAAAACTTCATAGAGTGGACAATCACCACATCGAAGAAGGTGCTGAAGCAGGTAAGGAAGAGGATGCTGCTGTATAAGTGGAAATGAAAATCAAAGCACTTGAACTTGCACATGAATTCACTAAATATCCAGTGCTCCCCACTGGCATAGTTGTATACCAGGAAGAGAAGGCTGGGGAGGTAGAGCAGGTCTGTGAAAGCCAGCTTTAGCATGATTATGGTGCTTCTCTTCCAAGGCCTCCTCTTGAAGCTGTAAACACAAATAACAATGACACTTCCCAGAAAGCCCACCAGGAAGGTGACACCATACATAATGGGGAAGTCCAAAGTCTTCAGACTAACTTCCATATCAATGAAGTTGTGAAAATCACCTTCAGTTTCTTGCCAGGAGGTGGGGTTGGCCAAGTTATCATTTGTTGCGCTCAAATTTTAAGAAGAAAGAAATGTTTAGTGCTCACTGAAACGTAAGACCTTGTAGTCCACTAAAAACAACTAATTTACCTTGTCTTCCCTTTCATGTTCCAATGAGTATATCTATGGAAGTACCTTTAGCAAATAAGTAAGGGCCTTGATGCTTTGGTAGTTTGGTGGATGCTGGGAGCTGAGACCAAACTCTCACCTCTCAAAGAGGGTGAAGTTACCCATGCTCTCCAAATCATATCCATAAAACATGCATGTTCAGGGAAGGGTTGTCACAGGCACAATGAAGTTGTATGGTAAGGGATTCCCAACCCCATAGTGTGTGATGTATGTTCCCTGGTACATAATGTTTATTTTCTGCTCTCATCAGAGGTCAAGCAGAGAGGAAGGACAGACTAGTCATGTTGAGCTACTACTGATCGAAACTATAGAGCAGGGTGTCTAGACCTTAACTGCCCCATAAAAACCATTTGCAGCCTTGTTAATTAAGTGGAAAACAGAGCAGATGATGAAATGTTTCCATATTCCTTTTGATACTGGAGTTGGTTAACATTTTTCTCCCCACTCCTTGGGAACAACTGATAGAGGAATATTTAATTCTTTTAGTTCATTAGCAGAATTGATGCTGCAAAGAAATTGGTTATTTTTAGGCTTGTCATCAGCTGTTATGTAAATTTCTGTCCCTGTAAATTTTTTAAATGGTGTTTTGCTTTGAAGTTGTCTTAGACAGATGCGTTTTGAAGCATCAGAATAAACTCATACACATTTGCAAAACAGCCATTTGCAAGATGCAACATGGGACAAGAGTAGGATTCAAGGGAAGTAAAGGCAGCCTTCCCTTTACTTCAAGAGAAGTAAAGGTATATAGCCTCTACAATAGAAAATACAGGGCCACTGAAGTATATGGCAAATACCTGATGATGTAGCATCCAGTAGGTGCATTTGTGTGAATGTTTTTTTCTTTTTAAAATGGAGTAAATGTTTTGATGGAGAAAAAAATTATAAATCTCTACCTTAGTCTTTTTCCAGAGGAATGCAGCTTCTTAAAGGATGGTGTTCATCCTCACATTACTGTGGCCTGGGTCTGTTAAAATGGATCCTACTGAATCACTGCTTCTATTTCTTGTTCCACTCTGGACAAGATGTAGCTTCTATCCTCACTCAATTCTCAGGTCACAGATTCTGCAAGTTGAGGAATTTGAATTTGTGTAGAACCTCTGGTTCAAATATGCTTAAATCACTATGGAAACTGAAGCTGGAACTTGAGGAGGTGCATGTCAAACACTGGCATTTGTTTTTAAAGAGCAAACCACCTTCAAACCTTTTCTAACGGCTGGGGATGGTGCAGGGGATGATTTGGAAAAACTCAGTGGCTCTAATTCAGTTAAGAAGGAATACCATCATCCCCAAACAAAGCTTTTGGTATGGGTAATGGTTAACCAGGCTGGAGAGGAAGTACCTGTGAAGTTGGCAGTGGCACCCTGCTGCTGCAATCCCTACTGACAGCCACAATCTCTCTGGCGCTATCAGAGCCATCCCCCTTTGCTATCAGTGAGGTGTCTAATAGGGCTGGATTCAGGTCAAGAAACTGCCCTACGGGCTGTCCACCCTCCCCCAAGCTATGGAAAGGTGGAATGGGGACAAGTACTTCAAGAAAATCTCATGGATATGTGGTCTTGGTTCTGAGATTCCATCCAATCTAACAGGTTAGCACAGGTAGCAAAGAAAGGAGACAGCAAGTCTTTGCTGTCGGCCTTATTATATTGCTGTCTGAATTACAAAGAGAATTTAGACAAAACTTAAATCTAATTAAGGAACAGTTTGCACTGTGGCAGATTTTATCACACTAAGTAATTGGCCATAATGGGACTTCTGCAGCCCAAGCTGAGGGCAAGTGATATATGCTGTAGACACATAATGAACTTTAAATAAATTATCTGAGAGCAGAACTTGTAATAGAAGGGAACTAGATTATTGAAATAGAAACCCTCTTTCAGTCTTAACGGCAGAGTCACTGTCCTATTACATGGGTTTCTTTACTGTAACCAATTGATTGGAACCTCTTTTAAAAATGTTGTGATTGCAAGTCTTTAATTGCAGTCACGTATAAGGGAAAGTTGTCTGCTCCTGCATTGTGATAATTTAATTACAGCCTGCTGGAAATAAAAGCCAAATGGCTGCAGCCATGGCAAAGTAACCTAATACCTGTAATTGGACTATATTTCACACAGATGTGTTGATGAATAAATTACATAGGATCCAGCTCACAATGTTCTACTCTTCCACTGACTCAGATTTAAGAGACGCAAATGATATATTTAGGGATGAAGATGTAAGCCCTCCTTTCCTTACTCTTCATAATTCAGGGAGGTATCTCCTTGCCAAAAGAGCTTATTAATTTAACTTGAGTACTGGATGCACCCCAGGTAAGTTAAAATTGTTCTATGTTTCCATCATCCTGTAACTCTTTGCTCATACCTTGCCACTTCACTCTGCCTCTGTGTTCACACCTTTACATCAAAACATGCATCTTACCTGTTAGGTGCTATCTTCTGTCCTCTTCATAGCTGGTTCCTTAAATACCCTACTCCTGCTGGCAGAGTTTGCTATTGAATTCCATGGGCTTGTGTTGTGAGACTACAGTGGGAAAACCATAGCAATCCACCTGGACTATAGGGAAGGCTTCAGGAATGCTTTGTCTCCATTCCCAGATTCCTGATAGACTCCACCATGTGGAGTAGGCTCCACCATGCTTTGACCCCTGTCACCTACAGGCTACCTACAGGCTAAGTGTTACATCTCTGATGGTGGGACCATGCTGGTGTCAACTGTTGTCTTGTTTGGCCTCTACTGCCTGCTTGGGATGTGGAAATCTTCCCTGTGTCACTGGCAATAGTGGCTGGGATTGCCTATAACTTGTCCAGCTTAGCTGGATCAGTTTGATTCAGATGCTTCCAGATCTTGATGAGGAAGGCAGACCAGCAGCAGTCCATCAGGGAGAAGCAGCTATTGCAGTGTCTGCCTGAAGGAATATCTTCTCCCTGAGTCCCAGACTAGAGTGTAGGAGAGGTGGGAGATGCTGAGAGAGAGTTTGGTGGATGCTGGGAGCTGAGACCAAACCCTCACCTCTCAAAGAGGCTGCTAGCTTGGTTGGATCAGTTGCCCCCTCTGAAGGTGGAGACATGGCTCTGAGAAGAGAAGGGATTGTGCAACCGGGGCACAAGCAGGTGAGAGGTATCACAGACCATGGCATATAAGACCATGTGGTTAGGAAGGCAATTTGTCCAGAGAAGGGCTTTGCTGTAGAAAGGAATTTCATAACTCTACCGGACAATAATCCTAACCATATTACATTGAAAATATTAATCTTTTTTTTGTGTGGCTTGTCCAGAAGAGAGAGGAATGAAGAAGCCTAGGAAGGAACCTGAACTACTCACTCCCTTTGCATATAATTTTTAAAATATCCAGCCTGCAATGTGATCTGCAGCATTTTACAGGTTCCAAGTATCCAGGTAATAAAGCAGAAAAAAGATCAACATTTCTTTCCATGTCATGGTCAACTCTTAAGCAGGAGCTAGCAGAAATCTCTTCCTTCAGAGAGGGAAGAAGGAAGGACACAGGCAATCTCTACCTATGACAAAGGTTTTATTACCTTTACACTTGAACTGTGAGAAGCACTAACCAGAGGTGAAAAGGTTATCATGGTGCTGGAGTTAAAGATTTACAGGGTTACATAATGTGTGTTGGTATCTTAGACTATGACCTTGTGGAGATCTCCTACATAGCAATTACTTGATCATAGAATTACTGAATGGTTTAGGTTTGAAGGAACCTCTATGATAATTTGGTTCCAAACAAACCTTGTCATGGGCGTGGGCACCTCCCACTAGACTAAGTTGCTCAAAGGTCCATCCAGACTGACCTTGAAAACCTCCAGGGATGGACCATCCACAACTTCTCTGGGCAACTTGTTCCAGTATCCCACCACCCTCACAATAAATAATTTCTTCAGATTATCTAATCTAAGTTTTCCCTCTTTCATCCCGAGTTTCTACATCTCAGGCAATGTGTCTGAAGCCATGTTCCTGCTTGACAGAAATCTCAGGCATCCCTTTGTCCACACAACAGTCAGCTCTGTCCAACTTACCCTGTATCATTCTGCCGAGTGATATCAAAGGTGGCCTCTTCTGCACATTCAACCCTAAGTTCTTCTGCAGCAGTCAGGGAATCCTTCCTGGTTTGGAGGCTTTCTGAACCTTATCTGATCACATAGTTATCCCTTCTTGGTATGACTGGAGAATCAAGTGGTGATTGCAGACACTGTCTGCCCTGCCTGGAGGAAGCAGGACATCCCTGTCCTCTTGAGAAATCTAGAAACAGAGAAAATCTTTCTCTCCATCACCAAGGTGGAAAGATTCAAATGTAGAGATATCATGGGCTAGGGAACCATCACCCAGAGTGGGAAACATAGAGAGAAGTGCAATGAATGGTGTCTAGGGATCACAAAAAAATTTAAAGTTATTCTGATGTTGCAACTGCAACAACTCAATGAGGAATTTATTATTCAGCCCACTTTTGTCATACAGAGAGCAATGATGTCATGTAGCAAAGAAACCTCCATCATGCAGTATTAGTAAAAAAAAGCTCTGTAACATAGAGTGGCTCTCCTGCTTTCCAGGTCTGACTATGCTGTGCTACATTGTCTTCAGCTGCTAAAATATGTGTCATGGTAAAATACCTCAAGGTGATCTAAAGATTGTCTCCTTCTACTAGAAAATAAATGAACCCTCTCTGCTGTCTTCCCTAACAAAATTTATTTAATTTTTTTTCATCTTGGAAAGAGTTTTTCTTTAATAATTAAGTTATTTTGTATTCTTTGCTTTAATCAAGGTCTTCCTTAGCATGTGGTTTTACACAAATTCCACGTGATCCATTGTGTAGTCTCCCTAGATACAGTTCTGAAACATTTTCATGCTGAGTATCCCACCATTTTGAAATTGCTCTGAATTTGCCATGATGTTTTGTGTCTCTTGTAACTGAAGAACTTCAAAGATGTTATCTGTCTTAGCCAGATTTCATGTTGACTGATAAAGTTTTCAAAAGAATTGCAGGCATCAACAGAGATTGGATACTAATTGCCTTTGATTCCTCTAGCAAAACTCTTCTTCTGACTTGATTTGCCACATGCTTTCTTCCCACTGTTTTGCTCCCTCTGCCTCTTTTTCCAACTGAGAGATTTTATAGTTGCAATGGAGACATTTTAAGGGTCCACCGTTGAAATACATTCACCGATTGCCATCAAGGGGATTTAAAACACACACAACACATGCAAACATTTTCATTCACACCCATAGTTTTCCCTTTGGGAAAAACTTCCATTTCCCTTTGTTTCTGCATAGCATTCCCAGGGTGCAGTTGTCCCACAAGCATTGACTGCTTGGCAATTTTTGCCTCCAAAGCACCTACACCACACATTCTTCTGGCCATTCACTGCCCCTTCCTCCACTGAGTACTTCCTTCCTGCACCCAGCAGGAAATTAAACTGCTAAAATGTGACTCTAATACCTCTGTTCTTTTATCTTGGTATAACATCTTTGCTGCCAAGGGACCACTGGTGTGCCTGCAGGAGCTAGAAGAGTAGATGGGCAGTCACCAGATGGATGCACACCCTCTCAGATGTGTAAGACATGGGATTTATTTTCCCTGATTTATTTTCCCACGTGTTTTGTACCTGTTTGTTGGAGTGAAACAAAAACAAAAGTTAGTTGAAGAACGCTGAAAATGCCCATGGGCTCTTGTACAATAGGGCGTGCAATTGCTACATTAGTCTTTGGTATGTTTTATTTGTAGCACTACTTTTTTCTTTAAAGTCAGTGGCATTGTAGTGCTATGGCAAATTAGGCAGCTATTGCAGATTGCATTTCAAGGTTGAGTTGCCATATATCACACTTGGGGGCCCACAGTCTGTTTACTGGAAGTTCATGCTTCTTAGTTTTAATTCTCTGCTTTCATGGACCTGACTTCTTTTTTGTGTGTCCCTGGCATGGCATGGAGAAAATTCTCTTTCTTTGTTTGTAGCACACACCACTGAAGGTTTCTCTTATCTTTCAGAGTGTGTGTTCTGCCAAGGGTGGGTGGAAAGGGATGGACCTTCCTGCAGCTCAATTGAGTGCTCCTAAGTGATTTCCTTGTCCCTCTTCCCTTAAGTGGATTTGCAGTGTGAGTTACTGACATGCCTGGTTCATAGTAGTTAAGGATGAACCTGCTGGTTTTCTTTATCTGCAGAGGTCCTGTTTAGGACACAAGACCACGTGGAAAGGCAAGAGGGAGAAAGCATGGCCAGCAGAGAGGAAAGAAGTGAGGTACAGAGCTTACTGGAAAGGAAGGAATATGAGGCTCAGAAAGTCTATAAGATCTCAGGCTGTGTAAAGATTAGATCAGAACAAACATAGCCATGGATCACTTTTGCTTGCACAACCTTTCACTGGCAGAAAAGAATAAAATTCTTGCACATGGGATCTTTGTCTACTGTAGAAGCCTGTTACCAAACACTGAACATGCCCCGTGGAGAAGCAGACCATGGGACAGATCCAGGTATGACAGTCACCAATTGTCAAATATTTCTTAGTCCTAGGCAGTGCCTGAGCTAGTATGCCAGTGTCTGTGTGCTATTCCTCTTGCATGATCAGCTAGCCCATGAGCTAACATGTTCACAAAGGTGCTGTGTCTTCCCTTTTTCCCTCTGAGGAAGCCTGTTTGCAGTTAAAAAATCAAGATGCCATCCAGTTAAATTTTGAATGAAGAAGATTTTTGATAGCACAGTAAAAAAAACCCCGAACTTTTCTCCATAAAGTAGAACAGGCCACTTGGAGAGGCTATGCAGATACTATTCCTAGAGATTTTCAAGTCTCATTGGGACATAGCCCTGAGAAAGCTAGAGCATGCTGGAGGCCTCCTGATGTCCCTTCCAATCTGCCTGATTTAATCTACTGAAGTCTTCAAGCTGTAAAAGTCAAGTTCAAAGTGCCATCATTTCAAGAGAAAGAAGCATTCATGGAAGGTAAGTTGTGATACAGCAAAGATTTTGTAGACCTCATCCGATCTTTTTCCATAGCTAGAGTCCTGTTTAGCAGCCAGGTTTGTCTGTGCAATCCCTGCTTCTTCAAATTCTTGAAGACTGAAAAACTGTAGTTGGTTTTTATGTGAAATTGCTTAGTTATTTTATTTATTAATCCTCAAGATTGAGCACTGCTCTGTATTCTTCTTTTCATAGCAAAGATTTGGACATGAATGGCCGCGTGCATATGTGCATGCTTGGCTACACCCCAGCAGTCGCATGCAGAAAGCAACCTAACAGTAGGTTGTGTCCTGAAATTACTCATTTGACTTGGCTTGTGGCTTGAAAACTATTGTTATTGTTTAATTTATTTTCTGACTTTAAAAATGTCAAGCTTCTGTTTAATGGGAATGCTCTCTTTCAGGCCTGTGTTGTGGTATTTTACTGTGCAATGAGGCTAAGAGCACATATATATAGCAGGTCCAGAGAGGTGATTTTGCCCCTCTACTCAGCC